>CM032637.1:1119460-1582629 GCA_019097785.1 Fraxinus excelsior | reverse complement strand
TTCTCGTAAAATGCACAAAAGAGTAAATACCAATAATAAATATAAGTAAAAAAATTGTCATATATTGCTAATAAATATTGTTCATTTCTAATAAATTACCCATAATAACAATAGTTATCCATTTAATAAAAAGCTTTACCATCTACTGCCAATAATAATGAGTTTCAAAAGAGTCTAAAACCAATATAAATTTTCGTCTTCATGTGTCCAATACGCATCGAAATTTTAAAAAATATAAAATAATTAAAAATTATTCAGTACGTATTAGATCTTGTCCATCCATATTCGAGCTTGAACATGTATCATATTTAGGTACGCAATAAATTTACACATCTCCGAAGACTACAGCAAACTAAGGTCAATCTATAACAAATACGGCTATGTGCATATCTCCTTGCTACTACAAGCTCAAAATTGGTTCATTGGCAAGCCTAACAAAGTTTCACAAAACATAGTCCAAAACAATCTTAATATTAAGAGAAAGACGGGATACATTTCAATTTAATTGCAAGGTGCGCGGACAAGAATGCACAACATGTCAAAGTTCTAGGCTCTCAACGAGGCAGGAAAAAACAAACACTTCCAACTTATAGCTCTTCCCAAGTTGTAGCTCAAATTCATTCGACTACCTCAAAATTCAACATTGAGTCAAGCAAAAACATAATAAAGGATCAAACGAAGGAGTCAGATTAACTAAACCATTTGTGATGACAGCTCAAGATTATAGCGGCAGTAATCATTTGACCTTCCCATACGAAAAATGCTAGAAGAACATAAGGATTCAATAGGGGGCCGCCATTTGGCAATTGTGTCAACCCTTATGTCAATCCTTATGTTCCTCTAGCATTTCTCTCTTAATAACCATCCTAGCCTCTTCAACCTTGAATCCATCGTCAACCCATTCACCACATTCTGCAACAATCTTGCATCAGTTAGACGCTTCCTCTAGAAAACCTATTTGCAAAGCTCAAAACCCAATCATAATCACCCTTGTCTAAAGAACATGAAAGAACCACCCTAAGCAATGCCCTATCAGGGACATACTTGACTTCTGACCAACTCGCCATACCAATTCTTCACCCACTCAAATAAAAAATTCGAAAGGAAAATAAAAAATTAAGAGGAATTGGCCATTTCTTAACTTGTTCTCATGGTTTTCTCTTTTTCGGTATTTTTACCTAACTAGTTTTCAAAGTGAGATTTTATTTTTCCAATCAAAACGGCAAGTTCAATCCAGTTTTAACATAACTGCTTTTTCCTACCTACCACCTGGAGTCAAACTTTAGAAAATATGCCATTTATGTCTCCCTTCATTTATATTTCACACACACATCGTCAAACCTTCAATCCGTGCACACTAAATGGAATCCGGCAGCATTGGTTAATGGTTCTCAACCTATTGCCTACATGACAAGTTGATCCTGACCGGTAAAAAGGAACATTGTTTGTCTTGTAAAACCGACATTAGTAGATTTGGCAAGTTTTAATCAGCTTGAAAAGTTCAATAGAAAAGAAAAAATAAAATGCAGCTAATGATCCTTTTGGGGGGTGCCGGGGTTGGCTACAGATACTACAAGAATTAAAAAAAAAAAAAAAAACTAATTTCAAATATATGAATTATCATAGATATGTTAGTAATACATGTTTGTAGACATACATACTTGTGCAACTACTACATGAAGAAAGAATCAGTTTATTGCATTAGAAGTCCTTCATGATTAGCTCCTCAAGAAGTTTAAACGCAGGCAATAGCTTTCTCTCCCTGCAAACTACGTCAATTAGTAGACTCCATGTATTTGGCTCTGGTTTAAACCCCACATCTATCAAAAGGAACAACGTAACAGCAGCTTCATTTGCCTTTCCGGCCTCACAAAGACGAACCAGTAACTCATTTGATGTGGCGAAATGGGGCAGAAAACCCCTATCCAGCATCAGACGCAACAAATTATTCGCCTTCTCCAGTTCACCTTCTTTGCACAAGAAATTTAACACAATTCTGTAACTAGCCTTGTTAAGATAAACACCATCACATGGTAACCTCTCGAGCATGTTGAGTGCCTCATCAAATCTAGATTCTCTGCACAATCCCCCGAGTATTACATTAAACGTCACCTCATCTGCTTGGCACTCGTTTTCTTTCATCTTCTTGAGCAGAACAATGGCTTCATCAGTTCTAGCAGCCCTACACAAGAAGTTTATTAAAGTGGTAAAAATAACAGTATCGGGTTTCAGACCAGCACTTTTCATCTCATCGAAAATTTCCTTGGCTTCCTCCAGTCTTCCCTCCTTACAGAATCCATTCATTAACGCTGAGTAATTGATTAAGTTAGGGTTGCATCCATTTTTCTTCATGAACTCCATTATCTTCCTAGCTCTGTCGATTTTTCCTCCACGAGAAAACCCATTGATTAAAACACTGTAAGTTAAGGCATCAGGCACTATTTGATGTTTTGTGAGCATCTCCTCAAACAGATCGATTGCTTCTTTTAGTCTGCCGCTTCCACAAAGACCATCCATCAGAGTTGAATAGGTGATCAAGTTAGGAAACGATACCTTTGACTTTTCCATCTCTTTTAACACTTCAAATGCAGACGCTAGATCTCCCTTTTTGCAGTGGTGTTTAACCAAAATGTTAAAGATGCATGTATTGGGTTCCAAATGAAAGTCTTTCCAGGCCGTCAATAGCAAAGTCCTGGCCAAATCAATTTGACTTGCATCAACAAGAAGATTAAGACATGTGCTGACTGCTTTGAGAGATGGCTTCTCACGTACAATAGGCTGAATTGCATAGAACATTTCAAGCACCTTTTCATGTAGAGATGATTTCGAGAAATGCTTCATAAGATTAAGAAATACGCCTTCTTGGAATTTGCAAGTTTCGTAGGTCATCTGATGAAGAACTGTGTCAAGGGACTGATATTTCTTGCATTGAGCAAGCTTGTGGAGAATGATAGCGTAGGTGGAGTTATTATGATTAAAACCCCTCTGGTGCGACACCTTGTTAAAAGTTTCTAGGGCACGTTCTGGATTATTTTCTCGTCTTATTAAGTTGATTGCCAACTCATGAGAAATAAACTTGCTTTTCCTTGGCACTCCTGCGATAGTAGTCGGGGTTTCAGTTGGAGGATTCGATTCACAGGATGTGGTTTCAAGGTGTTGGAGAGGAGACATCAATTGAATTGAAGATCCTAATGAGTTGCGACTCTTCCGGGCAGCCAATTTCATTGTGTCCATTCAAACTACTTGATCTCTGTTAAAAATACATCACCTAGTAGTTTGATAACATGTAATGCAAAGGAGCTATCCTACAAGCCAGAAAAATAAAAAAATCTCTTAAAACCAACAAAAAGTTTTCCTTATAACTCTGTTACTATAGATAACCAGCAAGGACAACCAAAAAGTGCAAGTGAAATGAAAAATGAAACATCATGATATTCCAAGAAACAGTAAAGAACTCTATATTAATTATGAACTTCATCTGAATGGGTAACTCTCCTTCTCTAAGAACTTACTCCAAAGCATATACAGTGAAACAATTGGATCTCCATCATGCAGACTTGCACTCCAAGTCTCGCTATACCCAGACCTGCCTACACTCTACTATGAGTAAGGACTAATTCTTGCCTTCACAGACGAAGCAGCTCACTTTGGAAGCCTTGAAGTGCAAGGGGGACAGGTAAGGGGTAGGATAAGAGTATCCTTATTTGTTGGGGAACAATAATCCAGCAAAACAAAGGACTTGCTTTCTCGAAAAGTAAGTTTTTTTAAGTAAAAAAATGCAACTTTTTACTTCTTTTCGTGCTCAGCCAAGCATGATCTTAGTGAGACATTTTATCAGACGGAGTGTATGCACAATTACATGGAGTAATGCCCACCAGCTTAAATCGGCAGAAAGTGTGTCAAAAAGTCTCCAATACCATATGAAGTAAATCATTTTTTCAGAGAAATCTAAAATGGGTACATGAATTCAGATAGAATCATAAGAATATTAAGCATACAAGTACCAAAACTTAATGCAAATACCAGTTGATAACTCGCCGGGAATGGCGGTCAGTTATCGTCGATGGTCTACGGCGATCTTGGAGGCACTCCTTGGTGGTGACCTTGTGTGTGACCTCGTCCTCTCTCTATATTGAATTGGTAGTAGCTACCCTCTGGTCGAAGAAGAAGAAGAAGAAGAAGGGCAAATTTTCTATTTCGGTCCCTAAACTTTATCACATGAGTACTTAGGTCTCGAATTATTATTATTATTTTAAATCTTCAAAGTTTTTAATTTCAATGCGAGTTGGTCCTTATTGGGTGAAAATAAGTTTGCACAAGATTTTTGTACATTGGGCATCACTTCTGAGATTAGGCCGATGAAAGTTATTGGTCGAAGGTCTAGGTTTTTTTTTACCAACTTTATAGTGTCAAAGTGTCTACGATGTAGCATATGTTGGGAAATATTTATAAACGATTGAAATTATAAATTAAGTAGTAGAATTTTTTAAATGTGTGAGTAACTTGAATTTTTGTGAACAATGTGTATAAACACGAGCCAAACCTCTCGAGTGTTGGAACAAAATCCATTGGAATTTATGAAAAGTTTGAGACAATATTAATTTGGCCTTTGAAATCTAGGTTTCTTTAATTGCCCCGTGTCTTAACATTAACTGATCCCGATCGTAAGAAAATTGATATCGAGGCAGTTATATTATTATTGAAAGACATTTTGTACATGCTCCAATTTTTCATGTCTAGATGCCAGCATTGAGGCGAGGCTCTGAAATTCTGGAGTGTCTTCATCTAAGGCCTCTTCAAGCTCATGGTAGATTTGGAGATGGTACTGGACTCGACACTATTTTGAACAATATTTTAACTTATTTTTCTTGTTTATAAGATCTAGTCGTATCCATACTGTATACCAAGCGCACACTTAATGTCAACATAACCCTCACATTGCCATATTAGCTCAGTGAAAATTTGGCTACGTAACGTGCAACGAGTAAACAAAGTGAACCAGTCGTATGAGAAATGAGTTGCAGCTGCTAGATCATAGAACACCGATGAGACAAAATCAGTTCTACATTACACATTCATACTGCACCGACTCTTTAATCTCGTAGAACAACTATGAACTGGTCTCAATATCGATAACTAACAGTAAAAATCACCAATCGAAGCTTCAAAAATAAGCGCAGTTTGCTATCCTTTATCGACATCCCATCTCCAAAAAAACCCTCTACCTATTCAAGCTATTAGTGACATAATAGCATTTCACATATAGTAATTTGACTCTGCAACCAATATGCCACCTGCAAACCAGCAAGCAACAATAACAACATTAATATTTTTGAATGGATACAATACAACACAATAAGAAGTCCTCGTCACCATACATGCTATAAGAAGTTAACACCAACGGAATCAATCATGAAAAAAAAATTCGTACCTACTGACCGTTCATCAAGAGGCAGATTCGGGAGTCGCTTCTTGTCTTGGTCTTCTACGTTCAGCAGGAGGACCGTCTCTCTGTCTCACATATGCTTTGCTCTTGTATTTTGAACTTCTAGACTGCTTTGGTTGATAAGTTGGGTATTGGCAAGGAATTATCTCTCCATTAATGTACTTATCGCCTAGAATTAACAAAATAAAAAATAACACAGAGTTAATATTATATAATGGATCACTGAAGTCACTTTACGATTTAGGTCGAGATACAAAATTTGCTTGTAAAAATAAAGAACCTCCATAGTCCTTGTTCTTAACATCAATATATGAATCAGGCAGAACCCACAAAACACCTGGCAAACCTACAAATATGGAAACATGATTCATATAGTCGGTTTAGGACCTGAAAAATCAAAAATTTCTATGAAAGTAAAAAATGGATGCAATGGTCGAATGTGTGTACCTTTGAATTTCTCTGATGTTTCTTCAGATACAGTGCATTGAAATCCAGTGTACGTGGTGGTACTAAAAGCATACATATTCTTCTTTGCTTCTTCCATGCTACAAAATGAAGAACACTCCATAAATGTCACACATATAAAAATGTTTAGAAAAAATAATGTTCAGCCATGTAAATCTTATATATCCCCACAACATACTGAAAGGTTTTAAGAACACTTGAAGGTTTTAAGAACCAGCCCTATGTATATGAAACCCCCTTCTAGAGATAATTATTCTTTTTAATAATATATTCTCCTACCTTTGTAAAATTGTAATCTCAAAAAATTGGTTCCTGATACTCCATTCCATGAAAGAATACCATGTTGGATTGGATAGAAAATAGATACAATTCAATAAGGCATGAGCAACAAACAAAAGTTAGAAATTTTGTCTTCCGTCTCTCCTCCATCTAAACAGTATGGGCATCAAAATACTGCAGTTTCATTATTGCTTAAATCTAGCACATAATAGTAGCATTTAGAAGGGCACGGCAAAATCAATTCTATAATTTGACAAATACATAAAGGTACATTTGTCACATGGCACATAAAAAATTTAATGGGTTAATTTCACAAATGGTCACTGAAGTTACCTAAAAATTTCAAAACGGTCATTGAAGTTTCAAAGTTTCAGAAACGGTCACTGAAGTTAGAAATTTCTTTCAAAACGGTAATTGAATTTTCAGATTTTTTGGCCAAGTTTGAGGCAATTTTTCGGCAACTTCCGACCACCAAAATCGCCGATTTTGGATACCGTTGGAAAGCCCACGATGTCCTCTTCATTACCACCAAAAATCTCCCCAAAACTCTGATAGGCTCCCATCCACCTCACTCATTCTAGAAGGGAATAGAAGAATTTACCTGCAAGTGGGGGGAGGGGAAAATATTGGATAGATTGGCTGAGCCAAGTAGGAGAGATCTAAGCCTCTCCAAAGCTTAGAATTGTTCTTACATTTTCGGTGTAATTCCATCTTTAATTCAATACCAATTGTCATTTATCATTTTCATCAATTGGAGTCCTAACAAATTGGTATCAGAGCATTCGATTCTAGGGAGAATGGAAACAAAATTCAGCAAGGAAATGGAAGAAGAGTCAGCTATTACGTCTGATGAAGAAAAGCAATTAGAAGATCGAATTAATAAATTGGAAGTGAAGATGGATGTACTGCAATCAGAATTTGAGACAGGGAAATCTGAAATTAAGAAGGCAATGTCTATCATGATGGAGAAGTTCGATTTGATGATGAGAAAAATGGATGGGCAGGAAAGAGATAGAAATGAGGAAATGGCAGAGGTAGGACGGGTTTCTGTGAACTGGCCGAACCAGGAGAAGAGATCTGTGGCTGAGCCGGAAAGGGAGAGGAGGGTAAGAGAGATGACCGAGAACTCACCCGAGCCGGCGAATTCTAAAGCCACTTTGCCGGTAAATCTGACTCAAAACCTTAGGAAATCGGAAATCTCACTCAACACCGACGAAGTAGGAGAAGCTGCCATTGCTCGGGATAGCGCGGTGGTGTTCGCCTGGAAGGGTGAAACGCTCCAGGAGTACTGGCGGTGTACTGAACGGGCTCTCAACTGGGGACCTGGTAGCGGACCCGATTTGATTGTGAATTATGGTAGAGATACGGGAAATGCTAATGGGTTGAGGCTGGTGGTGAAGCTAGAGGATTTGGGGTTTATTATGGAGGTGGTCCAACAAGAGGACTGCAGAATTTCAATCAGGCTAGCTGAAGTTGGAATGGGCCTAAATAGAATAAAGATAAAAGGCCCAACAACTACATACTGCCCTAAAAACCATCATATTACTCCAGTTTTAAGCCCCGGTTATACTAATCTGCTGCAATCTGGGAAACGTTTATACCATAAATGGAGGGAGAAGAATACAATTGGGCATCACCATACAAATAAAGGGGGAGCAGAGATACGAGGCATGTCGGATTACGACATTGGGAATCCCTGCAGCTGGAGAAGTAATGGGATGACTGAACAGGAGCACATGGGGTCGATTATGGTGAGTTTGGATGGATATACTTTGTCTTGGTTGCACGGGAAAAACGCGAGAAATTGGTTCTACAGCTGGGAGCAACTTCGGCAGCGCCTATTGCTACGTTTTCACCCAACAGAAGAGGGAAGCATCTGCGACAATTTCCTCACTGTGAATCAAAACCTTAATCTGAAGGCAGCCATGAATAAAAACTCGAAGCTGTGAGACTGGGACAAGAAAGCACAACCAAAGAAGAGAAGATGTTGGTAGCCCTAGCTTTCCCTTTGTTGGAGGTTTTTGAACCCATAAGTCCACCGCAAAACAAGTCGGAGAAGACAGAGGCAGCAACGAACAGGCAGGATGAGAGATATGTCAATGGGCTATCAAATAGGGTTGAAATTCATATTGGGAAACCTGTGGGGCTGGGTCTTGGAGAGGGCCCAATCAATAAAAGATAAAGGTCTGGCAATTGGGGCTGGATTTCAAAAAAAAAAAAAAAAAAAGGGAACTTATCAAAGAAAGCCCAGGGAGAAGCAAGCCCAATTCACAATGCAGGCTATAGAATTTGCAAGGATACCGTTCTAATTGCTGGTGGTCGGTGGAGGCTGGGACAAATGCTGGTGGAGGGACTCCTTATCAGTTGCTGCTGCACAGGATGCCAAGGAATGTTTATTGGCAGCCGCAAATGCAGAACCTGGAGTAGCTCAACAGAAGTTTCAACGGGGACAGCTCCATGGCAAAAGTAAAAATGCTCTGATCTTCACCTTGAGGACAAGGTGATTTTGGAAACCCGGGGTATTGATAGGCTCCCATCCACCTCACTCATTCTAGAAGGGAATAGAAGAATTTACCTGCAAGTGGGGGGGAGGGGAAAACTGAATTCTGTTAGAGAGTAGATCTATAAATAAGGGTAGAAGTTAGGGGATAGTGCAGACAAATATTGGGTAGATTGGCTGAGCCAAGTAGGAGAGATATAAGCCTCTCCAAAGCTTAGAATTGTTCTTACATTTTCGGTGTAATTCCATCTTTAATTCAATACCAATTGTCATTTATCATTTTCATCAATTGGAATCCTAACAAACTCCTAATGAATCGGCCGGAATAAACCCACGAAGTCGGCAACCGAAAATTGTGAAAATTTGCCCAGATTTTCAGATTTTTTGGGAAAGTTTGAGGCAATTTTTCGGCAACTTCCGACCACCAAAACTGTCGATTTCGGATACCGTTGGAAAGCCCACAATGTCCTCTTCAATTACCACCAAAAATCTCCCCAAAACTCCAAGTGATTCGGCCGGAATAAACCCACGAAGTCAGCTACCCAAACTGGGCAAAAAAGTCTGAAAATCTGCCCAGTTTGGGTAGCTGACTTCGTGGGTTTATTCCGACCAAACCACTTGGAGTTTTGGGGAGATTTTTGGTGGTAATTAAAGAGGACGTCGTGGGCTTTCCAACGATATCCGAAATCGACAGTTTTGGTGGTCGGAAGTTGCCGAAACATTGCCTCAAACTTGCCCCAAAAATCCGAAAATCTGGGCAGATTTTCATAATTTTCGGTTGCCGACTTCGTGAGTTTATTCCGGCCGAATTACTTGGAGTCTTGGGGAGATTTTTTGTGGTAATTGAACAGGACATCGTGGGTTTTCCAACGGTATCCGAAATCGGTGGTTTTGGTGGTCGGAAGTTGCCGAAAAATTGCCTCAAACTTGGCCAAAAAATCTGAAAATTCAGTGACCGTTTTGAAAGAAATTTCAAACTTCAATGACCGTTTCTGAAACTTTGAAACTTCAGTGACCGTTTTGAAATTTTCAGGTAATTTCAGTGACCATTTGTGAAATTAACCCAAAATTTAATATAAAACAATGTAGATGATATTATGGTTGATTAAGTTGGATATTATTATTTGATTTTTCATTTAGCAGAAGATCATTTATTATGCCCCCGTTTGGTACAAATTAAAATTTTCATTCTCATTCTTCTACTCATTTTCAACCACAC
This sequence comes from Fraxinus excelsior, assembly GCA_019097785.1. NCBI lineage: Eukaryota > Viridiplantae > Streptophyta > Magnoliopsida > Lamiales > Oleaceae > Fraxinus > Fraxinus excelsior. The sequence continues at coordinate 1,572,720 of CM032637.1, read as the reverse complement.
GTCCACACAATAAAATAATATTTTCCATCATATCAATAATTTTTCCTTCTTTTTCAACCAAACATACTCCATCAATCTATTATTCCAGAATACATTCTTCCAAAATAATGTGGCTCGAACACACCATATATATATATATATATATATATGGTCTAAACACATCTCCACACTCAGTATTATGTTATACAGTTATAGTGCAAATAAAGAATGAAAGACCAAAGAATATTATTCACCTCAATCCACCACAATAAAATCTATATAATACTATCTAGGTGTGTTAAGTGGGGCGCTGACCAGTCAGCGAATTTCTCATGCGAGCTGCTCATCAGCTAGCACGATTTGGCTCACGAGCCGAGTGAGCTAACTCACTCTCGAACTTTTTGGCTCATGTGCAACCTGGCTCACCCCACCAGGGGGCAAGCTAGTGCGGTGATCTGAGCCACACTTTGGTTGAGTGGCTGGCTCACCACATTTAACATCCCTATTCATTATAATTTTATACTAAATTTTTTAAACAATATATTCCGGTGCTCCAAACAAAACTAAATGGTTTTCACAATATACCACAGGATAAAGAGGGAAAGGGGAAGAAAATGTTCACCACTTACATAATGAACAACATAAAGAAATACAAATTTCCCAATCTCATTGACCATAGAAAATATAGCTATATTTCTCTGTAAGCAAAAAAAATAAAGAAAAAACAAAATAAATTGTTGATCGACTCATCTAAAAGTTTTAAAAGATCCATTTTTTTTTCCATATCAAAGTCTTTTAACATGTGCATTTTAATAAATGGAGGTCTTTTACTCACTTCGATACCAAGTTAACCATTTTTATCTATCATTTAATTCTTTATCTTCAACACGAACCATAATCCAGAGTTTCGAAAACGAAAAGAGATTACAGAGGAAAAAAAATCAACTAACCTGCCAAGAACAGTAGCAAGAGTATTGAGATAAGTCTCAATCATCTGCTCTCTGGTGGGAGCAGGGTCTTTAGGAAACTCCATGACAATAAGCCAGTGATTATAGTCACAGCCAGGTAGCATTATCGTTTCCCTTTCCTCACTGCTGCTGCTTCTTTTGGAAGAGTAATCCCCATCAGTTATGGCTCTCAGCACAGGGAAAGCGGCAGTTCTTGATGGGATTTGGTATGTGGAAGTGCAGGGAAGGAATGATATGGAGGTGGAGTGAAATGGGCAGGAGTGATAAAGATTTGTTAGGGTTTTGTGGATGGAATTTAACGTTTTGGGATGGAGAGAGAGGCTTAGAGTAGCCATTGGAGTGGAACTGAGGGAGCTTTTGAGGGAGAAGAGGATAAGGTTTGAACAGAGATAATTTGGGAATTGCAGAATGGTCAATCATTTTTTTGTGCAGCCGATCTTCTAATTGGACTACAAACACCATCAGCCCATTATAGGCCCATCAAAATACGATATATCCTAGTCCAACTGTCCAAGAGATGATAGTTAGAAATTGTTGTCGAATGATCGAGCACTCATGTTCGGAAGTTGTTATTGTATACTCTCGCAGGTTAAAAGGTGATGAAGCCATATCTATCAATGGCGAATCTCCGTGCAAATAAAGGCACCTGCACAAAAATATTTCAAAGGCATCAAGATCACGATTCCATTAGCCGAAGAAACTCTGGATAATACAAGACAATCATGTGGGACAAAGAGCTCTTTTGAGACTAGGGAAAGTTTGGTATAGTTAACTAACATCGATTCTTTTTATCTTCTATTATTGGTAGAAAGAAAAGTAAAAAATTCATCTAGAGAGGCTTGTAACTATACTGATATGAAAGATTAGATAATATGATTCCAAAGGGAATATGCTCGAAATCAAGTGGTTCAACTCTGGAGTATATGGTCTAAAGATGGAAAGAGCCCTTAGCAAACAACCATTTCATCGAAAACCTTCTATTGAAAACAAGGTCGAGCTTAGATCATTATCTTTTATTCTTGATACCTCGACTATTTTATTATAGGCGCATAATTAAAGACGGTTCAAAGCATGAAATTATTTTATAGGGCTGGTTATTTTGAACTCGCATATAAATTCATGATACTGTTTTTTTTTTTTTTTTTCCCACACTTATTTTTTAAAATATTAATGATTTACCTATTAATTTATAATGTCAACCAATTTTTACACACTTCATACTTGAAGATATTATAACACAAGTGCACACCTCCGAATAGATAGATAAGATATGTACTATGTACTTTTACGTAAAACCCGATAAAATTTCAAGTAAATCTACGCTTTTATCGAAAATTGTTGATCCTATCGACCGATTTCAAAGTTCTTTTCGAATTTGGTAGAGGGATGGATTGATCTCAAACCTCTGTTGTAAAATCCTAGCAACACAATAGCTGAGACAAATTCTTCCTTGTTACTAAATTTAAGTTTACAAATAGATATATTCTCTTCAAGAAATGGTGATCTTATATGTAAAGTAGATAATCAAGTAAAATATTAAAAAATCCATTTATTATTTTTTTTTAATTATCAAAAAGTTCTATAAATTTGTTAAGAAAGATAACTGTTTGCTAAGATAATTCATTTTTTTTAATATACAAAACTTTTTGGTTGATAATATTTAAAGGGGAACACGGTAGATTTTATATGAACAATATAAATAATCTTCTAAGAGATTAAAAAATAAATAAATAAATAAATTATTAAGAAACAATTTAAAAATTTATTGTGTCACAAAAATCACTTTTTATATGTTGAAAGGATTTAGCAATGACTCACGAGTCTGATTAGCGATTTACCAGTTTAATCATTGACTCGATGACCCGTTGTTGGTGCTGGGTGGTCAAATCATTCACGAAAGCTTTTAAGGTCCAACAACTACATAGCAAGTGGGAAGCGATGTTACCAAAGAATAAAGGAGCAAGATTAGGTGGAAATTCATCATTATAAAATCAAGAAAAATGTCCTAACTTGATACATTAACCATAATTCGGTGTCTCTTAAGATATAAGTTGACTTGTACCAAGTATGTTGACACGGGACATATAAGGACCAATTAGGAACCCATATCAGTCCTTAATACTTCGTGGCCCAATTTAATGGCTAAAAAATTAGGTATTAATAGGCTTGTTGACAGTTTGCTGATTTACAGAATATTGTAAACCAAATCTTGGAATTCCCCTTTCATTTTTTATTTTTTTTCCTTTTAACTAGGATTGTGTCTTTACATATTAAAATAGATTGTAAAAATTTAATATTTGGCTCAAATATTAGGTATCTGGGACCCTCTTAAAGATAAATAATAGCCAATTGCAAGGACTCGAGCACATAGGTTTTCTCGTCTTGAGCAAATTTCATGATCTAATAGTCCGTTTTCTTGATCTTCACTGATACTTGTGCCAACTTGCTGATTAATTTATAATACCATCCACAAGCAGATCAAGAAAGACAAGATCAAATACACGGGACAAAAACCTTCGACAATAGAAATTGGACCGAAAAAAGGTGGGAAATGTATAATCTAAGTTCATATGGTAGGAAAAGGATTTATATAAGACATCATCTTATTTATAGTTCAAATTCAAGTTGGTACAGTCAGTCTTTTCCTTCAGTTTATTCTAGATTTAAAATACTAAAATGCACGAGCGCAAATGTCGAGGACAAACACGACTAGGGATGACAAAAAAGTTAGGACGACCCGGGCGGCTCGGCTCGGAAAAAGCCTGAGTCGGGCTCAGCTCGAGCTCGGTGTATCCAAGCCAACGCTCGGGCCGAGCCCCATTTTGGGGAGTGGCTCGAGCCTGGGCCGGTCCGTGGCCCGTACGAGCCTGCCCATATTATATAAAAAAAATTTAAAACTAAAATTTTTGAAAAAAACGTAGCTGTCAGGCGGCCTTTACTTTTTTAAAAAAAAAAAAAAAAATCGAGCCGGATCGGGCCAAGCCTCTTTTTTTGTCGGGTTTTGCTCGGTTCGGGCCCAAAAAAACTCGAGTCGATCCTGGACTTTTTTTTCGACTCGACTCATTAACATAGCTAGACACGACTTCTATTATAAGGTTGAAGAGCACAAAAGATGCCCAAGATTAAAGCATGTTATCAAATAACACTAGATAAGCGTAGTCAACCACACTATTAATCTCTATGGGCATACAAGGCCTTGTAAATAATATATGACTTGTGTTCACTTTCTTATTTTTTCAACTCACCTTTAATTATTGTTAAGACTTAAAAGACATTCGACAAGAAGATAGGGAAAAAAAAATATGGTATATGTCCACCAAAAATTGGACATGGGGGGTGGGGTGGGGTGGGGGTGAGGGAGTCAATCTCTAATTAGCAATGATAACCAATGGAGAAAACAAAATGAAAGAGTTGGTCCAACTTACCTCTCAACTCCATTAGTCCACTTCATCCAACCTAAACAAATAAAATCGTAGGCTAAACTTTATAATTTGTTTAAACAGATTTAATTTGCACTAATGGAGGAAAATTAAGATCGCATTAGCCTATTCATTATTGCATACTAACATGTTGTGGTTTATATCCATTAAATAAGATTGAAATCAACTCGTCTAAAAGTCATCGCTATTAGGTTCATTTTATTGTATTGTAAGATTTTATGATTAGTATTAGTTCCACTGAAAGGTGAACATGATTCAACTCGACATGATAATTGATTGAAATTGATCGTAATTCAACTTCTTTACAAAGAATAAGTTGGTCTTACGGGAAAATGCAAATCAATTTGAATTAATTTGGATACCAATCAATTAAGTTTGTGCCAAATACGTAGTTGTTTATGATATAAGTTGACCAAAGTCGCACGATTATCTCTAAACTAATCAATTGACAAACATTATCCAAAAGCAAAGGTGGGCTAAAGACAAGCACGGGTTTGAATGAATATTTTGGTGAATGTCAATGATGTTTCTAATGTCATAATTAAGAATGTTGAACTAGTATTAGGTGATAGTAGGAGAAGTCATAAACCATGACATGCGAAGAGTCAAATGGTCATTTTTTTATAAAATAAAACATTCCATAATTACAAGAAGATAAGAAGAAAATCCAAGGAGTGGATGAGTGTGACCTAATTCTCTTTGGCACCAAAGAAATTGAGCCCCGTATTTGACAATCATTATTTGAATTTTTTTTTTTCCAATATACTCATTTTCAACCACATATTTACACACTCTTAAAAATCGCTATTTAAAACATTGTTTTTCCCAAATAATGGTCTGGAGTTGATCATCGTGTCAACCACAATGTTTTAGAAAAAACTAATCGAGCTTTAAAAAAAAAGTGAAATTAAAACGATGGTAAAAAATCTAAATAAGTAAATAAACATTGTGTTCTTCTCTTTTGGATAATAGAACTTGGAAAACCGATAAATCCAGGTACCAGTCTCATGGTAAATAGACCAATTCTTTGGATTTTATCGATTTTTAAATTTTGACTTTTGCTATGTAATGGATTCTCAAGTTGTTTGTTCGAGTCGAAAATCTAATCTGATTCTTATAACACGGGTAAACTTTGGCTTAATCAGAACTCAAAACAGACCTAACATACATGTTAATTAAATATAACCTCGATAAACGTATACACAATTTCTAACTATCATATCAAAAATATATCGTAAATATATTATACTAATTTATTTGTATTTTATAATGAGTCTTGCTAGTATCGGAATATATAGCAAATAGTTATAGTTGACTACATATTACACAAGTCAAATGAACAATTTATGGGATGAAATGATGGACTAATCTAATTCTATCACCATCCTCACATTTTCAAGAAAAATGTAATTTATCGAACATGACCTAACTTGCTTTTGAATTATTTGACACACACAAGTCAAGACCACGTACCTTCTTTGTTCTTTTTCTTCAATTTTCCTTAAGTTGACCTATATTTATGGTCGTGAAGTTGAAGATTTATATACTGGGTCAATCCAAATACTAAGAATTTGACATTAAAAATTGTTGAGGTGTTTATGTCATTTTTTTACCCAAATGAGGTGCTTAAGTCGCTTTTCCCTAGTTTCATCATTTCATTACCTTTTACCGGTTGGTAAAAGAATTTCATAGCTTGAGAATGATTTGAGATTAAAACCCTATTGCAAAAGTTGTTTGGAATTAAGGAAAATTGAAAACGGGCGTAATGTTTAAATTAAAAGTAAGTTCGGACGACTATTTTGAAAAAAAAAAAATGAATTTCAGTGGCTAACATGACACAAACTCATAAGTTCGGGGGAAATTTGCTATAATATTTGCCGAAAACTAATCATTTTTCTATTTCATAAAATTACGTCATCCTCGATCATACAGAATCTTATAAAAACTTAAAAAGTGAAGTGAACAATATTCCCAAAATTCCCTCATAGGTATAAAGTATAAACAAATTCTTGGATAGAATAGAGTAATTAACAAGAGAATTTCAAAAAGAAAAAAAATAATTAACAAGAAAATATCATTAATCTGACCGAATCAATTCACCCTGTCTTGGAGCATGTTTGGTAAAAAGGTGGTTGCACCTCCAAAAAATGTATTATTTTCCGTTTTAATGTGCATCAAACAGGTTGTTAATCCCTTTATGGATCTCATGCTTTTAAGATAACACTTTTTTTCCCTTAATTTTTGCTCCTAGTTGGTTGCACCTCCATCCCCTCCACCTCTCACCTCCCTCGACATAAATAAATAAAAACACGCGCGCACGCACGCACTAATCCCATTGATACACGTGGCATTGAAATAAAGTAGATCCCTCCTCAATAATAATAATAATAATAATAATGAAATTTTATTTTACTATTCAATTGTTAAGTAATAGTTTCAAAGTCAATAAATAATTTGTTTTAGTCACCAGCCTTAACAAGTTTGACATTTTAAAGAGGTGTTTTTGACTCAACATCGTTTGTTATGTCTATATTATCAAAATTCATTAAGCTCAAGTTAATGAGCATTTTGATATTGATGGAAAATGTGTACTTGAAAAAGAAGAAAATGTATTTGATGTAATGGAAAATATTATTTTATTGAAAAAGGTGTGGTTGAAAATGAGAATTTTAATGTGTACCAAACATGAGCTAAGACTCGAGAAAATATTAATTTCAAAATTGGTGTTTTGGGCTTTGAAACTCAACTCTTAACTATTTTGTCTGCCTAATTTATTAATCATAATTTGATATAAAGGTCAACCAGATTCCGGTAGTTTAATTCACCTGTTCGTATGTATACATTTCTGTCTCTATATATACACACTCACACAGACACCATTAATCACAGATTCACTTCCATATGAACCATATTCACACAGAGTACAAGACATCTCTAAAAGCATAAAGGAGAGAGGAAGGCTATTGAAAAGGACCATGGCGGAAGAGTTAATCCAGGGTGGTGTTTGTGGCGGAAACTGGTGGAATCCGACAAGAAGTTCATTTGGTTCTTCGCCGTGTTCGTCCCCCATCGACGACATGGGAAGCTTTGGGTGGCCAAATGATGAAGTGATGAATGATTTGAAGAGAACATGGTCCAGTGATGAGTCTAATTCAGATTCTGATGGACAAAAGTTTCAGCAGCCATTAATTGATCATCGGAATCAAGATTTTCTGTAAGAATTGTCTGTTTAGTTTCTTGATGTTAGTAATTGTTGAACTGTCTCATCTAAAAGCTTCTCGGAGCTAAATATATAGGCTCAAGTGCGGCATCCACTTGAAAAAGCCGTTTTAAGCTTTTAGACGATGGGGTTTGAACGTAATCAACAAGCATGATTATCCAAATAATCAGGAAAAAGTTGCTTGCTCTATACAAATTTTCTTGATAAAAATATTAAAAAGTAGGTCAAGTTGATTCAAGAAATTTAGTTTCTGTTGTTATCTTGCAGCCAAGAAAATGTAATATCTGAGGGAGATTATTCTCACATAAAGCAAGTAAACCAGAATTCTGGCATGAACTATCAGGAACAAACTGGAATTGACTGTCCACAGATTAATCAAATGGACTGGAACTCAAAGAATTTCTCCACTGCTGGCCAAAATTCCCCCTTTATATCGAATTCAGCTTCTGATAGCTACACTTCATCATATTTGCAAACTTTATTTGATACAGATTCTGATCAGTCTCAACAATGTTTATTAGATAGTACTCCAGCAATGAACTTTTCGCCGACCACCAATTATCAGGTGAAGTTGAATGAATTTTCGCCGCCTTTGTCTAAACAGCAACCTGTTAGTCATCTACAGTTTTTGGACAACATACCCTTCTTGGGTACTTCAAATGATTTTCGAGCAAGCCTTTTCGCTTGTACACAAGCCCAGTTGTCGCCAACTATTGACCCGTTGAGCTCAGAAGGAAAGAAAACCAACAGTGAACCAGCATTCAAGCGTTCCCGAGTCGAAACACCATCACCATTACCAACCTTTAAGGTATGATCAATCTTTTGACAAAAGGGAGCTGTAATTTATGCATGTTCTTTTACAAAATTATTTTTTACCTTTTTTCAGGTCAGAAAAGAGAAGTTGGGGGACAGAATAACTGCCCTCCAGCAGTTGGTTTCACCTTTTGGAAAGGTAAAAATTTGGATTTTTTTTGTCAGATTTTTCCACAAATTATGTATGCATTCGTATTTATTAACTGATTAATCTTTTCAATCCTCCAGACTGATACTGCATCAGTTCTCCAGGAAGCAATTGAATACATAAAATATCTCCATGATCAAGTCAGTGTATGTTCCCATTATCTCATTGATTAGTCTTGATTTTCACTGAAAATAATGCTTTGTAAACATGTATTAACTCATAATTTCTTGTAACTTTTTGAGTTTTTGATCTATGTTACTGTTTTTCTTTTTCAGGTATTAAGTACTTCGTATCTGAAAAATGGATGTTCTGTTCGAGGTCAACATGTAGGACTAAAAGTGCATGTTCGTGCATATTTTTACTTCTTTTTCTTTCTTAATATTGTCAATCTTTTGTTCCAACAAATCTTGTAGAATCATGAGTAGGATCAGCACTGTGCACAAAAAAACGTTGTCCTGTATTTATAATGTTATAAGAATATAGGGCCCCAGTGGCAATGGGGCGGGGCACCCCCCGCCCCACCTTGGACGGGGCGCGGGCTTGCCCCATTTCCTGCCCCGTTTATTTTTATTTTTTTCAAAAATTTCCAGTTAACTATTTTTTTTTAATTTATAGTTAATTATTTTTTTTTATTCTTCACGGGACGGGTTCAGAGCACTTCGGGGCGGGGCGGGTTTTTTTGCCATCACTAGGACCCACGGAGCTTAATTCTAATTGTAGGATTAAATACTACAATCGATAAGATATTTAACTTCTTTTCCTTCTTTAATATTGTAGAGTATGTTACAAGAAAATAGGACCCATAGACCTTAGTTCTACTTATAGGATTAAATACTACAATGACAAGATATTTATCCTCTTTTGCTTCTTTAATATTGCTGAGTAATGTATAGTTCACCTCACCAAACGCGTCATGTATTATATGCAGGCAGCTGATAAACTTAAGGACAAAGAAGGCCCAACACAAGATCTAAAAACTCGGGGACTTTGCCTTGCTCCAATATTAAGCACCTTTCCAGTGGCTGCAGAGTCTGCATCTGATTTCTGGAACCCTACATTCGGAGGAACATTCAGTTAGAGAAGAAAATTAAGCAAAAAGAACCCGGAAAAAAAGTTTTGAACAGAGAAGAAACTGCAAAAATAGAGCCCTTGTTACCTTCTCCAAAGATTGAGGAAAAGCCGGAAAAAAAAAATGTTCAGCTAATACATGGTCTAATGTAGGCTAAAAAATGATAGTACAAGACTTGCACTAATAAATTCTCTTTGTACTGTATATAGTTAGTTATGGCTAGTTTTAAGAAAGAAAACAAGATAAATTTTGTTGATTATACACTATCATGTCTAATACTATGTATCAAACTCATGCTGGAAAATGGAACTTCGGTTTTCTGAACTTCATAGAATCGACGGGTTTTTGACGTGAAATTGCATCTTTTGCTTTTCCACTGCATCGCAAACATGCATTTAGGGGTGGGTTATTGAGAACAGGAACAGGTGCTAAATCTAGTTGTGCTTCATACTAGTTTAATTAGGGGATATTATACACAATATTTGGATTAAGCTAAATATTTTATGTAGGGTTGATCATGTAGCTTTAACTTGTGCAAAAGAATGTGAAAAATATTAAAAATAAAGGCAATATTATTGAATTCGAGAGTATAAAGAATGTGCGGATGAAACTTGCTAGTATCGGGTTTGACCGTCTCATGTGAAAATAGATCAGTTGAGTGACCCAATCCATAGGATTAAGAGCATTCTTGTTGTACCCCCAACAATCCCTCCATCATCCATGTAGCTATAACAATGTCTGACTCCTTCAGTCCTTCTTGTCTGATGTAGATTTTTTTTTAATAATCTATCGTAAACCCATAATTTAAGACATAATGAGAATCCATAAGACAAGTGACAAAACATAAAAAGAGAACAGTATTTTTGAGAGTCCCAAACTTTTTCTTGATAGCATGTCTTGGCATCTGCTTTACAAACTTTCTATGACTTGAATTGACTAGTTGGTGGGAATTATACCATACCTTCCATCATCACGATAAGTCTGGGTCGAAGAATTCAATTCTTACGTATTTTTCAAAGGGTACAAAAAGAGAAATGCGAAGGAATACTGGAAAGGAAAAGCGTCTTGGCATCATTGTGAAGTGGGAAAAGTTTGTATGTGTAATCTTAGTTTGACATCCAAAATTGCTTTTGATGTTTTGGCTAATCACAGTAAACTCTTCGTTTGTCTTCTGCGACAAGTTTTACGAATTAGAAGCGTTCTCAGTTTAGACAACTTTGATTCTCATAGTGAAAGTAATTTATGTGACTACTGACAATATCATCGAGGAAAGACCGACATAAAATCAATTGGTGAAATCGTTGGTGCCACCGACATACATTTTGACAATGCTGAGGGGGGATTCATCGACAGAAGTATTTGTACGTTATTTCCATCGGTGATCAATCTTGGTCAATTTTGTATTTTCGGTGATTATCACCGATATTGAAAATTTTAATCGGAGATTGTTTACAGTGACAGACTTTTCTAGCATCAGTGACCGATATTTCTATCACTAGTCTGCATTTTTAGTAGTGACTACCTAATGCAGCTGCAAACTTTCTTGATGTACGACTTCCCCTCTAGCATGTTTGTTTAATATTAAAAGTTACTTATTATTTTTAAGTAACCTTTTATTTTTAAATATGTAGATGGGATACTTTCTTATTTATAGGTAAAACCAAGTCACTTATTTTAAGGGTGGCATCGAATAAGTAACTTGGTAATTTTCAATTTGGCAAATAAATAATATTGTAAACCTTATTTTACCAGTAAAAATTTAAGCATATACGCTATGTGTAAACTTCCAAGTTCAAACCAGGGGAAGATATAAATCTAAATGTTGCATCTTCGTACAGTCACAATTTGAGTTTTCAGACATCAATAACTAATGAAACAGAATCATAGTTTCGGGTTCGATAATTTGAGGCTAGATGTAGCTAATCGTTCGATCATTAATTGAATTCCGTAAATGGTAACTCAAAAATTAATTTATGTACATAGTCAATTAGTTCATCGCGAAATGATCAGAAAAACGATAAAAAGAACATTGCGATAAGAATATGAAGCAAACACAGCAAAGTAAAAGAATTGATAGGAATGTTAGACTGAAAATTTTATATGTAGTTAATGTAGACAAAATCGAAATGTTTTCATTTCCTATGTAAACCACATTCCATGGAAAATATTAATCCCAAAATTCTGAACTAACCAAATTATTCAACCCCCAAAGTCAAAACCAAGAGAAAAAATTTGTAAACTAATATCAACATAGAACAAAAGGAGAAGAATAAGAAGTATATAAAGAACTTATCTACCTAGAATGACACTAAAAGTTACATTGTTTGAGGTTACAGCATCATGATTCCCATTCCACATATCTGCATTCCCAGAATGTCTCATTGAAGTAAAACTAGGTTGTCTTGGCATAGGCAAAGATGCATTCTCACTCTCCAACATCAATACAGCGGCCGGCATGTTCGGTCTGTGACTTGCTGCGTCTTGAACACACAACATGCCTACATGTATGCATCGAAGCACTTCTTCTCGGTTACATGAGTTTATGATGGAAGGATCGACTAACTCAATTGCTCGGCCTCCGTCCCAAAGATCCCACGCCTACAACAGGGAAAAATTGGACGGTTGTGATCAGAACATATAAGTAACGGCAAAGTGGGCCAGTCCTCCAAGGCTTCGCAAGGAAAGAACATTTAGAAGACTTAAAATAGACTTACATATCCAATAATGTTCGAGTGATCTGTTTTGCGAAAGCTAGTGTTCCTTCGGCCAGATACTATCTCTAATATCAATACCCCGAAGCTATAAACATCTGACTTCACAGAAAAGAGGCCTTCCATTGCATATTCGGGCGCCATGTAACCACTACATCAGACGTAATTTTAGTTCATACATGCTCTCTGCACAAGCAAAGAAAAAAATAAAAAATCATGTGCAAGACTAGTATTACTTACTATGTGCCCACAACCCTGTTTGTATTCACTTCATTTTGGTTCCCTCCGAATATTCTGGCCATGCCAAAATCTGAAATCTTTGGGTTCATTTCTTCGTCTAATAAAATGTTGCTAGCTTTTAGATCCCTATGTATTATTCGAAGTCTTGAATCTCGATGCAGATAGAGAATCCCTCTTGCAATTCCTTCGATAATAGCAAAGCGTTTCCTCCAGTGGAGCTGGGCTTTCTTAGCAGGATCTGTAATAAGTTTGACAATGTAAGCCTAAATAAACCTTCTGGCCTAAACTATGCAGCATTAACAATTCATTCTTACAATTTAAGAATAATTGACCAAAAAATCCAAAAAACTAACCAAAAAGAAATGAATCTAAGCTTTTGTTAGGCATGTACTCATAAAGTATCATTTTTTCTTCTCCTTCGATGCAGCAGCCCAAAAGTCTTACAAGATTTCTGTGTTGTAATTTAGCCATTAGTGTAATTTCATTCTTGAATTCCTCTAAACCTTGACTGGATTTTCTTGAGAGCCTCTTTACAGCGATTTCTTGATTCCCCGGTAGCGTACCCTGAAGATAAAAACAAAAAATTAACTTCATACAATTAGACAGAAGAAAACATAATATTCCTCCTGCTGAAGTGAAACTACCTTGTAAACATGTCCAAATCCTCCTTGTCCAAGTTTGTTCTCATCCGAGAAGTTGTTTGTAGCCGCTGCCACACACAAGAAGTTGAACAAGGCTAATTCAGTTCCAGTTCCAGTTCCTGGTGGCCCTTCAACACTAAGGTCACCCAGTCCAGAAAATTCGCTGGAAAACTCACCACTTGGACTGAATTTTGGCATTTCATTGTTCTTCTTGGTTAAACGGTCTATGTTAAACACGTGTTAGAAGTGTACATCTCTATCGTTAAGTTTTAAGTCTGTACTAATTATATGGCAGAATTTTACCTCTGAATTGCATTTTGGAACTGCAGAGCCAGATTGAAGCACTTAGACAAAAGATTCCCCCCAAAACAACTGCTATAATAACAACTTTCATCACCTTACTGTTGCCACCTGTTTTGAGATAAAATCATAAACCAAAGAACTACTTATCAATTTCTCAAAAATGTGAAGAAAATAAATTCACGAAGGCGAGGTAACAGACGGAAATGCAACTCATTGTACTAAAGAAACTTGAAATCAAGACTTGAGAAAACATTGATACAAGCAAAATATGATAGATTAATGATCTAAGCCAGTTGCCACAATTAAGGTAATCCAAAGGCAAATCTAATGCTGGCATTTATAGAGAAGTTTTTCAAGTTAAGATAAGGGGAATGCTATCAGAAATTCAGGAAATTGGGAATCTATTAAATACATATATACGATTTATATTCATATTCATATTAGCAAACAAAATCTCTATAACACTCTCAGTCGACGTAGATAATGTTTGATATGATGGACTGGATAAGATAGGATGGTGCATCCCATAAAAGTATATCATACCTAATTCAGAACGGTCAAGTCGAACAAACAGAGTGCTACCGCCTTCATCAAATTGTACAAGGTCGATAAATTCCCTACTCCAAATCATGCAGTTTATGCCACTAACAAAAGCATATGCAGTGCAAGAACAGTTCCCCAAACACTTATTTTCACACTCCTCAATATCTTCTGATCCTACATAATCCACAAAATCGGGCAATTTCACTTGTTCAGCCTTGAAAAAGCCATCTCTTTTCTCCTCAGATAAACACTCCATATTTTTCCTCCTCGTGCATCCACCTGACCAATTCCCTCTAGTCCATTGATCCAAATCTTGGGGTACAAACCCTTCAATACAACTACAAACTGGCCTGTTCTTGTTATCACATTTTCCAAAAGGTCCACATTTGTTGTACTGATCACATTCATCATTATCAACAGGGTGTGATTGTATCAAATCCCATTTTTCGAGGCCATCATTCCATCTTTCTTGCCTTTCGATTCCATCCCATCGAATCCAAAACTTGATCAAATCAGTACTATTAGAGGGAGTATATGTGAAGTACCACTTTCCATCACCGTCATTGTTTAGCTTAAATCCATACAAATATATAGCCCTCATCCCTGGAACACCAATAAATATTAGTCCATTCCAATTCCCACTTCTCCATTTTCGACTAGTCCCTTCCCATATCACGACCTGAGGTGATCCACGAGGATCAACGCCTAACGAGTACTTTCCAACACTCGGATCACTAGCACTTCTCCATGAAGTGAAAACGTGCCTCTCCCCTTCACTGAGATTTATGTAAACTCGCATATCTGGTAAAAATGTATCTGTTGGATGAACAAAACTCTTCCATAAAGCCTTATTTGGATCACCACTCCCATGACTCCCAAAAAGAACAAGATCACCAGTATCCATTAAAACAGCAGAGGAATTATCTGATGCAACTGTTGCATTGGTGGACCAGATCACATCACCATTTCCATTCAATATGATCAAATTCCCATCATTCCCAATTCTTAAATCTCCACCGTTGCCACTGATGGGATTTTCTCTATTTGCCACCCACACCACTGTTTGATTTTCAACATCATTGTACCAGATTCCAACATACCTAAGATCAGAATCCTCTGGACTAAAGAATCCCAATACAAATCTTCTTTCTTTCGATATAATTTCTTCTCCGTCTCTTACAGATTGGCCTCTTTTAATTCGATTTTCAGCAGAAATAAATACAGAAAATATACAAAAAATAATCAAATAAATGAAGAGATTACTGCAACTTCTGGAATCTGAGGCCATTTCAGAACTTGAAAAATCCTAGACATTCAAGAATGGATATTTTTTCAGTTGGTTTGAAAGGAGGGTGTTTTATGGCCGCCCTCTGAACATGTGTGGCTTTTAATATAAAGTTGAGAAGATTGAATTGACTTCAAAGTACTCTTTTTTTGAAGATTCTTGGTTGACCTACTAGAGTGAGATTCTGAAAATTCGTCTGCAGCTTTCATATACACTCTCTCACACATACACATACACATAAATACATAGTACACAAACTTCATTATTTGTATTATTTTTTGAAAAGATTTTTTTTTTTTTTTTCAAGAAGGTGTGGTTATAAAGGAAAAAAAAATCAATTTATGTGTGATATTATTCTATTGAAAAATGTGTGTCGATAAAAAAAGAAAAAAAAATTATAATGTTAACGAAGATCAAACAAATATATATATATATATATATATATATATATATATATATATATATATATAGGGAGAGAGAGAGAGATTACTTCCTTTTTGTACAAATAGCATAGCATTATTGCAAAATAAAACTCTAAAATTTGGTAAATTTGGGCAAAGAAAGTTCATTCTGACACTTAGTCTACAGCTTTGACAACGTGTTCAGAGACAAACATGCGGACATATTCAGAGTGATAATGGCAACATTGGTCCTCGATATATTGTT
The DNA here is from genome assembly GCA_019097785.1 of Fraxinus excelsior. Taxonomy (NCBI): domain Eukaryota; kingdom Viridiplantae; phylum Streptophyta; class Magnoliopsida; order Lamiales; family Oleaceae; genus Fraxinus; species Fraxinus excelsior. The sequence goes on along the minus strand of CM032637.1, from coordinate 1,556,694 downwards.
CTAGTAACAAGTTAGTCCAAAATTATTACAATAAAGTGAATTATAGTTTTAACATTCATAAACCGTCGAAGTGTCCATCAAAACATTACATTTTCTCTTGCGTGTTTTTCAACTTTATTAATCTAATTAATATATCATGGTTGTATCGGTCTTGCTTATTTAAAAAACAGTATGTCAACATGTGTAAGTATCTCCAATATAATTGTAAATTGCTTATAAAATTGTATCACATAAATAAAAATAGATGATATTTTAAAAATTTCATCTCCGTCAAGTGGACGTGGCAGAGAAAACAATATGTATAATACTCTGTCTGTATTCAAAAGGCATTATAACGAACTCGTTGTTTTCATTACGTCCCTTAGCTTGCCTTTAGTTGATGATAACAGGATCTTAAATCAATCTTCAATGAAACATTGGCTCATTGCAATTGATTTAATAGACCCTCAATTCTAGAAAGTGGATATCCGCTCTTAACACTAATACAATATAATCCTCTGTAGTCAGTTCTCATCGATACGTCTTTCTTTTTAACAAACAAGACATATGCTTCCTATGATGAAATGAAACCTTTCTCTAGTAGCTGTTGGAGTTAGAATTTAAGCTCTTGAAGTTCCATTTGAACCATTGAATAAGGAGCCTTGGAGACTAGAGTGGAACCGGGGATGAGGTTGATGGTAAATTCAGCCGTCTTGCGGGAAGAATTCCATGAAGATCTTCGGTACAAACTCACTTGTCAATACATAATCGAAAGATGATAAAATAAATAATTATTTCTATACAAAGCAATTGGGCCGTGGTGCTGAAATCCTAAATAAAGTCTGGGCCATAACTTGGTGCAAATCGGGCCATACCAACTAATAGCGATACGAGCCGATTATTATTACTATGGGTGTCAAGTAAAACCAGGGCGGACCCACATGGGGTCATGTGGGGTCAGATGACCCCACAAAAAAAATTTGAGTTTTTTTTGTTGTTTTTTTTTTTTTTTAAACCTAAACATTTTTGAAATCTCATTTTTGACCCCACAAAAAATTTGTCTCGGTCCGCCCCTGAGTAAAAGTAGAATAAATGTACGCAGATGAGACATCTTAAGATATCGGTAAAGTTGACATTTGTTCCTACATAACTTGATCGATTCAATTTGGCACTCGCAGTCTATTTCATTGTTCAAATATTTGACAATATTAAAACTCACTATTCAATTCTTTGACAATATGGAAAAAAAAAAAATTCAAAAGTTGTGCCCTCCCTCTCTACCCATCAAATTGCACATGGATTTGGAAATGTTCAACTGTGGAGGTCCTTCCCCGTCAACAGTTATAGGTTCTTATTCAACGTGTGAAATTTTGGGTCATCAACCTATTTAAATTGGTGAATCTGAATCCCTCAGGGAAAGCATTAATGTAGATGTTAAAATTACACGCGCATTTCACGTCTTACAGCTATAGAAAAAATGTCAAAACAACTTAACATCTAGCTCTAAAAGTCATATGAAATATTATCGTCTAAATTAACTATTTTCATCGTGCTGGGATCCAAATTTACAAATTTAAATATGTTGGGATCCAAAATATTACTTTTGAATGTTGAAAATACCACACCCCGTGAAAAGTTGGAGAACGTAGCCCTAATTTACCCAAAAAAAAAGCACTTGGGAAATTTTTCTTACAGATTTTCACATTCAATTTCCTATTATAAATAATCACTTTAGGTTTAGTTTTTCATTCACTCGAAAATAATTTAGAGCAAAAAAATATACTATTTTAGGAAAAGATTGTGTTCCAACTTAATCCGTCAGAAAAAAAAAATTAATACAATCTCGGACTTAAATCACCTAAAAAGGTTATTCACATAGATAGTAATATTCAGGCAAATTATAGAAAATATTAAATAATGATCTGCTCGAACATGGCTGGAAATATCGACCTGATAATAAAGAAATCAATTATAATCAGAGATTTCAAAGTTGTTGCAAAATAAAATGCCAATAATTGAGTCAATTTTAGAAATTTTCTATAATAATTTAAAAATATTAAACTTCTACTAGAAGTTGTTCAGGTATTGCTTGTCTCATGACAAAACTTGGTACATGTAATTCAACTGAATTTTCGGAGAAATTTAGTTTGTATTTTAACGACATATTTCGAAATATAAATTGAATAATATTAAAAAGAAAAAAATATCAAAATTAAACTGTAGTAGTCTGTGAAACTTGGAAGTCATGATCTTCGTTCACTCCAATGTTACGTAAATCGATGATCATCGAAATAAATAGTATTATTCAAATCAAATTAATAATGTGAACGTGGATCCACCTCCCTCAATCCCCAATATTTATATAGCGTGCCAAAAAAGTTATTGAAAGTTGTTGCCATAAATAATAGTTTCGTGAGGAAGAAAGCTGGAAAATGCTTAGCATGATTACCAATCTGACATCTCAAACTAAGTTTCCATGCAGCTTCTTGCATACACACCAACTTTTCTTCTCCTTCTTCTTCATAATTATCTCCTCTCTTATAACATTATAAAATCCCTTCGTCTTTCGAGTTTCCAAAATATTCCCGAGAGTTTTCGAAAAGAGTTTCTGTTTCCGAGCAGCAATGGCGACAGAAAGTGAGGTTGTATTTGAAGATTTTTTCCCATCAATGGTAGAGAAACTGGGTGCAGAAGGTTTCTTGAACGAACTGTGTAATGCGTTTCGCTTGTTGATGGATTCTGAGAAGGCAGTCATTACATTGGCGAGCTTGAAGAAGAATTCTGCAGTTTTAGGGTTGCGTGGAATGAACGACTCAGATTTGATTTGCATGTTGAAAGAAGGAGATTTGGATGGTGATGGGTGTCTGAATCAGATGGAATTTTGTGTTCTTATGTTTAGATTGAGTCCTGATTTGATGAAAAGATCAAGAATGTTGTTTGAGGTTTAGCTGTAAATCAATGAATTTTATGTTTAACATAAATAAATATTTCATTTCGTTTATTCATTATTACATTAGTGTTAAATTGATCGACCGATGTGTATATATCTAAATTGTTCCTCTCTTGTTATGTTGAGCATAAATGTGAAGGAATAAACAGTTTTATTTATTTATAAATAAAAATGAGCAGTTGATTTGCCAACCATTTTTTGTGTAAATGAATTTTTGAATAATAAATTTTTTTGTGTGAATAATATATTATTGTGAAAATATGTGATTGAAAATAAGCATGTTTGTTATACATCTTTCTTAACAACTTGTTCGGTTCCAATTAAAATTGAAAATATAATCGTTATTGGATCTCGCCCGTCTAATAAAAGTAAAAAAATTGTTTTTCATCAAATAATTTTTTGCTAACACACTTTCTATCAATAAGGGTGACAAAAAGTGACGTACAAATGGCAAAATGCGATTGAAAATGAGTATGAAAAGAAAAGTTTTAAAATAATAATTGACTAAGAGGGACTAAATAATTTATGCCTCTTTCTATACAGATTAAAATTGCATTGCCGTGTCAAAAGAATGATAGCTAGACTGATTCGATATACTTTAAGCCACCCTCGATAAACTATTGAATTTTCATTTTTTGACCCCAATCTTTTACACAGTCGATCCCCTTTTTTTTACTGTACATGAATATGCGGGGCTCACCACGTCTAGAAGTATGGGAAAATATTATTTTGTCCTGCATTCGATACTGGATCATTCATAAAAATCACCAAATGGAGGCTAAATTGATTTTGCCAATTCCTTTACATTCTCCCTAGAGGCAAAAGCAGTCTGAAATTAAGATCAAGTCTTATTTTTCAAGCTATCAAATCAAGAAAGGTTCTAGTAATGACTATTCCATAAATGATGGCTGGCAATCATTAGATCGTAGAGGCAATAGAGTATATGGGATTTTTACTTCTTTTTCTAGTTTAATAATTCCGTTGAGTACTATCAATATTCATCGAAATAAATTCACTCATTTCCAGCTACACACAGTGAAAGTATTCATAATTTCTCATAAGGAACAAATCAATTTTCATCGAGATCACTCGTCTAGCTCAGGAACACCCAGCTCTCTCCAAATCTCATTTGCTCAAGAAGTTTTATCCAAATCTGCAGTATAGGTAAATGAAAGGGTGAGAAATAGTGAACAAAAGTATCAAAGATTGTCTGGTAGAAGAGATGACGATTAAAATCTTACGCTAGGAGTAACTAAATCAAGGTTATATATATAGGTCCGGATTATTACTGAAATGTTATCATACATCCTTAATTCATGGTTAATTAAAACATTCAAAGAAATTCTAATCAATGAAGTCACGGTGGCAAAAGGACCGATGAGCTCCCTTGGTCAACGAAGCTGGTGATAAACTGTATGGAACCTTTGTGGCACCTATCTTCAGCCCAGTGCAGTCAAGTTTATCTTCAAGAATCACTTAGTCAGCGAAGACACGCTTCAAAAGCAAAAAAAAAATAAGTCTACGGATTTGGTATCCACGGGACCTTTTCCTCTATAATAAAATATAAATCATATATGGAAATTTGTAATGTTCTCACAGGTTTTGAATATAAAATGATAGCATGTTATGAGACGTGGCTTACATTATCAAAGGTCTTCATTGATGTGGAACATATTTAGTTTACCTTTACCTTCATTCTTTTCTCTTTCCATTTTCACTCCAGATTCCGGACATCATTTTAGAAAATAAACCATCGTATACTCTAAGGCTCATATTAGGAGTGAATTCCACAACGTAATGATACACTTGTGGAGCATTTCTACTTCTAAATTAAAAAAATGTTTGCATCTTATAAATTAAGTCCCTATTTGAGCCACATTAAATTTTTCATTCTCATTCTTCTACTTATTTTCAACCACACATTCTTCAATAAAATAATATTTTCCATCATATCAATAACTTTTCCTTCTTTTGAACCACACATTCTCCATCAATCTACTATTCAAAAATACATTCTTCCAAAATAATATCCATCAAACACACCCTAAATCTATATTGCTAACCACCACAACAAACTATAAATTAGGGGTTGGTTCCATGAATCGTTTTGACCAATCCACTTTATTGCTAGAATTATTGAAAGATTTAAAGCAACTAATCCTTGGCAACTATCACAGACATTGTCAGTTTTAATTTTCTCTCCCTATTTTAACATGTTTTTTATCGAAAACATTCTTATAACATAAGCCTCTTTACATCTACGCAAAACATGTTCCAACCATCTAAACCGTCATTCTCTTGACTCATCCTCAATCAACGCCACCTCCACTTGTTGGCCTATATTCTCGTTTCCTATATATATATATTAATAAAATCACAGGTATATTTTAATATCTTAATTTCCACTATGTTCATCTTTTGGGCATTTTTTTCACAACCCAACACTCAATACCATAAACTATAGCACATCTAACTACCATTACATAGATGATAGAACTACCAATGGAGATTGAAATAGAAGTTAGATGTAATTTTAAATATTAGATTAATTTAGTTTAGTAGAAGTTCGTTTGATTTTAGCTTCTTCTTAATTTCTTTGCTCTGTATATGGATGACTTATTCCATGTAATAGACACACCCTTGATTATATGAATAAATTGATTTCTTCTTTGCCCTAATTTCTTATCTTCTTTGATCCCTTTTATTTCTTGTTCCTTTTGTCAAATTGGTACGTTCCTTGCGTCAACTAGCCTTTCAACTTCATAGGATCACAGGCTTCCAGCATCAGTTTCATTCATCCTACCTGCTCCATTCCTATGCTAATTGAATCTAGATACCAAGACCAATCGTTTTTAGGAAAGCACGATCTTCTAATGTTATTCCTATTTCCTACTATTATTAAAGTGGCATTGCATGTATTTTGTCTTGGTTCTACTCAACCTCAAACCTTTTGGGTTTCGAAGAAATCCTCCTAAGTTCTAACTAACATCCTGTAACCTTTTCAGTCTAAATTGTAGCTTAAACAAGATTCATTGTGGTAGGCCAAATAAAATGAAATATTGAATAAATTTTGAGCATTCTTAATTTCTGTCCAAACTCTCAGTACTCTTTTAAATTAACAAGTTTCTGCTTCCTACTTTCTGGATTCAAAGAATTTTTGAATCAATTAATGTGGTACTTTAGGAATGTGTCCAATTATATTTCCTTACAAAGGCTGTTAACAAGCTCTTCTGAATCTAAAATCCTTCATCACACTTCCAATGAATAAACCATCTTGTAAAGACGACGGACTTCCCCATCTTGCCCATTCAGGCAAAGGCATTAGCCTATGTGGACATGGGTTGGGCCTCAGCGTGGTTTTATTCACATCACAATGATTCAAACTACCTTTCTTTTGAGAGAAACTTAAGTTGAACGTTGAAGAACCTAAGTAAATCCACGTACAGATCAATCCCCATTGCACGGTTACACATCTCTAAATCATTTCCAACCCTGGCCACAACAATTCTTTTGCGCACTCTATCGCTCAACCATCAGGAAAACCCATCATATCAAATCCAAACTGTGGTCTTATCAGGAGCAGATTTAGGAGGGGCAAGCTATAGCCCACGAAGAACAAAATGTTAAAAAGGAGAGTTATAACATTAGCCCACCATAAAATAACTTGTAGCCCACCACAAAGAACATTAGTCACCCAAGAAAATTTAGTTAGCCTAATTAATTGCTTTCAATTTTAAGCCAATACCTATACCCATTATCCATAACGGTATAACCCAAGTTTCTCACCCCAAATTAAAATGTTCAAATTCCAATTGAACCCCAAAATTTCCACCATTTTCCTTGTTCTTCAGTCAATATTTTCTCAATTTCTTTCCATCTAAAATCTATCCCTGTTCCAAAATCCAAATCCAAACCCCACCCCCTACCCACAATCGAAATTTGATATAATTTTGGATTTTCAAGCTTTCTACTATTCCTATCAAGATTCTTACTTTTACATCACATATTGAAACTTAATCAGGTAGAGAACTAAGCCCCTGCTTGGGCTCCATTTTAAATTATTACATTTTTCTCTTTCTCCTTTCAACCATACATTCTTCAATAAAATAATATTATACGTACCCAAAAATTTTCCTTCTTTTTTAATCATACATTCTCCCAAAAAAAAATCACTATTCCCAAATATATTTTTCTCAAATTAAAATGCATTTGTTAACATTATTTGTTGTAGACATTTCTTTTATGAATATATATAATTTTCATAGGCTTGCAGTGGGATTAGACTAGTATTATTATTTGTTGAAGCTACTACAATTTTAACAGCAGCAACTTAATGAGGTCCGACGTTTTTTTTTCTTTTTCAATTTCTCCATGAAAAGATTAATGTTGTTCTTTTTAAATTAAACTCAACGCTCTCAATGTTATTGGTTAATGGTCTCCATCATCCCAAATCTTCTTCCTACTTCTTTTTGTCTTTTCTTTTTAATCTTTTAATTTAAAATATTGCATTAATTATATCCATATTGAAAGGTAAGGGGCATTTAAACTAAGTCTGTATTAGCTTTTACATAAATAATAAAATTTCTTCGTATTTATTGTCAAAGTTCTAAGAAAAATATAGTACTAGCCCCGCGATTGAATCTTGGCTTGGCTCTGTCTCTCGATTTCATCTCTCATTTAGTGAAATGTTATGATTCAAAAACACAAACTTTCCATAAAGAAACTCACAACCAAAAACAGACATTAATATCTAAAATTGATGCTTATATACATATCCATATTATCGCATACCTGTAGTTTTGTCTGAAGCATCAAGGTACTCCGGCTCCTCGGGCACTGGATGCAGACTCAAATCATCCTTATCGACCGCCTTAGCTGAACCCCCATTGCCAATACCAGCAACATTAGCAAAGCCCCCATCTTTCTCATCGGGATACCTCACCACCACAATTGGGCACACGCAGTGCTGCACACAGTAATCACTCACACTCCCAAGCCTCCCTTTCGCGCTCCTCCTCGACGCCCCAAATCCCCGGCTTCCCATGATCACCGCACTCAACCCGAGCCTCTCCACTTCCAAACACAGCCTCTCCTTCATATCATGGTCTTTCACTATACGGATCTTGAAAGGAATATTCGCCTCCACCAACGGCTGCGCCAATTCATTCGCCTTAGTAGTGGTGAAATTATCGAAATCGTCCTCGAGCTCCTGCTGAGATTTCTCATCAGCAGCGTCAACAGAGACATCGGTTGCACCCCAATCGGCGCCGTAAAGTACGGAGGTGGGCCGGACGTGGAGGAGGACAACAGCATCGCCCGGACGAAGGTAGTTCTGAACCGCCCATTTCACGGCGAAAGCGCTCTCATGGCTGAGATCCACGGCAATCGCGATCTTTCGTTGGGACCCGGCGGAGGGCGTACCGGAAGGGAAGCGCGGGGAGGCAGGCTGGTGAAGGACCGCCGACGGTGATCGCATGGCTTCCGCCGGATGTTTATTCGGTGATGACATGCAGTGAAATTTTTATACTGTGTGCGCTATTAAATTTGGGTTTTTGAAATTTTTTAACTTTATTGCTTGTGTGGATCAATAATCTGGGTTCGATTAGTCGAATTATATCGTCGAATTTTGGGGTTTCTCTTGAGGAAATTACAGCCTTCAATTTTCATAAATCCATATTGAAGTTTGATATTTAACAAATCAGGTTTTAAATGGAATAAAAAAAAAGAAATTTATTTATAATAACTGTTTTTTATGTGAAGATTGGAGAGAGATAGTTTTAAATAAGTAAACTATATATTCAATAACCGCATAGAACCGCTAAACATCATAACTCTCGCCCCCATTCCTAAAAATCACAAATTGATTCTTACCCAAAACATACTATTTCTCTTCATTTTGACATCGAACGAAAATCCCAAATCGATTCTTGCCTACATTATTCACGGAAGAAGTAAAGGCGGTGGAAAAAAGAGAAGGTCGGTGACCAAGACTTGTGTTTGAGATTTTGCGAATGGTGAATAGAAGCCATGGCGTTAACAAGAAGTTGTGACCAAAAGCCACAATCCGATGCCACTAAACCGTTTGAAATCGCACAACGATGCAGAAGAAAGTAGAATATGTCAAAGGAATGTCGTGAAGAAAAACTGAAAACCCATAGTAAATCACAACCGAACGTGGAATAGAGGGGTCAAGAGGAAATCCCAAGAACTCTTGTGTACCCTCGAAAATTGAACCCAAAGAATGTAATTTTTTTTATTTTTTTATTTGGTATTGTGATCATCTATTTTTTATTATGACCTAGATTTTAATAATTTGTGACCAAATGTACATGTTTGAATAAAACGTCACAGTTCTTACTTGTCCGTGACTTAGATTTTCTGATCGCTAAGCGATGTGCATAACTGTTGTTGTGCATATAATGTTCGTTATTACTTATTGTGATTCGGGAATGGAAGTACATTATACTCGAGTATTTTGGAATTAATTAATGTAGATGTAATAGACATGTGCTTTACATTTGTGAAATTTGATTTTGATGCTACGGGCCGAATTTCACAGGTTACAGCAACAATATTTGTCAGTCATAGATTTGAATTTTGGGTCACAAATATTTGTACATGTGTTGATAACGATTTTTTCTAAAAGAAATGATGTTTGAAACTACAGGTCACATATACCATGAAACAACAAGATGCACATGTCACAAAGTCTTTTTTTTCAAAACTTTTGATTACAGATTACTGTATGCAAACACATTGGTCACAGTTTTACGAATTCGTCACAATGAAATGTTTTATAATGTTTTAAACATGTCACGCTCTGGCAAACAATGCCATATATTTATTCAAGGCCATGATGACTAAATTTGTAGATAACACATACCATGGAGACAGGTCACAAACGACTATTTCATTAACTAATGTCATAGATTGTATGCCGCGGCTTCATCAAAGTCATCACTTATCACATGCAGGGAGAACAAATTTTTGGTCACAACTGTTTCAAAGTATGTCACAAATTAAATGGAAAAATCTTTTAAAAAAATGATCACAAGTTTTCTATGAAACATCACCAATGATAAGAATGACAATTTAAAAGTAAATAACATGCTTTCTAGTCACAATCTTGGACCGCATATACAATAAATCATGATATGTCACAATGTCGACTTCATGTTGGTAATGGTATGTATCCACAAGCTGCACATAAGAGAAATTATGATCGAGCAACACAAAAGTTGATTCTTCTCCATACACCAAGCAAACATGCACATAACACATTGTTGTGGAAAATGAACAAGACATTGTCGGAAACATATAATAGTAAGGTCACAAGTCACTAACATGAAGGTCACATGCGACGTGGAGAATCTCGTTTCACGTAACAACATTGGTCACAAATGACACATTTCGGTCACAACAATAAATTTCGATTACAAATGAGTCCAAGGTCGAACATCAATTTTTTTTCCAGATTCTAATCATGGTCGAACATATAAATTCCAGTCACATAAATATTTTTGTGATGCATGTAGTGATGGGAAAAAAAAACTCTCCCCGCCCCAAATGGGGCAAAAAAAACCCGCTTCGACGGGATGGCAAGGTAGGGATTAGTGATGACAAAAAAATCTGTCCCGCCCCGACAGGTTGGTGGGAGGTGGGGAGGGGGTTCCCGAACCCGCCCCATGAAGAATAAAAAAAATAATTAACTACAAATTAAAAAAAATAGTTAACTGAAATTTTTTGAAAAAAATAAAAAAAAACTGGGAAGAAAATGGGGCAAGCCCGCGCCCCGAATTGCTCCGCCAAGTCTGAGGCAGGGCGGGGCGGGGCAGGGTGTAGGAGTGGTGGGGTGAGGGTGCCCCGTCCCGAACCCGCCCCATTGCCATCTTTAGAGAGGATTGCCACTTCGCCTTGGGTCACGGTGCGGTGTGGGGCGAGACAAGGGTGCCCCGCCCTGTAAAGAATAAAAAATAATAATCAACGATAAATTAAAAAAAAATATATTAGTCAACTGAATTTTTTTTTTTGAAAAAAATAAATAAATAAACGGGGCAAATCCGTGCCTCACCTCGAGCCCCGTCTAAGACGGGGCGGGGCGGGATGGGGGAGTGGCGATGTCTTGTCCCATTGCCATCTCTAAATGCATGTCATAAATTGCATGGCTCAAAAATCTCGTAATATGTGACTGTCAGCAAAAATCAATTGAGCATACGTTCCATCACGATAATTGCTAATTGGAAGGATGGTCACAAAACGACATTTGTAACCAAAATAGTGGTCACAAAAGTAGATTTCGGTCACAAGTTTAATTTCCAGCGAGTGGAATGAATAATGGTCACATAGGACACATTTTCATCACAAAATTCAATCATTGTCACATTGATAATATTCATTAGTAACGATTTGCTATACAATTCTGATCACAAACGCTAGGCTCAATGTTTCTGTACTCCGTCATTGTGACACGTTTACAATTGTGAGGATTATTTTCCCTATAGACAATCATGATAAATTAAGCAATTAAATACGAAAAGTGGAAAAGAAATACATACATTTGTTGTGACTGCGAATGCCGCTTGTGTTTGATCCGATGATTTTTCGAAATTTTCTGATCTCGTCGATCGTATAATTCCAATTGCAGAGAACAATGGTGTTCGGGATTTCTTGTGCTGTTACGGAATTGAAGATGATATGTTTGAGAAGATTATGAAATATGACATCAAAAATTTTCAAAATTTTACATCCAAAAAAGTCACATCCCATGTAAATTTTCGGATACAAAATTACATGGGATATATATATATATATATATATATATATATATATATATATATATATATATATATATTATATTTTTTTTTTACGTAAATTTTCAAGTGTAAAATTTATCTCAGCTTCTTTATAAGTTCGAGTGTGCTCCCTAACTTTTATCTTTTGCGTCCACCCCTGACTCTTTCGTTGTGCCGTGTGCGTAGCTTTTTCTGGCAGTGTTACTTGTTCCAGCGGTAATTGTATTATTTCCGCATGGGCCAATAATTGGGCCACTTATATTGGGCCTGGGTTCATTCCATCAATCCATCATTGTTTCAGGCCCGGTCTACTAATTTGGGATTTGAATCAAAATTCGGTAAACAGTTACAAGGGTTTACAGGAATCATAGGGCTTATACACTGCAACAAAGTCACCATCTTTACCCAACCTACGCCCCTAATTTGTGAATTCATTGTAGAGATAGAGAGAAGAGAGGGACAAAATGATCACGGGCGGAAAAAGCTTAGTATCCTCGCCGCCGGCGTTTTCTAACGACGCCAAGCGTCTCCTGGTTTGCACCGGCAATACCGTATCAATTTTCAGTACCTCGACTGGCCTACAGGTTATATTTTTGCTCAATATTTTACAAGTTACAGTTTCTTATTTTTTTAGTTTGTTTTACGAAATTTAATAGCAATATGTGATTTTGTAGATAAGTGAACTGGAAGGCCATGGCGCGCCAGTGACGTCGGTGGTAGTAGTGCCAGCTTCTACTCCAGCTAGCAAAGTCTTGTGCCATTGTTGGACGACATCGCTTGATGGAAAAATTAGGTTATGGGATTTCATGGCGCCAGAATTAATTAGGACTATCGATGCTGGGTTCCCAATCCACTCAATGGTAATTTGACCTGAATTAACTTTGACAAATTTTTGAATGTATTTAAATATGCTTGGTTCTTGAGGGAGCTTCCTGAGTCAGATCAACTTCGCGCCCAGTAGTTTGAATGGAATGTATTTTGATTACCTTTGTTTGCTTGGACCATGAAAAGTTTGATTCTCACTTTATCAAAACTATTTCTTTCTTATTAGAGTCAAGAATGTTTATGGAGCTTTTGCTCTTCACAAATCCCTCTAATTTTGTTTTTTGTTTTTGGTTTTTTATTATTATTCTCTGTAATCAAACTGATATCGTGTGGAAATGCTCCTTGTTATTAATTTCTGTTGTTTTATCTTTCTTATGGTTATGTGTCTCTAATGCGTGTAATTGACGCATTTAGGTGATTCCAAGTCTCTTTAGCCAGCCAATGGAGAGTAAAGGAAAGTCTCCCGATCTTTTTGCTTACATCTATATCGAAGCTGAGAGACAAAAGGAAGGACAGCCTAATTCTTCATGTGGACAGATTCGGAAATGTAATTTAACAAAATCTCGTTTAGCTGGTGGAGTGAGTTTGGCGGAGGTATGCATTAATTTATGTGCATTGCTTTATGTTATTTATGGTTTAAATTTTCAAGCACTACACTCACAAAGTCATAAATTATATTCAAATATGTTATTCACCATGTAATTTGAGTACTAGGTAGAATATATTACCTATATGTTATGCTGCGAGACTGAGTATTAAGACAATCAAGTATTTTATCATATGCTTATATCTTATTTGTAATAGGACCGTCCTACATTAATAATTGTTACATGATGTTGATGCCTATATGTTTTTATTTTAATAGTTAGTAAGATGAAAGATGACTGATGCACATTAATTTTTTTTTTTGGCATTTGCTGCTATAGAATAGCTACAGTTAGAACTACGTCATGGAACATGTCATCTATCATGTGTCTGCATTACATCATGTTCTACTTGTGTTTCTTTAAGGGTTGCCTAATGTTTGTCTTTGAAATTGAGCAAATAGAAATTATCCTCATTGGACGAAAGCTGTTTGGGTTGTAGGTGAAATCTAGGGTGTATGTGTCTATATTTCATTGATTAATTGAAGTGGAAAATTCAAGAGCTTGAGGAAATCGAATTTTTAGATCCATTTTAAGCCCCTGTTTGGGCTTCATTTTAATGAGAGAGTGAGAAAAAATGTATTTTGAAATAGTGATTGTTTGGGAGAATATTTGGTTAAAAAATAAGAAAAAGTTTTGAGTTAACGTATAATTTTATTTTATGGAAAAATGTATGGTTGAAAATGAATTTTGAAAAAATGGAGCCCAAACAGGGGCTTAATAACAGCATCATTGCTCATAGTTATGTTATTACCAATATTTATTGTAAAAGAATATAGGTTCCCATTGAGCAAATCAACGATGTCATAGTAGAAAAATTGTCAGAGTCACATAAACTGTGCAAATGATTGAAAGAGAAATCAATGCTACACAATGCAGAGCAATTAACATGAGAAGTTATGTAAGCTCGGCCGGAAGACGCCTGATGATTTATTTCTAAAGAATTTTAAGAGCACTTAATTAAATGATGCTGGATATCACTGGATAATGTGTTTAATATGAATTTTTATCGAGTGTTATGCTGTGAGTTGTCTAATTTTTTATTTTATTTTTTTCATCCGTGAACAATTTTTTAACTACCCAATTGACCCTTGTTCATGCATTTGAGATAGTGTATTCACTGTTTTACAGACTCATAAACCAGGTTGCATAACCATTAGTCCTTCTGGGAAATACATTGGAATATGCGAAACGCACAAGCTTCGGATATGGGAAATTCCAACAAAAGACTCTGATAATACTGCTTATAAGAAAATCAGATTGCATCATACGAAAACATTTACCACTCTTGCTTTTCATCCTACCGAAAGGGTGGTAGCAGCAGGTGATGTAACAGGAAGGATCTTATTATGGAGAGGTGTTGGTCACAGAACATTCTCTACCGGTGATAAATTTGTTAATGGAGGATTAAATAAGGATGCAGAGGATAGGCCTGGAGTGAGGGGCAATGATGATGCTGATTCTTGCACCACATGGCATTGGCATTCTGCAGAAGTGAATGTTCTCTTTTTCTCTTCTGATGGTGCCTATTTATTTTCAGGTATACATATGCAATTTGTAACACCATCAACTAGGTCCATGCAGTACAAAATTTTTAGGTGGCATCCTCATTTGCTTCTATTTATTTTTATTGCTTTCATAGTTAATCTAGATATGTACATATTGTGTTTTTGTCATAATAAGATCTATAACTGGATCCAGGTGGGAGAGAGGGTGTTTTTGTGGTATGGCAATTAGACACTGGGAAGAAAAAATTTCTTCCACGAATTGGATCTCCACTTCTATATTTCACAAATTCTTCAGATCCTTCACTATCCTCTGTAAGAAATTCATCTAAGTTTTAGCCAAGGCTTTTTTTTTTTTGTCCATCGACTTGTATCTTCATTTGTGAATGAGTTCTTAATAGTAAGTTTCTTCAGATATCCTGTGCAAATAATCGGATTCATCTACTTCGAATGCCTTCAATGGAGATCTTGAGGTCCATTTCGGGGATTAAGGTTCGTTGCAATAACCACCGTCTTTCTCTTATGAAAATAAAGAAAATAGTAAAGCTGTATTCATTACTTCAATAGAATGTTTTATGTGAGACTGTTTGCATACTTATCAAAAACCTGTATTAATAAAGGTACTTTTTCGGTACTTACAAACTGATTATTGTTATCTTTTAACAATTTTCCCTAAATTTTTAATCTTCATAGTTTCATTACATCAAAGATCGTGCTGTCACACGGTTGTCAATATCTGCCATAGGTTTGCATAATTATTATGTTCTTAAGTATCATTAGTGGCAATTAGCTGCATTTGGAGATCTAATATGTACATCTATAGTAAGATTTGAACTGTAATTTATGTTATCTATTTTGTGACAGATATCTTGTTGTTCCCTATTAGGGGGAGGGAGTAGGTAGGATTTGAAATTGGGACAGCCCTGCACATGGGTTGTAGTGTAATTATGTAATAGATCGCTCTGCTTAAGAAATCTTTTCTTCTGCAATTTCAGCTTCCGAATTCAGTTTCTGATATATATGAAGGATCGGGTAGTAGTGTTGTCTTCGATCACACTGTTGGGTTTGCTGCGGTACCAACAGACAACTACAGTGTACAGTTCTACAGCTTGTTTAATGACCGTGAAATTTCGGAGGTGAGCATATCAAATTGGTTATTAGTTCAGCCATTGATTCTGTCATATATATTAGACACTAGTTTTTCTTTTTCACCGTGCTGATGTTCCTTTTTTTTTTGGGAGAGGGGAGTGTGTTGTGAGGGGGGACGGGACATGACTGGTATTGAGTTTCTGAGATAATAAGTGATCTGCTTAATTTGAACATCATTAAAAGCTGGGAATTGTTTATATCGGTTTACATTATATATAAATAGTAATGAGTGGTGGATAAGTGGGTAGTCCCCATGGATCCTACGTAATGTGAATAAAAAATGGTTTGACTAAAAGTGTCTATAATTTAAAAACTTGCCAAACAAGAGCTAAAGCTGCTAAGTCTGTTTAGAATGTCATATTGTCTTGCCATGAAGCCTTTTGATTTCAAAAGGGAGGTTTTTTTTGTTCAAAATTTTAAAATTTAGCATAATTCTTTGCAAGTGCATTTGACGCAATGCGAAGAGTTATTGTGCAGCATATTATCTTTTAGAAGGTGATGTCTCTTGATTTGCATGTTTTCAGGTCCAAATATGTGAAAGGACCCATCAGTCAGGTGATGAAGCTACGGTATAAATGCTCTTTTTAAACCCTTTTCATTAAATGCACTTATGGTTTGGTTTGGTATGGCATGGTAGTCTTCATCCCATATTTTTTTTTGTCTAGATCTCTTTGTTGCTTTTTGGCACAGTTTTCATGTTGACTTGAGAAGCTCTAGATTCTCACATCAGTCTTGAGCTCTTTAAATCCTCAAGTTTCAACCGATTTTTGTATCACCGATTCCAAAATTTTTTATGAAGAACATTTTGAAGAGATAATATTGCATTTTACTTTCAAGCATGCTCATTTCTCCAACTAAAATTCAGTGCAGTTGGAGTCATGTGATTGGACTTTCATAATATGGCTTTGCAGGTAAAAGTGAATTTGGTTGCCCTCTCCCGGGATGGTTCTACCATGGGCACAGTTGAAACTAGACTTCCTGAAGAAGGAATAGGTGGCCTTGTAAGTCTTAAGTTCTGGGCATGTGGCTCTCAAAACAAAGACTTCAGCTTATCTACCGTCATATACGAACCACACAGGTTTATCATCCTTAAATCTTCTATTACTTCTATATTGCAGTAGCATGTGATTTCATACGAAAACAGCTTGTCTTCCCTTTCATGTATAATATTCTACTCCTGTTAACCTAATATTTTTTTTTCCTTCCATAAACTGTAAAGGGAGTCTAGTGTTTCTTCTATTGCATTCCATCCAACTTGTCATATGGCTGTCACTTCCTCATATGGTGGTGATTTCAAGGTTGGTGGACCACTTCAAGTGATTTCTTATGTAAATTTTCCCTTAATAATAATTTCAGATTTGCAGATTTGGGTTTGCACGCATGACACCCACTTAAAGGACCAGATGCTTCAAAGTAGCGGCTGGAGGTGCCATGCTGTTGGTTCATACAAGTATTCTCTCTGTGCCCAACTAGTGTGTCTTTCATTTTATAGATAAATCAGATTAAACTTCGTTTTGACTGTTGTAATGTAAAATATCTGCAAATTTGAACAGTGTGTCAAGGTTATAAATCTCTCCAGGTTCTGTTGTGCAACTCACAATTATGAACTTCTTTTCTAATTTGTTTCACCTTGGTGCCAAGGCGTTTTATCTGATACAAGCATTCATTATGACAAGAAATGCTCATTTACTAGTAGGTATATATGTTAAAAAGTAAATTTGCTTACACATAATAATGAAGAATTTTTTTCTTTGGATAGGAAGAAGCCCATGACAGCTGCTTCATTTTCTGCTGATGGGTCTGTTTTGGCTGTTGCTGCAGAAAAAGTTGTTACATTGTGGGATCCTGATCAGAATATTTTGGTGGCTGTAATTGGAGATACTCTTGAGGTAATATTATAGAGCAGTCTGTTGCTAATTTTTTATTATTTATTTATTTTTTTGGAGAAAGAACCATTGAGTCACCAGAAAATTATATTTCCCTTGGAGATATCCACTGAGAGATTTATAGCAAACTGGTCTTTCCTTAATACCTGTCTACTTATTTTGCGTACTTAATATATTTCAAGTCATCAAAATGATTTATGATCATTTGAAACATTACTTTTTGCCATAACAGCCAATTGTGACGCTCTCATTTGTTGGGAAGTCGACATATCTTGTGTCAGCATCACGAGGTTCAAACCCACAATTGACTTTATGGTGTATGTCAAAGCTGTCTATATCTTGGTCGTACAAGCTTCATGCAGAAGGTCTGTATTCGTATTTCTGTCTATTTTTTCCCAATAGAATAAGGCCAGTTGTAAGATTGGAGAAAAGGGAATTTGTTATCTTTTGATTTTGGTTTTTTTATTTTTATTTTTATTTTTTTTGTGTGTCAAACATCTAAGATGAAGTATTTCAATACAACTATTAGCTGGGACAATCATGAAAATATGATGCTTCCACTCAAATGAAGATCATCAAATGTATGCACCATAACATTTCTGTGCCACTGGATTGGACCCCTTGTTTAAAGCACAAAGATAATTTGATAGCTTTATGTATAACTGTATGGTTCTAAGAAATTTTAACTATTTTTTTTCGAAACAAGATTACCAGTTGAAAATGCTTTCTTCATCAGTAAATCTTCTTCTTGATTAATATTGTGTTATCTGTGCAGATGTAACATGTTCAGGGGACGGTTCCACCTTTGCTGTTCTTGCCCTTCTCCCTAAGACATCCGAATGTGTGGCGTCTACTGAGGCCACATTACAGGGTTTCGATGGGGCAATCTTACTGTTCAACGTAGAAAATCCAGTTCCCTTGGCTACCTGGTTTGTGAGCAAGGTAAACTTATTTTTATAAACTAGTAAGATTAAATGTGAATACCTTCTGCTGCTTAGAGGAGGTTAAAATCTGGTATTGCTTGGTTGGTTTTGTAACATGGAACAAGCCCAATTCAAGATGTAGCTTCAATGAGTTCAGCCTTTAAAGTAAATGTTACACTAGAGGCATGGCACCTTGTATTAAGATTTGATGTCTCTTGTACTCATATTGCAGGCTCAGGGTGGAAGACTTGGTTTCATTCAAAAAAGTCCTAAATTGCAAGATGAAGTTACAGATGTAAAATCAGCCCACTATTTGCTGGCATACATGGATAGTAATTATGAGTATGTTCTCTTCAATCCCTATGGTAAACAAGGCCATAACCAGAGCATTACTCGCTGGCAGAATCTAAGCAACCTTGAGGAAAAAGGTAATACACTGTTTTACCTATGCGGTCAAAACCGGACCGGCCGGTTCCACCGGAAAACGAGAACTGGCCCCAAAACAGGTCCCATTAGGGGGAAAACCCTGACAACCCCAAACTAGTAAAAAAACTGGCATTTCGGTGCCTCCAACCGGAACCGAGTTTTCTGGTTTGTTTAGTCTTTTAAATGAAATTATAAAAAAATGAAAAACTAAT
Organism: Fraxinus excelsior; assembly: GCA_019097785.1. Classification (NCBI taxonomy): domain Eukaryota; kingdom Viridiplantae; phylum Streptophyta; class Magnoliopsida; order Lamiales; family Oleaceae; genus Fraxinus; species Fraxinus excelsior. Next base: position 1,537,403 of record CM032637.1, on the reverse strand, counting down.
TTAAATGTTCTCAAGGCCAAGATAGTAAACGTCTAAATGCCCAATGAAGACAATTTTACATACTTGGCCCACCATTTTTATAATTCAATTCATCAAAAACTTTTTTTTTATTGCAAGCTAAGTGGGATTCTACCACCCATAATATATTCTGGTTCATTAATTTTCATGGCAGGCGATGTGGGACTATGAAAAGAACTTTAGAAGTGCAAAAAAAAGGGGAAAAAATCGTGTTGGTAATAATAATAATAATAATAATAATAATAATAATAATAATAATGTGATACTGCAATTGTTAATACTTTTGACTGAGAAAATGTAGAAAGAAATTTGAAGCCCAAAATAATTTATGGATTCATTGAATTTGATGTTAATTATCATTCGAATTTACTCTTATCTTTCCCATCTAAATTTATTTTAATGATACAGTAAAATACGATTAAAAGATTCAAGCAATTCATCATTGAGTAAAGGCTTGAAGTTTCTGTTTTTTTGTATCGTCTCATTTTCCATTCAAGCAATTTCAAGTATTTTATTGTTTGTGCCTTGCTACATTAACAGACATTACGAGTATACTCATTATAATAATGTGTAAATATTTTTCCTGGCAGAAAAAATTGGTTATGCATCCATCTATGGTGAACTAGCAGAATTCAGCGTGGAAAAAGATCAAACTTGTATCCCATATATACCATATGAGAAGAACTGGGAAACATTATTTAGTGGACCATCTCATAAACTTGCTCCTCTTACCAAGTTGTGTTTGGATTTTTTGGAATCATCACTCGAAAGGAGATCTGTCACTGTGGAATGAACTGTATAGAATGCTATTTCTATAGCATCAAAGTGCCGATTTTAAACAGATGGGGATCACTACATTGACCGTGGAAATTTTGGCAAAGTTATTATTCAGGTATTTTCATTTCTGTACTGGGGCAGATGATATTGCAGTTATCAATTGAAGTACCTACAGGTAACCAGATATTCAAGTAAGATACGGAGGGGCGACCAAAAAAATGTCAACCTTTTGCCCTTCATGGATTCGAGGTTGGTGTATGATGGTATTAGTTTACTCACACGTATAGCAATAGTTGCTCTGCAGACTGGTTTTATGGATTATTAGCAGCAACAGAGAATTTTTTGCTGAACTGAAGCTATTATAGTTGAAACTAATTTGATTTTATTTGTTGGGTAACTGCGAAATTGTATAAAAAATGATTTGTTTGTTGTATGATTAGTTGATTACTTTTCTATTATTCGACCAATATTAGGAATATTTGGGAACTGTATTGATACCGAGAGGTAAAATATGTGTTCAACTCTATGAAGAGATCCATTAAACTTGACTACAGTAGAGAGGGCGGGCAATTAACATTATTTTTAGTTGATATTGGAATGGTGGTTGCAGTTCAATTATAACTTATCATTATTTTGATTAAAAATAAAAAATGGGATCCACTAATCATCACTATAGGTGAAGTCAATGACACATAATTCTCAATTTTACTATTTTTGGATTAATTGTCTTGAGATATACACTAACTAGATGATAACACAGATTACTATTCCAGCTATTATATTAATTGATTCGAGTCATTATTATTATAAGACAACTCAAGAGAGAGCTTATGACCTCGTGGGACGAGCCTCTATATTCATATCAATGCTAATTTTGTAAGTTGACTCTTTTTACGATTCAAATACTTGTTTTTGTTGACTCGTTGTATTATACTTCTGAACTTGTTCATTTTTTTGTTTCCTATCATTTGAAACGAATTTGTAATCTATCAATATGTTCGGTTTGATAAATTTGATTGGACTTAAAACATGTGAGATATTTATATATTATCTTCTTTAAATGACGAATTAACTATTGCTATCGATGTATTTAGAGCCTTTATTTACATAGCAATTCCCAAATCCAATTCTTCTTACAAATCCAATGCAAACATACAATACATAATATAGGCTTTCAATAATCAATGGAAGCACAAAAATCAACTGTAACTTACGTAACCAAATATTCAAGATCCATGATAGACCCGACCCGACATACCATCTGTCCCGGATCCCAATCCCCGCATTTCTTCCCCACCTGAAATCACCATACCAGGATAAGAATCCGGTATTGGAGCAGCAGCATCTCGGGCCCTGTAATAAACTGTTTGGTTTGCACTTTCCTGCATAACCCGGGTAGTCATTTCATATGGCGTCAGTCCAGCACCATAAACTTGATTGACACCGGTTACGGGTTGAGATTGAGGATACCCGACTGGTACTTGACCCGGAGCAAGAGGGATCTGTGGAATATACTGAGTCCGGATTGGAACAGGTGGAAATGGATTACTTCCGGATTGTACAGGACCCGGAACATAATACACAGCAGGAGTACGTACATGTTGCATGGTTTGAATCGGGTAGTGCCATATCGGAGCGCCCGAGAACCCGGACTGCGGATGACCCATTTTGTCCGTTACCACCTCAGTCACACCCTCAATGTTTTGACTACCCTTGTGCTCAACTGCAGGAACCGAGTTTGGGTTAACAGGTTTGGTTCTAACCGGCGGAGGTGTGCTTGGAGGAGCCAGAGATGATGACGTGGAGCAAAACGGCGAAGAAACAACCGGAGCAGGTGAACCCGGATCCGAAAAGGATACATTGTCGTTCAAAAAGTTCTTGTTCTTTAATCTGGATTCTCTTAGAGCATCATCCGAATTATCCAACCCGAATAAATAATCCGGAACTTCGGATACAATTGACGAGACTTCGGACCTCCCACGCTCCAGAACCGGACCCGAGCCGCCGTTGAGAGCATCGAAAAACCAGTTTTGCCGCTTAACCGAGCCGTCGAGGAGGGAGCTGATGCTAGAAGCTCTTGAATCAGCATCCGTCGAGAAGAGAAAAAGCCTGAGCCGAACCATTTTCTGATTCTGGCTGAGCCGATCGTATTCGTCCATCATATTCTCTATATCCTCATCAGTAGTTACAGTGATTAAAGAATCCAGGTCTTCGCTTGGAAGCTGGTACTTTATGCTTATATTTGTTGTACCGGAGAGCTTGGAGAGTTTCGAGAGAAAAGAGGAGAACGTGATATGGCGGTGGACAGCAACAATTCGGGTGTCGCCGCCTACATAACGGAGCTGGTTGTCCTGTGGTCGTGGGAGAATTTTTCCGCCAAAGCTACACATGAAACGAACACGTGCATGTTGCACGGCAGCGAGATCGTCATGTAGGCGGTGGTGCTCCGACCTAGGCGTGGAGGAGACTGAGTCAGCCGTGCCGGAATCCAACTCAGTCACCGGGTGAGTCGACGCCATTAGTTCTGCAAATTCAAATTCAGATACGACAAAAAGAAGTTAAGCCCACTTATAATCAAATCAATATATACACACACAATTGTGTATAAAGTTACATACAGGGCGGTGGTGGAGGACGAGTGGCAGAGACAACTCTTAGCGTACGAAATTGTTAAGAATGTCAGCAGTGATGAGAAAATTTAAGAAGATTTGGCTGTCCAAACATGTAATTGGTGCAAAATGCTTACATCATATGGTAGTATTTTCTTAAAAAAAAAAATAACTTTGGCATCTTCAATAATTGAGTTGGATTGTCATCACCATGTCTTCCAAAAATTGATCTCTTTTTTACTTATAAATACTATATTGGTGTCACGTATCGAGCATACAAAACGTATTCCGTATATGATACAGAAAGATTGTCAACAGTTAGATATATTACGAAGAGTGCATTGGGATGTCAGTATATGTTGTTATCGTAAAATGTCCTACCTATAAGTGTACTTGTATGTCGATGGTTTTAGACATATACGCTTAAGCAAGGGAAGAAGGCTGCTCGGGATGCAGGTACTTGGGGAGAGAGATCAATGGTCCGTGAAACTTGATCTTTCTACTCTTCGTATAATACTAGAAAATAAAAGACGATTAATAAATTTTCTTAAGAGGTCCCTTTTTGTAAAGTAAAAAGTGGGTTGTTTTTAATTTTTGGTCGGCAAATAACAACTATTAATTAATTAATTGAAGCCATAAGAAAAATGACATGTAGCCAATAGGAAGTATGGAGTCTACATCGTCCAATTGCCAATAGTTGTGCACAAAAGCTAATTGATGCGACAATGCTCTTCAATTATCATTTCAATTAAGGTCCGCAAAAGAAATTTATTCTGGCACTATCTATGAGACTTTTCTAATTGGTTCTAAAATATTGCGGTTTAAAAATTGGACAGGACATCAATCTCAAAAGAGTCGAGTGTCAAAGGTATCAATATGCTCCATTACGTGTAGAATTGTTACAGCCTTTGTCAAAGGTCAAAAAATGAAATGAATGACAACGTGACTTTGTAAGTACGGATATTGAATCATCTCATTTAGTGGCCATTTAAAACAAAATGTGATTATAACATTATTGGTAGGGTATGACAAATTGAATGGTATCAAATTATTCAATTGTACGAACTGAGATTCGACTCGACTCGACCTACCTTGTACCTTAGTCTTGGGGGAACTGGAAATTACACTTGGGGCAGTCATTCTGGAACCAAAGAAGTAGAAGTAGAGCTGTCAACGTTGAGGAGGGCCCAAGTTTCTTAATAATCTTGTTAATTCTCGACTATGTGGGCTTTCAATTATCTTCTCTCTTAAGGAAAAGTCTAGCCCCCCTCCCTATTCCAATTGCAAGTTTGCAACCAATCGAAGCAACTTAAAAGGCTATATATAAGGCTGAAATTGAAAATTTGAAGTTTCTTTTAAATCCGAATCTGGGATGAAAGATCTTGGTTGAGCAAGCACAACTGTTGACATGAAAATTGTTATTCATATAAATAATCGTACAATAAATACACCATGTGACAAATGAACAAGTTCCAATGAAATCCTAAGTATAGCCAAGTGACAAACTACATAGAAAGTGAATCTAAACCCGTCCCACATCATTCGCCCATATGGAAATTTGGCCGAGCCACTATTGGCCGAACCCCTATTTGGCCGAACCTCTTTTGGCCGAATCCCTACTGGCCGAACCTCTATTGTTCAAACCCCCATGAAGAGCTGAACCCCAATGGATGACATGAGATATGTAGAGGCATATTAGAGAAGATCTTCATACTAGATCTTGTATCAAGTGGGTGATGTGACGGTTCATTGAATATGTAGTCCTATTCAATCAAATAAGTCAAATCTAGTATTACATGTCAGGTCTAGGGCTGCCAAGCAGCCACAACATTAAAAGAAAAGTGGTCTATTAATGATTGATTGATGACTATGACAAGAGGTCCCAGGTGTGTGGATGACGCCGCGTGCCCCCTTATCTAATGGCTCTTAATCATCATCTTCTACTATAAAAACTTACACTTAGCACCATTTGAAGGTAATGCAAGTTTATGCACTCAAAGAAAACTTGAGCACTCTCTCTACTTAAAAGCTTACTCCTCAAAGCCGACCCCCTTTTTATCATAAAAAATAATCACATTGCAAATTAAGAAACACTTGAAATCCTTCTTTTCTGTTGGACCATTTTTTGGGGTCAACAAAAATAACTAGAAATAGGGCACAAAAAGTATTATTATATTTCACACGAATGCCTATCTAGAAAATGGTACTTAAAATGTTCAATATGGCTGAGCACAAGCATATACCGATACCCTTGGCACAACACTTCAAACTGTCTTCTGTAGAATACAAGGACGAAGAACTAGTGTTCTACAAGGCCCGCCTAGGTGGAGGCTTGGGGATTGGAAAGAACGTCCTGCCTAGCATTTAGACAGAAAAATAGACCGTCAACTTGGTGTCGATCTCATCTTTTCACGTAGTTGATGTTTGCCTCAATATCATTCGAATATTTAACTGTGTACTTTTATACTTGGTACAATCCATCCTAAGACACAAACGTTTGATTAGCGCAAATCCTAGGTACTTGGCTTGGGATATTCAGGCAGTTAAGTTGCAAGTTCGTGGGTTGGTTCGCTTCGCTAAGGAATGAAAATGACAATTACTTTTGACAGTTTAGAAGTTGAAATATGTTGAAATAAGTCCACTCACCCTTTCTTTTCCTTACCAACCCCTTTCTTCTATATTTAATGAGAACGAGTACTGATACATAACTTATTCATTATAAATATTAAGATGAGAGCGTCTAGTAGATAAAATTTCATTGCGAAAAGTAATTTTTTTTTACTGATCTTTCGAAAATTCTAATTTGGGGATTTCAATGTTGCCTTGCTATCAACTTCTTAAAACTACCTTGCTTTTCTTACCCTTCAACTTTTATTACAAAATGCATAGAATGACTCCTCTGGTAATAGACATTCTTCTTATTTGGTGCAGAAATGTATTAATGTTCCTAGTTTATGAAAATTTAGTATAGTCTTACATAAAAGATGCTGCTGCAAGTTTCTAGATTATTTTGTTGTAAGAAAATAATTCCCTAGGCATTATGAGTTCCATGTAGGAACTTGCACAAGAAATCGATCGATATGAGATTGGAAAAACAAGATATCGGGTGGACAAAGTTAAACTACGATGGATCCTGCAAATGCTAGATGTGAAAATCAATAATTGGAGAGAGATTTAGAAACCATGATGCTGAATTCTCACTCGGATATGCTAAATCCATCGGAAATCAACAGCACGATCGCAGAATTGGCCACTCTTTGGAGAGACCTCTAGTTGAGGGAGATTCCAAGAGTCTTGTCGACATGATTACACGAAAAAAACCAGTAAAATGCGTTAGAAGTTATACAGAGACATGTTACATTTATAACCTTGATGATGCGAGGTACTTACATTAACACATATAGAAGGCAATAAAGCTGCTGATAAATTTGCACAAACGGGACAGAATTTGAGAAGCCTCAAATCTGGCAGGATGTTCCTTGACGTATTGTTCTTCAAGATGCAGAAGACAAAACATTTGTACACTTTGTTGTAAATACTCAATTTATATATACATTGTCGATGTGTCCCCGAGGTGCATTGTATTCGCTTCACCCTCAAAGAAGAGTTGCGGGACGAGGCACAAAATTCATCGTAACTTGAATTATAATTGCAAAAAATAAATAAATAAATGATACAAAAAAGAAAAAGAAAAAAAAAAAAAGGTTTCTCTATACTGATTTCTCCTAAGGTTGATATCATACTATATGTTTTCAGTTTTCAGACAACATGGAAGTACGTACACCTTAGCCAATTTATCTGCCAGTCATAAAACAGTTCAAGAATTGCTAAATATATTCAATCAGATGAACAAAATTCCATCAATCTGCTAAATTATTTGATGCACAAAAACAAATTTTTGCGTCGATCACGTGTATATATTAGGGTGAAATTTTTCAGAATTTACACAAGACAATGCTAAAATTGGATCGAATTTGGCAAGTTATGTGGCAACCGATCGACTGTCAATGTTTATCTACACGTTTTTGATACACGCACGTCGAAAACTGTGATGAACACATCTGATATAAGTAGTATTATATTTTGTATTTTAATTGGAAAATTGAAATTGAAGCACCCTATACAGTATAAGAGTCCTTTACCTCTATAACTTCCTCTTTCTCTCTCAGTAGATATACTGAAACCCTAAAAACCCCAGCCCTTTCTCATTTTCATACAAATTTCCATAAAAAGAATATCGGGAAAATTGAATTAATTGCTAAATTTTTCAATGCCGGACAAGGACTTGCCGCCGGACCATTTGCGGTGCAAGAGGACCGACGGCCGTCAATGGCGGTGCAGCCGGAGAGCGTTGGACGGGTTAACGCTATGTGAAATTCACCATCTTCAAGGCCGTCACCGCCAGAAGAAACAGAAGGTGCCTGACTCGCTTAAAATCGAGAGGAGTTATTCGAAGAAGGGGAAGAATGGTGAAAAGGGGGGCGTTTCAAAATTCAAGAAAATGCAACAGTCGGTGGAGAAGAGAAAGCGGTGCCAATCGGAGGCGTTGGATGAGGCTTTGAAGCGGATGAAATTGAGAAAAGGCGACTTGCAGTTGGAACTGATCAGAGTGTTCTTGAAGAGGCAAGTGGAGAAGAAGAAGGAGAGAGGGTTAAAGGAATCTGCTATTGGTGAAACTATGAAAGTGTTGCCTAATGGAGTCATGGCTATTTCGCATCCGCCTTCGAATTTGCATGAATTTAGCAATCAAAATGGTGGTTTGGATGTGAAATTGGGGGTGGATTTGAACTTGAGCTTGTATTCACAAAGGAATTTCCGATCAAAAAATATTGAACCACTCCCAATTGGTACAATGCAGGTTGTTATCTCAATTTCTATCAAATGAATTTGAATTGCTTCTTTATTTTTTAACCACTAGGAATCGATACAATGTAGGTTCTCCTTTGTATGAGAAAATGTGAATTTGGTTTTGGAATTTTGTGTTTCTTGAACTGTTTTCTATTCAAGGAACTGATATTAGTGTTTGGATTTCTCCACTAGGTTGTCCCATTTGCAGGGAGTGTGAAGAAAAGGAAAATAATGAGATGCCATTGGTGTAGAGAAAGTAATAAACAGAGTATGATCAAGTGTTTGAGTTGCAGGAAACGGTTCTATTGTGCAGATTGCGTTAAAGAGAGGTTTGATATTCTAATGTACTCAAATTTTCAAATATTTGCAGGTGTGCAGCTGGAAAATATTGCATATTTCCCCTTTTGAATCGCAAATGAAAGTTTCCTTCTTTGTTGCTTCCATGCTAATCTCTTTATACATTTTTTAACTCCAATTAATGTAATTTTATTAAAATTCTAGCTCATGTTCCCAGATGAAATCAGCCAATTCTTTTTTGGTGGAATCATTTTTGCTACGCGTAATTGATTAAGATTTTGATTGAAACATTTGATGACTCAAGAAGTGTGCTAGCTGTTTGTAAGGAGTGGACAAAATTATGCCATTAAGCTGAAAATAGATATTAATGCAATAAATATTATTGCCTATTGATACAGATTTTGTTGCTTTCTTTGCATATAGTAAAGCCCCTGTTTGGTCCCAATTTTTTTAAAACTCATTTTCAATCACACATTTTATGGACCTATAACTTTTATAAACTTTTCAACCACACATTTCATCAACTTTTAACAATATCTACTAAAAATCTCTCTTTTTTAAAAAAACATTAAATTTTTTTTTTAAAAGCCAAACCAAACAGGGCTAATTTTCAGTAGGAGTGATTTTCACTCTATAACTTATAATTTATCATTTCAAGAAAAATGTGAGTTTCAGTGAGGTGAATTGATCCCCATCGGTATCAATCTAGATCCACCCATGTCTACATACTAGATAAAGATACTGTTATAAACCCTGTGTAAATTGGTGCATAATCAGTAATAAGCATTCTTATATGTAACATATGGCGAGCAAAGTTCTATTGTTAATCCCGTAACAACATATTTATTGGTCTTCATTTTGTGGTGAGCAATGAGGCTTCTTGCATGCCTGGGAGTTAAGAAGGGAGGCAAGAAAATCCTCTGTAATACCATTTCATGTTTAAATCATTAAATTATATAGATAGCAAGATTAATCAAAGTTGAAAATGGAATAAAAGAAGGAAGAACTAATTAGAGAACTTTTGAATTTAATCTTTGCTTCACCAAAAAAAAAAAAAAAAAACCATTGAGTTTTCTACACTTCTCTTGTGCTTTTTAACACTGAACACTAAGTAGATAGGTATTATTCTGCTAGCATATTTAACGTTAACCATAATTATAACTCTTTGTTAAATAGTACTCCCTGTTATGCAATTTTAATCAAAGGTCACCTGATAGTTATAAAACTTTGAATGTCATTTAGATATTTTGAGAGGCAAGAAGTGAAGGAGAAATGTCCTGCATGTCATGGAACTTGCAGTTGTATGATCTGCAAAAAACAGCAATCCAAAGCCATTAATCACAAGGTTTGACATAAGAATACTATGCCCCTCTTTGACATGGCTAAAAAACAAGATTTTAATCTAAGTCCCCGTCCGATGGCCATTATTTTGAGAAAATAGAGTTTTGAATAGTGATTTTTTGGAGAATGATTGATTAAAAAGTGATGAAAAGTTTTGGGTTTACGTGCAAAATATTTTGTTGTGTAAATGTGTGATTGAAAATGAGTATGAAAATTAAAGAGTTTTGAAATAATGATTGTCAAAAAGGGACTAAGTTAAAGTCAACAATTAATTTTAATCACACGTTTTATAAAACCCACAACTTTCAACCACACATTTCATCAACTTTTATCAAAATCTACTAAAAATCTGATTTTAATATCCAACAAACAGAGGTTGTCTTGAATTTTTGCATTTTTTTTCCTGATAAGCATTGGATATTGATGCATCTATTTCTTGACGATTGTTCTTCCAGGAATGTTCTAGAATTAAAAGGAGGGTTAATAGAATTCACTTACTTCATTATCTGATCAATATGCTTCTTCCAGTATTGAAACAAATGAACTGTGACCAGAGCGCTGAGATGGAGATAGAAGCTCATGTAACAGGTTTTACCAACATAATACTCATTCGCCGTGTGGCAAATCTGTTTTCTTATTTGATGTCAAATCAGTTGGTCTTAAATGTTACTTAACAGGCAATGAAGTCCAGATTCCACAGGCCAACTTAGGCTTCCAAAACTTACATTGCTGGTAAGTTTTATCTCGTCGCAATAGTTGATTGTGTGATTGAGACCCTAATTTGGCTGTCTTTTAATTTATTTTTTTACATGGTGAATTGAAACATGGAGCAGCAACTGCAAAACTTCCATTGCGGATTACCACAGAAGCTGCACTAAGTGTTCTTATAATATTTGCTTAAGCTGTTTGGAATTATGTCGAGGGAGCCTATGTGGAGGAGTTAAGCTTAAAAGTTGCAAGAAAAGGAAAACTTGTCTGTCTGATGATGAATTGCTGTTAAAGATAAACAATAACATTTCAAGGCAAAGTCCTGGTGGGGTGTCCTCTTTGTCTCCCATGTCATTGCAAAAGTGGGAAGCTAATGCAGATGGCAGTATTTCTTGCCCATCCATGGATGTTGGGGGTTGTGGAAATAGCCTTCTTGATTTAAGATGCGTATTTCCCTCAACTTGGACTAGAGAGCTGGAAGTTAGAGCTGAAAAAACATTATGCAGCTATCACTTTCCGGAGATTGAAGATGTTTCTTTGTTCTGCTCTCTCTGCAAGGGCATTGATCATAAAGCTGGTGTAGTTAAGACACTACGAGAAGTGTCTAATAGAATAGGTTCTAATGACAACTATCTTTATTGTCCTACTATACAGGGTCTTCATCAAGAAACCTTTGAGCATTTTCAGAAGCACTGGGGTATGGGTCATCCTGTTATAGTTAAGAACATTATTAAGAGCACCTCAGATTTGTGTTGGGATCCATTTACCATGTTCTGCTCTTACATTGAGCATAGAAGCTCCAAACCATACAATGGGGATGATGTGGAAGCAACAAATTGCTCAGATTGGTGCGAGGTCAGTGTCTTAGTATCTCCATCTCTAACAAGGTGATAGACGAATCAACTATTGAAGCAATTCAATAATAACAAATTGCTCATGTATCATATTACAAACAAAATGCCATGCTGCATACCTCAGTTTTGATGGTTCTATGTGAAGTCAACATCCATTTTTAAGTTGGCACAGTCTTGATGAGAGCAATGCAAATTGGCATGCAACATAGTGTAAATCAAAAAATACATTTTAAAATTAGTACATAACTGCAGCTAAAGCATTTTTTATGCCTTCATTTTTGTTAATTGTTAATGATGGCATTAAGAAATGAGTAAGTTATCTTTTTCCCTTCCAGGGTGTACGGTTTCCAAATTTTTTTATCACTTAAATGCATTTTGGAGTACTATTATCAACTTGTATGCGAAGTTGCATATATTGCAAAGAGCTAGGATGCACGAACACCCTCCCAGCAATGAGTCAATGTCTGACATGTGTTAGTAAAAATGCCTGGTAGCGTCTAATATATTTTTCAGTTTTGTACAGTTGGGCATGTTGCCGACAAATTGCTGACACACCAACAGTTGGATGTCTTTTTTTTTTTTTTGGTAGTCTTAATGATAGTTTAGTTTCATATTCTTTTTCCAAGGTCTTCCTTTTCAATTTTTCATTATTTGGCTTTTGGCCATGTACACATTCTCATGAATGAGTTTCCTTTAATTTGCACCTTGTCCTCACATAAATGCACCTTGATATGCATTGTTCATTTGTTCTTGCAGGTAGAAATTGATAGGAAGCAGATATTCATGGGATCACTGGAGAAGGGAACACATGCAAGCGTTCGGCATAAAACGCTAAAATTCAAAGCTTCGTTCTCTTCCAGTTTATTTCAAAAGCAATTTCAAGCCCACTATAACGAGATCTTACATGCATTACCACTCCCAGAGTACATCAATCCAGTGTCTGGCCTTCTGAACTTGGCTGTTAAGTTGCCCAAGGAATTGCAGAAGACTGACTTAGGTCCTTGTATCTATATTTCGTATGGAGGTCCAGAGGAACTAATGCAGGCGGATTTTTTGACAAAACTATGCTATGAATCACATGATAAAGTATGATTGTATTTCCTTTCTTTTTAGCTTTCTGAACTTTTTATTGTAATGCATTTGGACGATCTCAATTATCCTTTCCTGACTGAGAAATTCACACAAGGAGCATTTCTATAAAGGATTAGTTTTAAAAGTTGGGAGATATTACAACTAATTCTCTTTTCTTTTCAATACAGGTTAATATTCTCGCTTATGCTACAGATATTCCAATCTCCCAAGAGCAGATTACTAAGATTGAAAGTTTAATGAAAAAATTCAATTCTCGAGATCCTCATGGGCAGTCAGCAGGCAATTCTAGTGATCAGAAAGGGAAGTCACCTTTGCAGAGTGAAGATACTGGTGAATTAGGCTTACCACCCGTTTTTGGAGACAGGATGCACCTACCTAATGGAATCCACTCCAGTGATTCACTCAAGGGCCATACATTAAGTGTTGAAGATGAAAATATGTCTCTTGACAGTGAATCTGATTCTGAGGAATCAATAATTTGCTATGGAACTATTGAAAAATCTGAAGACACTGATGAGTATTTTCTTGCCGAAGATATAGAAAGCTCTTGTTCTAGTGAAGATAAGAGAGGAAATAATTCTTGTGGTGCCCAGTGGGACATTTTCCGTCGGCAAGATGTCCCAAAACTTCTTGAGTATCTAAAGCGACACTCTAATGAGCTCAGCCATACTTGCTATTCAAAACATGTATGATTACTTGAGAAAAAGTTTTTGTTATGATTACTTGAGAAAAAGTTTTTGTTAAGACATTATTAACGTATCAGACTAAATACTTGTTTATGGGTATCTGCAATAGGTTGTTCATCCAATTCTTGATCAGAACTTTTATCTTGATGCTTTTCACAAATTGAAGCTTAAAGAGGAGTTTGGTAAGTTGTGGTGATAGGTTCTTATCTCTCTTCGAGATTACTCATAGATTTTCAACATTATCTTAGTTTTGGCGGGTGGTTTCAGATATTCAACCTTGGACCTTTGAGCAACATCCTGGAGAAGCTATCATCATTCCTGCTGGATGTCCATATCAAATTAAAAAAGTTAAAGTAAGGTTCTACACTGAACATAGTCATTATTTAGCTTCATTTGGCCTGTGAAACATTTTTACTTACTCGTCTGTTGTATGTAATAGTTTTATATGCATACTGCATCTGTCTTTTGTCATGTGGAGGTGGACTCGAATTTTAGAACATGGTTGATGAAAGTTAGAGCTCGTTTTCATAGGAGAAGTTATTCGTATATAGGAAACGATGGCTGTTCTGGATGTAGAAAATGAGAAGATAAGTTAAGGCCCCCTACTGCCTTGGGTGTAGAGCACAAGATTTGTGCAATAAATTTGCCAATTTATGAGAAGATTACCTCTTTATTTGGATCTTTAATTTAGCATCTGAAATTGCAATTATTGGATTGAATGAGCTACTCCTTATTGTTGCTAACTTTTGCACTTTTCAGTCATGTGTTGGTGTTGTTTTGGACTTCATCTCACCTGAAAATGTCACTCAATGCGTTAAATTGAGTGATGAAATCCGCCTACTTCCTATCAGGCACAAAGCAAGAGAAAGATTGTTGGAAGTACGTTCCGTTATGTACCCTGTTCTTAATATCCCTTCTCGATGCTTGAATATAGAAAACCAACTATGAAAAACGGCTTTTGCAGGTGAAAAGGATGACCCTCCATGGAATCAATGAAGCAATTGAAGATATCTGCAATCTTATGCACTCAGAACAAGTAATAATCTGCTACATGTTTCTAGCTTTGTTGTTTGCTTGTTTGTGTTGAACTTGTTATTTACTTATATGCAGAAACTTTTGCACGTATTCTTACTAGTTTGCTTATGAAATGTGTCACCAAAAAGTTGTTGGCTGTGGCAAAAGGTTGTAGGGCATGCTAGATCTTTAGCAGTTCACAGGTTCATCATTATTGTTTGTATGTGTCATATGGTTCATAGGCTAAACATAATTAGCTTGAAAATCTTTATTGAACGGAGAGGAAATATTAGTTTAAAGGATATGTCCCAATCATTTACTGAGAGCATCTCCAATGAGGCTGTGGATTGAACCAAAAAGTGTGCTACATCACCCACCTCCAAAATGCTTACATTGACATCTCCACGGAATTTTTTGTAGTTTATCTTCTTTGGAGGATGTGTCAATTTTTTTTATAGTTTATCTCCACTCTTTCACTACATCTATCTCTTGTACTTGTGATCCACAATTAGTGCAATCCACATCCCCATTGGAGATGCCTTTTTTTTTTTTTTTTTTTTTTCATTCCCATTTTGCTTGCAACATGTACAACAATTCACATTGTTGCATTGGAGATGCTCTAAGTTCACACTCCGGGATTGATGGACTCGATGGAATTGGGAAACGCCCACCATCGAAAGAGATTAATCTGCGTAGCTTGTGATATACTGTCAGCCTACGTGGATTTCTCCATCTGTAAGAAACAGATTGAGGAGGCCGAAATATAAACATTTGTATCTTCTCATGTGAAATTGATTTTTCTTTTATCAAATTCATATCTGTCTGTCTGTCTTGCTCCCACAGGTCTGAACATGTTACTGATATCGTTTATTATTTCATTACGTATGTTGCAGTGAAAGCGTTTGAAATGGCTGTCTATTGGCTCATTGACTAAGAGGTAATTGAAGTAAAACTATGATCTCTCACAGGTTCCAACATATTTAGGCATGATAACCATTTCGCTTTATGTGATTCACATGCAGATTTAGAATTAGTTTTGTCTTATAACTGTGTCGTGGATGCCCAAAGTCCTAGCAACAGTATTGTTTATACTTGAGATGAAATTCTTCTAAACAGTGATGATTTCAACAAGAAGTATACAAATTGTGGAACTGGTTATGATTTACCGATTTGTCCCCATCTCCCGCCATCGTTGTCCAAGTTAGAGTTTTGATGCAGTCATTGTGCAAAATATATTTCTGAAGATTTTGGAGCTCATAATGGTTGTAGCCATTGTCTATAAAATTTTATTAGGATTATTTCCTCTCTCTCTCTCTTGTCAATTAGTTTCTTTTGTTCTATAGCAGGATCATAGGCATTATTTCTTAGGCTATTTTTAGACATATGTTTTGTATATATTTAGATATATTGTTATAATTTTCGACTTTTAATGGTGAAAATTGATTTATGTTCTTAAATTTCTTCAAGGTTCTTTGCTTCCTGTTCAACTTTAACTGGTTGAGTTTTTCGACTCCTAAACAGAATTTTCTAGGTCAATTGTCCAAGTCCTGTGTGTATTTAGATAAACTCCTTGAAAATTTTAAGATAAACATACAATTTCAAGATAAGAATGAATTCAATTATAGAAACAGCTAGCTATCATTTACTAGCTTAACAATAATTAAGAATAAACTAATTTTTTTCTTAGCTGGCAAATGAACTTCAAACCTTTATGGCCCACTTGGCAGACGAGTATTTTATGAAATAGCTATGCTATGTGTACAATCTCGGTTGACAACCTTTCACATAGGGGGTCCACTCTTTTTTTTTTCTTTTTTTTTTGAATTTTTTAAACATGCGGACCCTGCACGCATGTGAGAGATTGTCAATCTCAGTTGTACAAATAGAATTTCCCTTTATGAAAACTATCTAAAGACGAACGTGTTCAAAAGCAGTTTCTTAGTAAAAAATAATTTTTGACTTTGGAATTTCTATGAAATTGTCCGTAGTGATCTAAGAAAAATCCGAACCTATGCTCGATAAATTTAAAATTCTAAGTTATCAGCACGACACTAGCTCGTAGATATCGTTCCTAATTTTACAAGGATCCACACAATGGGAATGAGAACATGCGCGTTAAATTTACTTATAACCCTGTTTAATTATTCATTAACAAAATTATTAAAAAAAAGGTTGTTTTGACTTTTAATTCATGTAATACTATTCAAAATTAAAATAATACTTTGAGATAATTTTCAGTACACAAGCTTCCAAAATCCAACGTAAGACATAAATTTGTTCATATCCCAACTTTTGTCGAATGAAACCGGCACATGCCAGTGTTACTTGCAGAAACAAACACCAGCCACCGGTTTCCTCCACATAGTCCGCCGGTTCATTACCCTTGACAGCCGGTTGTTTCAATTCATACCTATCTATAAATTATGCCCTGGCCAATCAATTAGTCACGACCCTAAAGCTGCATAAAGAAGAGCTTCAATTCACATGCAATAATCAAGAAAACTCGTTATATTAGTGTATCAGAGAGTTTTCGATCGTCGCATCCTTTTGATCTAGTGATTGTTGTGCCTTTTCCTTATCTAGTGGACGACGATCCGACCTTTGAGCGTGCAAACTTGTGTACGAATATTTGGCTCGATTGAGAAGTGTACATGAGTAGGTTGGTGCCCGAGGCGGGGATATGGGTGGTGCAAGAGATGAAAGACATGAATAGCTCGAAGTATGATTCTACCATAAAAATTGTAAAGGATTTGAGTAGTGACCCATCTTCAAGGCATTCAAAGAGGTTTTCTGGTGCTCTTGATTCTACTTCATTCAAGGATGCTAAGAGTGCGAAGCTGAAACAGGCTGAAGAATCTCTAAGGATTGTCATGTACTTGAGTTGCTGGGGTCCCAACTGATTTCGACTCTCGTCTCCAGCTATTTTACCTTTTTATACCTTTCTCGTGAAAGAAGTGACTTGTAAGTCTATAAGAATAAGAACTCGACTTTTAGAAGTAATTGTAACTAAGGGAACGAGTTTTGTTGTTCTTGGCTTGGTAGATGTAAGGTATATATGTTTGTAAAGTTGCAGTTGGAAGGATTTTTTTGTGGTTAATTGTATTCAAATTTTTTGTCTTTTTCTTAGCTCTTCAAGAAATATTATAGACAAATTAGAGTTTATAAATCCCGAGTTTTAATTAAACGAGATCATTTCTTGACATTAGAAGAGGCTGGTCTTGTTTTTAAGTGTTTGGTGATAAGTGCATTTTTGTGTAGGGTCATTTTAGTAACATTTTGTATCGTTTTATTATTGTATTTTACTTAACTTAAGTTATTTTTATCTTATTTCAGTTTTGGACTTGCTTCTAAGCAACTGAAAAAAAAAATAAAAAAAAATCGGCCAATTGATGGAAGTTTGTGGATTAATATGCATTTGAGTAAGAGTTGAAGTACTAAAATTGAAGTAATTTGATGAGGAGGACCAAGATACAGGAAAGAATAAAGAAAATGGCGAAAAAAGAAAAGTTTTGAAAATTTAGCCTGCACAACCTTGGGAGGTCGCCCAGGCATAATTGATGGAAGTTGCCCAACCTTAAAATTTTCAACAGAAGCCAAAACATTGGCTTGGGCGAGCATCCCATTTTGTATTGGGCGGCCGCCCAGGCCAATTCGTCAAAAAAATCCTGGTTTCCTAATTTGATTCCAACTCCTATAGAAACAAATTTTGGAAGGTATTTTAAAACCTTAGGGCCGTCCAAAAGGGGGGGGGGGTTTATTAAAATTCTTAGAGAGAAAAGAGGCAAGAACGTGAAGATCAACTCCAAGAACACAAAGATTCAATTGAAGATTAATCGGGGTGATATTGTTCTTCATCTATTTTTCTGATTTTCTCCTCTCCACCACGCTAGGCTAATTAATTTGTGCTAGGAAACGATGAACCTTGTATTATGATTTTTAATTTTTAATTTTATATTCTTGACATCAAAAACATGTTTTGGAATATTTGAATGATTTATATGATCTTTTTTTCTCCATAATTATAGTGCACGATAATTGTGTGAGTTTGATGATTTATTTCATGCATTCGAGATAATGGAAATAAATTCAACATATATAAATCATCATAGGGTCTGATAGGAGATATAAATATACCGTTATGCCTTGTGTAAATCTTTAAGTGTTCATAAAAATTCATGCATTCTCTTATATTTGTATCCATCATAGAAATATAGTTTGGTCATATATGAGAATATGTTTGACATTGCTCGAGAGAGATTGTTGAATATTTTAGGAACATTGATTTGTCAATATTGCAATCGTGTGTCAAGGTGTAGAATTAGGATTAAAAAGATTATTACTTAGGAATTCGTGATCCTAGCACATTTATCACATATTAAAAAACATCTCAAATCATATTCATATCCAATTTGCATTTAGTTCATTGATTTATTCATACTTGCATATTTATCATTAATTTACTTATCATTTTATCAACGCAAACACTTTCTTTTACTTGTTTCGGTTAATGTCAAAATAATTATAATTAGAACTAATCAATCCTTGTGGAAACGATATTCAGACTCAAAAAGTTCACTTTATTACTTGTAACGAACCGTACACTTGTGGTGGTTTTAATTCGAAATATATTTTCGTGAACAAGTTTTTTCGCCTCGATTCTGATGAACAATTTCTATGTTTATTTACTATGACATGTTTGGTTGTGGTTAAAAGTAGTTTTAGCTCACTTTCTTAAAAAGTAAATTTTGTTGAGAAAATATCAACTTTGACAATTATATTGATTAGGAGCATGTCTATGAAGTGTCTATAAAAGGTTTATAGTGTAAATAAATGAGAAGTATTTGCGATTCTTTCGAAATGTGTGGATAGAGAATGACGTTAGTATAAATCCACAAACTGAGTTTGCATATATCTTCACAAATCTATTGGGAGTGATATCAAAGTAAGAAGGATGTTCAATTGAGGATGTTGATTTTGACACACAATGAATCTCTCCGCGCGTGAGTTGATCAAACAAAAGGGGAAGTCTCAATTCTTGAACAGAATCGTATGACGCGAGAGTGTATATTCATGAACTTAAGGACCGATACCCTAATCAATGCAGACACGAAAACGGTGAATGCTTGTAATATTTTGCCATTCTGTGGGCTGTTAGCCAATTTTGATGATGACAGCCTTGTACTTTCTCACAAATTCTTTAATTGAATTTATCCAGTTTGTTATGTGGTCCTTGTTTTGATGTCCCCCAAGTTTGTTTGATTCATAGGACAGGGGATTATGAATTCAATGCTGATGTGTGATCTGTTCATTCATGTAAGATCCAATGTTGGAAGGAAAAAATTTCGGCCGACGATGGTTTTATGCTTTTAGCGGGTGGTGTACGGTTAAGTAATACGTAAGAACCTATTTTTGAAAGCAAGATAATGAAACCGCGGTATCTTGTTCAACTTCGATCATTAGTTTATCAAATTATGGTTTCTTAAAGTGACACAAATTGAGAGAGAATGTATGAAACCAAAACCTAAAATCCATACTCGACAAAATTGCTGAATTACTATGGGACAGCACTGTCTCTGTGGGCGTTCACAAATACATGTAAAAAAATCTTAAACCACGTGGAATTCTTGAAACTACTGTCTACGCCAACTGAGAAATTTCGATCCCTGCACGGCTGCACCCTATAAATTCATCTACATTATCCCTTAAATGTTCATCTCACCATAGAATTTAATCCATTCCATCTCCTTTTGATTAAAGAAATTAAGAAATGAGTTATTTTACCAAAGGTTGCATTACTGCAACTGTGGCTATGGTCGAAGGGCAAACTGATCAATGTAGAAAATATGGTTTCAGCTTAAGTACTCGTCGTTGTGGTGATCTTCATCCGAGCTTTGTCAATGGCGATTATGAAGATTCAGGTAGACGGGAAGGACGAGACCATAAGCAAAAACAGGTCGATGAATCACTTCAGAAGGTCATGTATATGAATTGCTGGACTCAGAATTAAAGATAACAGAAATCGGGTTTTTTCGCGTTAGAAAATATGGAAATATTTCTGTATCTTTAACAATCTGTAGCTTATCGGCCGACTAAGATGCACGAAGAGATTGAAGAAGATGGTTGCCCAAGTTGAGATGAAGGAGAGAAGATGATTTTAACATTAGGCCACTTAGGCAATCTCTTCTTATGTTGATTAATATTCTCCGTTGGTCGGAGACGACATAGTCGATTCTAAATTTATCTAAAATACATGTTTTAACATTATGTTGTATATGATTATTGCCAAACTTTCCTAGCTAGTTTGATTCACCCTATGAGTTTTTATCGTTCATGCATAGTGATGGCAAAAAAATCCGACCTACCTCGATCAGACGGGTTGGCTGAACGGGATGGGACAGGGATCGCCACCCCACCTTGGGTCATGGAGTGGAGCGGGGATCCGCGCTCCGCCCCGAACCCGCCCCATGAAGAATAAAAAGAAATAATTAACTACAAATTAAAAAAAATTAGTTAATTGAAAATTTTTGAAAAAAAAAAAAAAAACAGGGCAGGAGCCCGCACCCCAAACCCGCCCCATCTAAGGTGGGGCGAGGTGAGGGAGTGTTGTGGTGTGGCGAGGCGAGATGGGGGTGCCCCACCCCGAACCCGCCTCGTCGCCATCTCTATGCATGCCCAAATAACAGTGCGTTTTTGGTATATTCTTTATGAAACTTTGCTATAAATAGGGGTCTCTAAGTGAGCCATTTCAAAGAAAAACATTTGCGCCGAAGCATAAAAGAAGATAAATCAAATCAAAGATGGCCAAGGCAAGCAACTATATAGCCAAGTTCGTAAACATGGGTTTCTATCACAGGGACGAACTCCAAGTAAAACACTTGGTCAAATTTCGACTTATGATGGCACTAAGTCACACTTAGTTAGCCAACTCGAATTCACACAACACACCCACACGAAGTAAAAGGCAACAAAACACAATATTTACGGGAGAACCCAACTTGTTTATTACTCAACAATAATAAAAAGGCACAAGGGAAAATACTGAAGGATCACAACACTCTTGTATCTCAACAAGTCTGACCTTCAGTATTTATAGACCAAAAACGTATGTAGTTGATATCCCCAACTACCAAAGGAATAAACCAACCCAGTTGGCTCGAAATTGTATCCCTCAACTAGTTCTCCAAACTTTATCGCAAGTTCGATTGTGCCCCTCTAATTTTAAAGTATGCATCTGCCCCAGTACTCACTCATTCTTGTTATTGCTACAGTCGAAAGCCGATCAATACTCGATTGTAAGTATTGAATAACTATCACATCAATACTCGATTGTAAGTATTGAATAATTATCGCATCTAAAGGTGCAAGGAAATATGCATCATTGGCCAATGATTTATTACGTACCAAATAGCAAGTATTCACATTTAAGTTGCTTGCATTAGTCTCAATAGAGAAATCGCCCAAATTTGCATGAAGTCGTAATGTGCCCTCTCACTTCAAAATTTTAAGTACCATCTCAAGTCGAAAGTAAAATCTATCCTCAAAAAGTTTGACACGTGAGGGTGACATGACAATATAATAAAGATTTGGATGATTTTCATTGTCAATTGATACTTGATTAATAGATCGAATACCAGTTGTGCAACTCTCCTAAACATAAATGTTCACGAGTTTTAGAGTTAATGAGTTTTTTTTTTTTTTCTTTAATCTAATTTCTTGAAATTTGCAGCTTTTATTGGGGGAAGTCCACCAACCCCAACCTGTGATGGGGTGGTGGATGTGAAGAGTGGAGACACTTGTTTTGAGATTGCTCAGACCTTCAATTTGACCACTGAATTCTTTGGTGCAATCAACCCCAATCTGAATTGTACTGCACTCTTTGTTGGCCAGTGGATTTGTGTTAATGGCTCAATAAATTAACTGAATTAATGAGAATTTGAGAGACTTGGAGTTTATTTCTTGAATAAAGAGCTTGATATATGCTGGGCTCAATCTAGTTTTCCCTTTGTTGTTATTTGTTAATCTAATCTATTATATGAATTACTACATTTAGTTTATTTTGATTAGTGTATTCCAAGCGTATAAGTTGATAAATCAAATTGTTGAAATCAGGGACGCATGCACAAATTTAAGAAAACAATACTTACTGAAGACGATATTTCATACCTAGTGAAGGCGAACACTCCAACCAAAGACTAAGGGTCTGTTCTCTTTATCATTTTCAAGCCGTTTTTTATTTTCGACTTTACAAAACAGTGAAAACACGCGATCTTTCCTATTTTCGAAAACGCATTTTAGAAAATAAGTTAAAATTTACAAAAAAAAAAAAACCCAAAATGATAATTTGTCGTTTTAAGTGTTTTAATTATAATCAAGCCAAAATTTTCAAAAAAACGTTTTGGGTGTTTTCAAAACAATTTTTCAAAATGCCAAAAAGAACATATTTTCAACAATCTCAAAATGGACACTCAAAAGACAAAACTCAAAATAAATTCAAAATTCAAAATTCAAAACACAAAACTGAAACACAGAGAGAACAACCCCTAATTTTTTCCTCCTGTTTAGGGACTCCACAAGTTTGGTTTTAGAAGGCACAACTTGCCAATAAATGAAAAAAGTTAGTGAATGGCGAGCTACACTTTATCCCTTTTTGGCTCATATTTTTTAAAATTCATTTTTCTCCAAATTTATTTTCAACCATATATTGCATGGATCTCACAAAATTTATCAACTTCTCAACCACACATTAATTCACTAATTTTTATCAAAATTTACTAAAAATTTAATTTATCCAAACCAAATAGTGATGGCAATGGGGCGGGTTCGGGACGGGGCACCCCGCCCTGCCCTAGAGATGACAATCGAGACGAGTAGCTCGTCGGCTCGCCCGCTCGGGCAGAGCCGAGCTCGCCCACGAGCTCGGCTCGGCTCGTTGCCACCTCTACCCTGCCCCGTCCTGCCCCGCCTTTGACGGGACGGGGGCGCGGCGGAGTCTTGCCCCGTTTAATGCCCCATTTGGTTTTTTTTTTTTAACCAAAAATTTTCAATTAAATACAAATTCAAAATTTTATAATTCAAAGCAAACAATACTTAAAATAACTATATCAATATCCAAACTAAACAATGTTCAATTTTTTTTAACTAGGCGGGGCGGGGCACCCTAGCCCCGCCCCGCCAACCCGTTGGGACGGGACGGGACGAGGGGCAGGTTTTTTTACCGTCTCTAAAACCAAACAAGGGCTTTGTTCATTTCAATAGCACACGTGAAATTGAGTGTGAAATAGGTTCAACTAGTAAAGTTAAGAGTATGGACGTATACAAGGTACCACCTATACAATTAATGAAAGAGGTTGGAACATATACCGATATACGAATAAAAAATATTTTGCCCTTTAAACTTACCGGTAAAATAAATGAAAGTGATTGAAACGTACATGAATACAAGGTTCCACCTATTCAATTCTATCCAAAACTCTAATTTAAAAGAGGCTAATATCCTTCAAACTTCACTACAAGTGTGACAAATCATGTGATTCACGACCGTTGCATTTCTTGCAAAACCGTGATCCAAATGACTCCCTCATTTCATTTGTTAGTAAAGGCAAAAGAGGAGATCCATTTTAATCCACAAAATGTGGTTATCTTTATTGCAAGACCGTGATAAAATTTATGAACCTTATCAAAATTGTACAAGTCGATGGCGGAATTCAATCACAAAAGAGTTTAAAAGATATGAACATTGTTTTTTTGTCGCTAAAAGTCCGATAGATCGTTTTTTTAAGACAAGAAAAGGGGATGATTTACTAGCCAAAACATGTGAATATGATTCCAACTTCTAGTAAAGATAGGGTGACTCATTTCGTCCTTCGTCTATGTCATCGGAGTGCCTTTACAAGTAATCTAACTTTTTATTTGGTATTATCATTAGTTTTCTTTTTTAACTCAAAACTAGATATTATATGCCAGACAAAATGGATTAAGGTTTAAAAGTAATATTTTCTTTATAGCCTTATCTTATTGTTATAAGGAAGCGCTCTTAGTTCAGTACGGTAGAATCTAAGTCTCCACAACGGCAAAACCTAACTTCGTAAGTTCAAATTCTACAGTATGTGATTTTTTCTTTGTAGACTGAATGCAGATTGAAATAAATTTATTCGCTTGCACAACAATCAAAATTTGACCTCCTATGAATTAAAGAAAGGAGAAGGAGGTCAATCATGAAAGAAATGTTAATTAATCAAAAGTCCAACTGATCGCTAAGCATGTATTGTAAATATGCAATTACGAATAATCCAACCAAAGTAATAGGAATTAGATCTTAGAACTATAAATGAGATTAAATATCGTTTAACTTGTTTGTACAGTGGATGTGACCCAATTTGGTTTAATACTATAGCGGGGTGTGGTTATGAAACTAAACTAGACTAGTGATTCAAGAAAAATATGTTGATTCTCAGATGAACTACACTATTAAACAAAAATTAAAATCGTGTTTTTGGTACTATCGGTCTATTTAGTAGCAATGATCATTCTTTGCTCAACAAAAAGCAAAAGTAGGACAATGTAAAGCCGGCCGGGCCGAGGCCAATATAGTAGAATGAAGAGGACCGCTCTAATGTCGTGTTATGTTTCGACTGGTATATAGTTGCTATTATTATTTTACCATGGAGTCTTAGTTTCGTGTATATTAGAGTCCTACATTGGCAGGTGATATTTATACGATTCACTTAATAAGGTGAGGGCAATCCTTCCCTTACAAGCTGATTTTGTTAGGTTGAATTGGACTCAATCTCCTTCCTAATGCGATATCAGAAAAGGCCCAGCTTTACAATGTTGAGTGCATCCAATATCGATTTGCTCACAGTTCTTTGGCATGGTCCACGCTGTGCTTGAGGGGGCGTATTAGAGTTTCACACTGGCCGGTGAAATTTACACAATCTACTTAATAAAGTGAGGGTAATCCTTCCCTAACAAGCCGATTTTGTTAGGTTGAGTTAGACTCAATATCCTTTCTATTAGTGCATGTTGAAATTTAGTAAATTCAGTAATATAACCTCACACAAACGATATAGCAAACAAAAATTTAAATAAATTCATAATTTTTTTGTGGTTTTGGATTGACAACATATAATTACTTTTGCAAGTAAAATGAAACGAGTACAATTCTAAAAACCAAAAAAACTTGGGACATGTATTAACATTTGTATACAAGTAACTAAATCCACACATTAATAATCCACTCTTAATGCAATCCTCACGCAGCAATAAATCAAGTCGCTTCTATACTTTCTTGAATGCACTATTGTCTTTCTCCAATTCAACTGATCCATTAGGATAATTCACATTTGTCATGAACCTGGACCAGAACCAATGTTGTTTCCAAACAATAACCATTTCCTCGATCGGAATATTCTTTGTCTCGGGCAAGAAGAAAAATACGAAAATCGTCATTATAACCACCCAAAATCCGAAAAATATGAACAGCCCGAACTTGAAGTGACAAAGCATTGTCATAAAGATTTGTGCAATCGCAAATGTGAAAAGCATGTTCACTGAGACGTTGATACTTTGAGCAGCCGATCGAATTTCGAGTGGGAAAATTTCACTGGGCACTAACCAGCCAAGAGGACCCCAAGACCAAGCAAATCCAGCAACATATAAACAGATAAAGAGTACCACCACAATAGCATACCACTTTGGTAACTCACCAGGATTCCCATCAACACCAAATTTCACAGCTATGCAAATTGCGACAACAATCTGGACATAGACCACAGGAAAATACATTGTAAGTAAACGCACCAAAACTAATAATAAGAAAATAACGTTGTTGAAAATCGAAGCGAGTGACGGGAGATACCTGGCAGATGAGCATTTGGACGCCACCCTCGAGGAAAAGGAACCTTCTTCCCCACTTATCGGCTCCAAAAATCGAAACAAAGGTAGCAAGTACCAATACACCACCGGTAATCACAGCCGACATAAGAGAAGCATCACTTCCGAACCCAATTGTTTTAAACAAAACCGGCGCATAGAAATTGATGACATTAATCCCGGTTAGTTGTTGAAAGAATGGAATAAGAATGGCCATCGTAAGATGTGGCCTATACTTCCGCCGCAGGAGATTCCCCCAAGGATGCTCCACCTTCCTCGACTCCTCACTGGCCTCTACCAAATCATTAAACTCGTCGTCCACATTGATAATACCGCGGATTCTTTTCAGTTTATCTCTGGCTTCATCCTGGTTGCCACGTTCGATCATGGAGTTTGGTGTCTCAGGAAGGAATAAAGATCCGACCGTGATAATCAAGCCGGGCACCATAGCGCCTCCCAAGCTCAACCTCCATCCCCATCCGCCGTGGATTTTCTTGAAGAAGTAGTTCAACACATTGGCTATTAAGATACCAATGGTGATTGACAATTGGAATCCAATGTTAAGTGCTCCTCTGTACTTGTATGGAGCCATTTCAGACAGGTATAGAGGGACAGACTACATAGTCAAAACAACATTAATTTTTACTCAAACTTTATATATTACCAATATCAATTGTCAAAAGTTCATTGCTTAATCAACTAATAAATATAAAGTTACTAAATACTAAGCATATATTTAACTTCATTCAAATTTAAGAAAGAAATCTACAAAAATAAGAAAGATGTTTCGCAATGTTTTAAAATCTGGCTCCAACAATATAAAGAATAAACTGGTAGTCGAGAAATTAAAAAAAAAAAAAAATTCTTCATAAAATGAACAGGTAAAACCGACCACTTTGGGAGAGATCATGCAAAAAATTTATTGTAAATGAATTAATCGAACATCAATTTTGATCATTTTCTAATTTTTCTGGTCGAATTAACTGATCCGTTACAATTCTTATAACACGGGGACCGACACATACGCTTGTGCCTTCTTTAGGGAGAGAATGTCAAATTTTTCAATAGATAAACAGACCACGAGAATCATAAAATAAACTATATACCTTAATCTTAAAATGGTATTTTAATAAATAGGCCACTTTCAAGTCAATTTATTAAATTTGTCCTTATTACATCACTTTCAAATTATTTCATCACTTAGAAAACACCCTTTTTGTTCTGTACAATGTAGAGACAAAAGAATGAGAATATTAAAACATGTTAATCTCTCGATCCAAAACAAAACATCAAAGTTTAGACTTTGCTTAAAAGTCGCTTTTAACGGTTAACGTGAATTAAAATTAAAATTAATATTTTCTTACCTGATTGGCAAATCCAATACCAAAACCAAGCAAAATACGGCCAACAATAAGCATCCAAACATGATGTGCAAAGCCATTGATCAAAGCTCCGGCGCAGAACAGGACACCACCGAAAAGCATCGACAATTTTCTTCCAAGTTTTCTCGTAACTGTCGAGGCCACAAGCGATGACAAAAGTGCAGCAAGGTACAAGGACGATGTAAACATAGTCAACGTCTGGCTGTCGAATTTGCAGTACTGATTTGTCGAGTCATCAGCCTTTTGCTTCCTGTAAACAGACGGAAAAAACTTCTCCAAGAACGAATCCATAGTTGTCACACCACCTGTAAACAAAAACCCGGGATTTGTTCATTATATTGTCTAGTACTATATTAAGATATGCAATATTTGTACGCATACCGGAAATTCCAATATCGTAGCCGAAAATAAGGCCACCCGTGGCGGCGACAATGCAAGTGATGGTTACATAGAGAGTAAGGTTGCCAGGATATTCTTTTCCGGTACCAGGAGCAGGGCCAAAACCACCTCCAGCCATTTTTGTGGGCTAGTCTCTTTTTTTCTTTTTATAGAATTTGGGTAGCTAAGAGTGATTTATAAAGTTGAAATTCTGCAGACTAACAAGTAGAATATGTGAAGAAGAAATGAAAATAGTAATGAGAAGACTTGAGAGGAAGAAGATGAGATATGTGTTATGGACAGAATGATGAAAGCAGGAGATCAAGAACTCAAAACAAATTGATTGAATGACTTTTTTATTGAATAATAACTTTGGCTATTAAATAGCCTTACAAGAATTAATAGAAAGCAGAAATTACAGCCCATGATTTACTCTTAACAGAAACATGGTAACATGTAGAATGAAAGAGTCAAACAACAAAAAAATCACCCTGCTTAATAGGCATTTATTTAAACAGAAAGCAATCTTAAATATCCTAATACTTGTCATTCCCTCCCTTAAAACTAACTGCTACCAAGTAATTAGTTTATATCAGAGACTTCACACACACCCAGCTGCTTTCGGAGCTTCTGAAATGCATCTAGTTTCAGTGGCTTAGTCATCAAGTCTGCCACTTGATCTTGAGTCCCACAAGTTCAACAGCCCCAACCTTAGTAAGATCTCGCAAGAAGTGGAAACGCACATCAATGTGCTAACTGCGGCCATGCATAACTGGATTTTTTGAAAGCTTAATAGTCGAGCTATTATCATACATCACAGTGGTGCAACCTTCTTGTGAGCGATCTAACTTCTTCAGAATTCTCCTCATCCAGATTGCCTGAGAAGCACAGGCTGCTGCTGCCACGAACTCAACTTCTGTAGTTGAGAGAGTAACTATAGGCTGCTTCCTTGAGGACCATGAGACTGCACCACCACTCATTAAGAGCACATAGCCAGAAGTACTTTTCCTGTCCTCCAAATCACCAGCATAGTCACTGTCTGTGAATGCTATTAATTCTTCATCCCCTCTCTTCTGGTATAAAATCCCATAGTTGATAGTGCCTTTTAAATACCCGAGTGCTCTCTTGGCAACTTGTAGGTGCAGCTGTGTTGGTTTTGCCATGTATCAACTTATAAGACCTACAACAAACATCATATCTGGTCGAGTGGCAGGGAGATTCATGAGACTCCCTACTATCAGTTTGTCATATGTCTCATCAACCTTGATGCCATCTTCATCCTTGCACATTTTAAAGCCTAGAACAATAGGACTGCTCACTGAATTACTTTCCTCCACACCAAAACGCTTCAAAACCTCCATGGCATACTTTCTTTGACAGATGTAAATGCCATCAGATTTTTGCAACACTTCAATACCAATAAAAAATCTCATCCTCCCCAAGTTAGTCATATCAAATTCCCTCATCATTGAACTTTTAAATTCAAACATCATAAGCTTATCATCACCAGTAAAAATAAGGTCATCCACATAAACACTGACAATTAGGATTTTACCTTCTTTGTTCCACTTGATGAATAATGTTTGCTCACCGTGGCACCTTTGAAAGCCTTCATTGATAAAATGAGCTTCAATACAACTAAACCAAGCTCGTGGGGCTTGTTTTAGTCCATATAAAGCCTTCTGCAACTTGTAGACTTTGTGTTCACTGCCTTTCTTCTCATATCCTTTTGGACGCTTCACATAGACATTTTCATTCAGTTCACCATGAAGAAAGGCAGACTTCAAATCCAATTGATATATACTTCAAATTCTTTGTGCTGCAAGGGCTATTATCATCCTAACAGTATCCATTCTTGCCACTGGAGCAAACACCTCTGTGTAATCCACTCAATGCTGTTGAGAATACCCTTTGGCCACCAGACGCACTTTATACTTATCCACCTCTCCAAGCTCATTGAGCTTAGTTTTGTAGATCCATTTGACACCTATCTTTTTAGCTCCAATTGGTAACTCAGTTAATAAATTTGTAGGTCACACAATATTTATTGGTCACGATTTATTATTTATTGATCACATACCAACCAATTTATTGGTCACAATCAATAAATCATTTGTGACCACCACCAACACAACACCACCGTCGTCTCCACCACCAACACAAACACCACTATTACCACCACATCCCAGCAACAAAATCACCATTTCAAACATCGCTGCCAACGTTTTCACCACCACCACCACACCAAACCGTCAACATCACCACCTTCACTGCACCGCCGCCTGATCTGTCACCAAATCTAACATAATCGCCGCTACCCAAACACTACCACCACTACAGTCCCCATCCACAACTGAAAACACAGCCCAAAAATCCCACACCAAATCACGGCGGTGCGAATCCCGACAATGACACACAGCCCACCATCGTTCCATACCTGGTCACGGTAGTGTAGATCTCCTGACCATAGCACAAAAATAACCACGATCACCACCATCGCACCGAAACAACAAACACGACGACACAGTAGCACCATACAACTCCACTTCACCACTCAAAAAAACAACAGATATGGATCGTATAGAGGCGCAGTCACACCGCGCTGCTGAAAAACAACAGATCTGGGTCCGTGGGCTCTCGTATTGTGCCGCCGCTACGAGAAAGCGACGGCTACGACTGGGCCTACGATGTCGGGTGCCATTTCGTCGGAGTGGGAGAGGGAGAAGAAGTTATAGAGAGAGAAAGAAGATACGGGTAGAGAGTAAAGTTGCCAGGTTATTCTTTCCCGGTACCGGGACCAGGGCCAAAACCACCGCCGGCCATTTTTGTGGGCTAGTCTCTTTTTTTCTTTTTATAGAATTTTGGTAGCTGAAAGTGATTTATAAAGTTGAAATTCTACATACTAACAAGTAGAATATGTGATGAAGAAATGAAAATAGTAATGAGAAGACTTGAGAGGAAGAAGATGAGATATGTGTATGTATATATATATATATATAGAGTGAGGGTATTCATTATATGAGAAAAAATAGATGGTATTTAGGAAAAAAAATCTTCAATGCAAGTTGACATACATGAACTCTATCAAACTGATATGATAACAAAAAATAAGATAATATGGACCCTTTCGGGAGTGGTCGAGTTGGTGGAGTAGGTGAACGCGAAGATCAAAGGTCACGAATTTGAATCCTCTGCCAACACTTCCTCGATCGAGCCCGTCGCACCGAGCTAGTGCGGTTTATTTCTCTTATGTGGTTTACGGATTACTGCACATGGAGTGAAGTTTACCCAATGCGCACTCAAGGATAGCGGCTGTAAGTTCATACGTCAAAAAAATAAAAAAAAAAAAATAAGACAATATGGACATCAACAATTTAATTACTTTGTTTATGTTTTTAAAATATTAGGCTCTGTTTGATTCGTCATATTTTCGATGGAAAATGAATTTTTTTTCTATTTTCCAACTTTTGTAGTGTTTGATAGGCAAAAGTTTCCTGAGAAAAAATTTTCCACATTTTTGAGGAAAAAAAATTCTTGATATTTTGGTGGGAAAAAAATTTTCAGTATTTTTTTTTTTTTTTGCAATTGGAAAAAAATCCAGATAAAATGGTAAAAAAATTTATCACTTTTATTGACAATTTTCATGCAAAATAAAGCCAAACTAATGATATTCTGTATGATAAATTTTTTTTTTATTTTTTGGCAATTGGAACAAATTCTAGACCCAATGTTAGAAGAAATTATCACTTTCATGGACAATTTTCATAAAAAAAATGAAGCCAAAGGGACACCAAACTTTTAACATTTTTCATGAAAAATTAGATCAATCAAACACAATTAATTACAATTCTCAGTAAAATAATTTCTAGGCAAATCAGATCCATATAAAACATTTTCTTTTTACCAATTTTCCACATTTGTAATCCAACATAGCCTTATATTTTCTTTCTCTTCCACCCTATTTATGGTTAAAAAGGAAATCAAACTATTAGAATCAATGTTTTGATTTTGTCCAATGATGATCTTTTATTCTCCAAACTAAACTGAAAGTGCAAACTTATGCATATATATCTAACTATATATAAAAGAGTGGGATGTGATTTACTGTTCACATTTTTTATACGTTTAATTCAGTATTTTATGTTACAAATATGTGTTTTAAGCGATTTAAAACTTGTTAAAAATGTTGAAGTGCAACCATGATAAATATATGGTCGATAAATTTTAAATATCAAAAATAATTTTACATTGATTGTGAAACGTAAAATCGTGATTGTTTAAGTTTCTTTTCAATCTCAACCACATTCCAATGTCTTTTTATCGAACTTTATTTTTCCTACAACGTTTGATTCAATATTTCGCGATATGAATATCCATTTTGATATGATCACGGATGTGCTAGCAATTATCAAGATTTTAATGATTGTTGGAGGGAGAGTAGAGCCAAGTTCGAGATTTCAAAGAGTTGATAAATCTGATCATTTACATGTTCGAGTAACGGAGTCCATAATATTGAAGAATACAAGTCAATGGTCAAGTAACATGTTGGAGACGGAAGTTGGAATGGGTTGGAAAGCACTCGAATTTTTAGTCTCAGTTTGAGACCCATTTTTGGCATAGAATACGTTTGAATTTGAAAATTTGTATTTCTATAAGATTTGTAGCCCTTGAAATAAGATTTCCAACGCATTTTGAATCACCTCAATTGGATATCGAGAGAGGAAGATATGACCAAAATACTGAAAGCTGTCTGGATCTAGAAAAACTGTTTTGACACGAATTTCCTTGTTATACTAGAATTCTATTTTATTTCCAATTTTACAATATTTTGTAACATAATTACGTTTTTACTAGGTTTTCTAGCATTAGTATAAATATGAAATTTATTTAATTGTAAAACCAATAATATTTTTGATATTATGAATTAAATGAGATTTCTCTCTTTTTGTTCTTGAATGAGCATGTATCGAATTTATCAAATATTGTTATATTTATGGCGTTCAACCCTTAGAACAAAGGATTATGCACCTTTTGTGGCATTCGCAAATCAAGATTCGTTGATTTTGTAATCAAGAGGTCATTCAAACTTTGTTTTTTTGTTGTTGTTTGGTTTAATAATTTGCGGGTCAAGATTCTTCCGTTTACAGCTTGAATTTGGGCTTTCCCGACGTTTTCAATTAATTTTGCGATTTTCACGCTGATCATGTACTTGGGTTCGCGTCACATTTGATCGATTTAAATTTTTATAAAAAAAAACTTACAATGTGATAATAATAAATATATTGTTGATTAAGTTTAAATATAAAAAATATCTTAAATTATTAAACGTAAAATCATAATCGTTAATTTTTCTTTTCTACATACTCTCAACCATATACTCACACTAATTTCTCTCAATTTTATTTTTCTTCGATTATTATCTTAAATTAAGTCGATTTTTTATGTTTGATTCAGTATTTTAAGTTATAAATATGTGTTTTAATCGATTTAAAATTTGTTGAAAATCTTGAAGTGCGACCATGATAAATAAATGGTCGATAAATTTTAAATATCAAAAATAATTTTACATTAATTGTGAAACGTAAAGCCGTCGTTGTTTGTGTTTCTTTTCAATCTCAACCTCATTTCAATGTCTTTTTTCTACTCTATTTTTTCTACAACGTTTGATTCGATATTTCATGATAAGAATATCTATTTGGATCGATTTAATTTTTTTTTTTCAAAAAACTTAAGTGTGATAATAATAAATATATTGTCGTAAGTTTAAATATAAAAATTATCTTAAATTATTAAATGTAAAATCATAATCGTTAATTTTTCTTTTTTACCCACCCTCAACCCCCATACTCACACCAATTTATCTCAATTTCATTTTTCTTACGGTTAAAAATGGTAAATTTATGGCGTCAAAATGGATATTGAAGGGATTCAATAATTTTCAGAAGAATCATCATACATCATGCAGTGCTGATAGACAAACATCTTCTATGAAGTGGATTATTTTGATTTTTTTAAAAAAATTGATTTAATGTACAATATCATTAGAACATATTGAAAAGATATTCGATGGAATTTATGGAGTTAGGATATCGTTTGTCATTCTTTTTACCTCTATGATAGAAGTTTTCATTGTGTTGTGATTTTAATACTAATAGAGGCCCTTGATTTGTCCTAAATTCTGCACTGTATTATCATTAATTAATTAATCTTAACTATATACATCTTGCATAGGGTCTTTGTAAAGAAATTAAATACTAATGTAACTTATACATGTAATGGGAGATTATGAATGAGACATAATGCATTACCTTAATAGGTAGAAAAAATGAGGGTTGGATTGAACTTCATTATCTCTTTAACACAGCATCAACACCTAATTATCTATGCCTTTTTTTTAAAGAACAAAGAGACATTTAAACACAAAGTCTAGAAAATTAGTTTCGAATCAAATATCTTAATATTATTTTTGTCACATATTATCATTTCAAGTGTTTTAAGTTTAATATAACTGATGCTTAAGACAAATAATTCTTTTTTTATATTTACGTTATCATATAGTCAACTATACTATGACACATGCATTGCACGTACTTCTCACTAGTGTGTGTGTGTGTGTGTGTGTCTATATATATATATATATATATATATTAATGGTCACGTTTACGTATTCTTGTATATGTGACAAAGTTGTTGATTATTTTGAATACGTTCATATAAATTATGACTTAGTTGAGAGATTTTAAATTTGAATTTGAATTAAAATTCAGTTATGCACCTTGAAGTGAAAATCGAATGAAATGAGAATTGATCACAAGGTTCAAATGTAGGGTCAAGGTCGTAATTTGTTGATAATTGAATGGGCTATACACATCACTCATTAGTCACTTATTTTTATCTTTATCCTAAAAACTCGACTAAATCTTTTTTTCACACTTATAGATTGAGAAACTTTGTACCAAAACAATATAAATAATTTATTTTATTAAAAACTGGGTGAAATATTACTTGTATTGTTCATTGCCATTATCTCGAAATTATTGAGTATCGCATAAACTAATGTCTATATATCCTAATTTATATTAAAATAATAATCGTTTCAAATCAAGAGAAAAATAAATTATTTATAAGTTACAAAAAAATACCCAAACATGACTTTAAAGTCTATTTCAATGAAGTTCTCGTATTACATCGAAAATACGGAAAAGGAAACAAAAAAAGTCCATGTGTCAGCTAATGTGGACTTTGATGTTGGGTTGGATCCACTTACCTCAAATTTCCATCTCATCCAAATTATTTTCTTGTCCACACACGCCTAAACGGTCTGCTTTCATTAACCTTTTTCGGTAACAAAAAGAATAATTCTAGTTATACATCGAAAAATATACATAGAGGTGTACACCCCCTCACATGGAGTGGGACCCACTTATAGAAAATGTTTTTTTATTCGAGCGGATTCAACCCTCATGTGAGGGGGTGTATACCCTGATGTACATGGTAATGTACCCCTAATAAAGTCGAAACAAAAATTGTAACATTTGGTCACCAATCTATTGTTTTTGAGTTTCTAATACTAACTAATCAATGTACAATCACAATTCACATCTAATCATCACGACAACATGTCTAGCTCCAAAGCTCAACTACTAGCCCAAATTGAAAAATAAAATCCAAATTCATTAAGTTGAATATATGATGTTAAGTGACAATTAAACATAATTTAGATTATTTTCTATCAACAACAATGAACGGTTGTAGGTCATCTTGCTCATTTCCAAATGTCAAAAAACTAAATAATAAAGATATTTGAGAAAAATTACATCATTTATATAAAATTACGTTCATGCAAAGTGGTGCACAACTTATTTTTCCCCTTGTTGTAATATGTGCTCATATATAGTGAAACACATATATACTGAAATAAATAGACTGATGTCAAATTGAAACGGAGCGGAGCAGAGCGTACGAAACAGAATAGAGTGGAACGACTCGCTAGGTTAGTATGTGCGTATGATGTAACACTATTATTCACATATAATAAAATCATAATCACTTGACTCCCGTAACCACGTAAAAATTGTATTATCTTTTCTTTCTTGATTTCATATTATTCATTATTAATGTTGCACATAACACACCAGCACCCAGGGGCGGACCCACGAAGGGCCCAGCGGGGGCGGCCGCCCCCACTGAAAAAAAAAAAAAACCAAAAAAAAAAAAAAAATTAGCTTATTTTCTATCTCGAATGCAGCGAGAATCTGATGAAACTCATGTTTTGTATGTAATCTTTTTCTCTTTAATCTTGTTACATATTCTTCAATCTCATAGAGTTGGATGGTTAAATTTCTTTCCCACTTGAATACAGCTTGCCAGAAGGGTTTGGAGATGATTTGACAATTGAAGTCCACGATTTGAAAGGATATTTTGGCCACGTAATAGTTCAGGTGGCTAATATTGCTGAAAAATTGGTATATTATGTAAATCTCATTTTGATCGCCTGTGATTGCAAAAAATGTTGCATGGTCAGAGTGAATATATTTGTGGGTTTGATGCAGGGTGAGAGGCTTCGTTCATGGCCTATATAGCATGAATTAGTTGGGAAAATGCAACTAAATCTAAACTATTCAACAACTTCCAAAAAAAAAAAAAAATTCGGGGGCAACTTTGGACCCTTCTACTTTAGCGGGTTGGTTCCATCCCTAATCTTCGCCCCCACTCAAAAAATAATCTAGGTCCGCCCCTGCCAGCACCTGACCCCACTCGTGGATATAAAATTCAACCCTCCAAACCTATAATGCATATTAAAATTTATATAGAATTGATTATTTAATATGGTTATTGACATCGAACTATAAATTCATAACTAAGAGGCGAGTCTCTTCGACCTTCAATGAGCTATTATTTGGATAAAAATAATCACCACACGTTTTGCATTAATACATCAATTCTCCATGGCAATTTTTTGTAAAATAATAAGGGATGTGTTAGTCGAGTTGAACAAAGCTTTTTCTAAGACTAACGACCTGAATAATCGTTTTGATTCTACATTTTTACTTCGTTTAGTCACATGCACGGCTAAGCAAGACTTTATTTTACAGTTCATTCTTTATGGGACCACGTCACTCTAGGTAGTTTTTATAAATGGTAAATAAAATGAATAGAATTGATAAAACTAAGCTTTTATAAAGTTGTGCACTTGAGAAGATGATGAAAACCATGGTACGGAAGCTAACAAGGACTCGTTGATCGTGGAAGAAAGACCAATGACTAGATCACGAGCAAAGAAGGTCAAAAAAGCCATGTGATTACTTGTTCAAACTACGGCGGATGAAACATCGATCACAAAAAGTAAAAGGGCAAATTTTATATTAGGCTTGGAACAAGTTGAATCAACTTAGTTTGAACAGTGAAGATGGAAGCTGAAGTGAAGACATGTGTGACAGCATGGGGTAACTAAGCATGCAGCCGCATAGCCCCTTACCAAAACTCAATTGAAGCTGATGAATGGCCTATGCGACCGCAAGCCATTAGCCTATGCTGCGTAGTGAAAATCCTGAACGTGTTTTTTCCAAATTTTGCCTAAACTTCTATTTTAGTTAGAACTCTTTTATGGCATCTTTTTTGGTTTAATTTCATTTTTTAAATTAGGTTTTATGAATTCCATATAAACGGGATTATTCTTTCATTGTTAAAACAACACATTTTGAGATACATTATTACGAGACATTGTTTTCAACTCGTTCTTCATTGAATTAAATTCTCGTGACGTTCAACAATTTAAGTAAGGTTCATAATTTTTACGATCATTGGATCAAAATATTGTTGGGGACTTTCTTGGTACTTTGGTTCAATAATTTATTGGATCGAGCTCTTCAAACGTTGATTCTTGACTTTTCTGAATTTGATTTAATCTGTCACGGGTTTCGTAATTTCAGCTGCTACGTGAGTTGGTATCAGAAGATATGCTAAAGATTAAATATAAATGGATGGATTCAATTTATTTCATGGACCCACGGGGATTTTTTTTTGGGACATCTATAGTTCACTGCAGCATGGACTCCCTCGAACGTTAAAAGTTGTCTTTTTAGTAATCGAGTGGGTCCCCAAGTTACCAACATTCTATTAATATAGAATTGTTTTCAAATAAGTACGAGAAAAAAAAGGTATTTTAAGTGAGACCAAACAACGATTTAATTACGACATGTTACAGAAGTCTGTGCTATAAATATTTGGACATTAATATCGAAAAAATACACGAATGACATTCAGTCAAAAATGAGAGCGCGCCCATAAAATTTTGTGGGTATTTTACTTTTTACTTTTTTAGTTCACAGTAGACATACCAAAAGAACAGAACAAAGAACTTGTATCAAAGACATATTCTATTTTAATACATCACTATACAGTATACACAACCTGATTCAGACAGAACACTTTCATAGTTTTCTGCTGATCAGACTACACTCCACTGCTCTTATCCTCTGCAATCAATAGTAACCTGAACGAGGCGGGGGAAAAACTCCAGGACGTGGCAAGCCTGTAGGAAAATTTACAGGGTGAGGCGGCATACGAAGTTGAGGATAAACTCCAGCATGATGCGAATTCGTAAGAAAGTTGTCATAGGGAGGCCCGGGATTTGTAGTCGGATATGAACCTGTAACCAACAAAAGGAGAAAAATGATCAGTCAGTAATATCTGCGAACCACAGATGAAACAATAGTGTTATTAACTTATTATCTAGGTTCCCGAATCTGGAACTATGCTTATGTTTGTATTATCAGAAATAATTTAAGTTTTTTTATGATTTTTTTTCATAAAGTTACGAACCATGTGCTGTTGAGGGTGTACTGAAGTGATATGCAGGAGGCCTCGTAACTGAAAGACTGGGTGGTGGGCCTTGAGAGCCAATGGAATATCTATGGAAAGCGTGGTAGGACGATGGAGTTGTTTCAGAATAGTGATTGACGGTGCTGCTTCGGCTAGGATCATTTGTAGCCTGAGGTAAGAAACTTCCGTTTTCCGCACCAGCAAAGTTGTGTACATTACCTCCTCCATACCTTCGATAGAGTTCACCAACACCTCCACTGTGACTTCCTCCTTTGTGATCAAAATCTTGCCTTGACTCACAAACAGAAGGGCTCGAATAATAGGATCCATAAGGGCCTCCAGAGGGAGGCTGGGAGGAGTATGAACTATTCCAGTGAGTACCTACTCCTGAGCCATATCGAAACCCATATCAAAACAAATAAAATAATATGTTTAGAATTAACAATAAATTAAATTCTCCACTTTCAATTCACTAAAAAGGACAAACAACCTGGTGAGCAGCTTTGATTTTGTAATGGAAAGCCAGAATGTGATTGAACTGAGGCCCCATGACCATGTTGTAACGAAGTACAATATGACCGCGTAGAAGTTTCATTAGAATAAGGGGACATGTCACGTTTTGCATTCATCTCTCTTTTCATCTCTTCTAAGAACCTCTGCGACTCGGCTCTATTGAGTTCCGTGAACAAAACCTTACAAGCATGCGATATCAAACTCAGTATCGTTCGAAAACAAGGAACAAATAACTTTGGTATATTATTTTTTTTCTCAGTACCTCATCAAAGTACTCATCTGTCCCGTGCATGTCCTTGCTCTTGGGCAAACTGTAATTGGCTGAAGATAGTAGTTTCAGTACACCAAAAGAAATGACATCCAATACCAGGAAAAGATAAGAGACCTAGGAAGAAATATCATTTAATTCTGAGCATACCCAACATCGAATTAACAGCCTCAGCAGGAACTTCCTTTCCCATTTCTTTAAATCTCTTAGCAGCACGGAATTTCAAATCTTCAGGTCTTGGAAAAACCACGACAGCAATCTGATTAAGGGAATACCAACAAGTAAAAATCAGCATTTCAATCAAGTTGGAACAAAAATGAAGAAAAAATACTAAAAAAGATTCTGCCCATTTCAATCAACTACCTTCCTGTAGTCAGCAAAAGGTTTCAGTTTACGTTTACGTGCACTCTTGAAGACATTCGTTTGATCAATTATGAAATTTCGAGGTATCTTGGAAGCCCTGGACAAAAGAGTATTAAAAATGCCAGTTGCATGGTCCATCAAATGCTCAAACCTTTCACCGTAATTATGCTTGCGCAGTAAACCCGGTACCTGTAAAGAGGTTTGACTTGTATCAAATCACGCAATGACAAAAAGAAAGAAAAATATGTACTTCTGATGGGGTTGTGAGTGTGTGTTAGGTTGGGTGGGGGGAAAGGGAGGAACTAGAACGGGCAGAAACCTTCATTTGTTCCAGTGCTAAATTTGTACCGAGCAGAACATATCGTTTTTCTGGATGCTCTTTCTTCCAATTTTCAGCCCAAGTAGTTTTGCCAGAAGCAGGTAATCCCACCATCATTATCACTTCACTATCACCATTTGAAAAGGAAGGTCCTAGGACTGTGTTCCCATCCTCAATGGCAGACGACCAAGGTTTGTAGCCTTCTTCAGGAACTAGCCCATCTTGAGTGCTGAACTGCAACTGAACTATTACATTTTTCAGTAAAATATGTGGGAAAAGAGCTGACTCCCATTGCAACTTTTTAATTGAAGAATTAACCACTCCAAGACCCCTTGGACCTGCATCAAAATGCTTTGCTATACCCAACCACTTTCCATTCTTGGAAAAACCAACGGAAGCCATGTGCTTATTTTCAAGGTCCACAGCACAAATTATAGTATCTCCAACACCAAAACTTTCACCATAACCAGAAAACTTTCCATAATTAGAAAATTTTCCAGTGCCTCCAAAACCAAAACTGTGAGCAGTCTCGCCAAGGTTTCCCACTGCATCATCACCTCTTGATATGCCAAGGCGACAAACATGTTGCTGATCTATTGGAGTATCTCTCATATCCACTGGCTGAGATGAAACTATTTTGCAACCAAAACAGTATTTACCCCCAGTGATTCCAACATTGGCCCGAGCACCAGACCAACAGTAAGAAAATCCTTCTTCATAAATGGCCGAGCCTTGCAGACCATTTCCTTCTATATTGAAATCTGGACAGAGAAAAATGTCAGAAAAGATCAGGGTTGGCATCAAATTATGGCATCATTCAAAACTTGTTGTCCCGATTAGCAATACCAAAGGCATTTAATCAGCCAACACTAAACATTTAAAAGTAATTGCAGAATTAGATTACAGACTAAAGAGGTATAAATGATCTAAAAATGGATAGAGAAAACTGATAAATCACTTGTTCAAAGAATTTTATGAAAATAGACCTTTAGCAGTAATTACCAACTCCATACTAGGCAGTTGCTAATCATCCAAAGAACCTCAAAACTGATATAATGCTCCTTCCCTCGCTTCATAAAGGAAAAGGAATTCGTAAAAGAACATAATTGAGGGCGTTTTAGCCAGTGTACAAGCAAATTCAAGCCAATAAACATATTGAGAGTCTCCAGATTATTCAAGTGCGATCAACAAACAAAATGCTCAAATATCCCATATCTAAAGCCAAAATTCAATTAATTCTTAAATTCTTAAAACCCTTTGTTCATTTCATTTTAAAGTTTCTCGTTTCACTTTCGGGTATATAAATCAATAATTAAGTAAGAACACAACACATAGAAAAAATATATAACAAAACTGAAAAAAATACTTTACCCAAATATCAACCAGCCAAAACTAAGGCTTTCAAAAACGCGATATTGAAGGGGAAAAAAAGGACAATCGGAGTGAAAATTGATACTCACCTATATCGCAATCAGCAGGGTTAAGAAGAACCGGCGGGTGGGTTGCATCCGATTCAGTAACCTTTACTTTCTGCCGTTTGCGTCCAGGTTCGGGTCCGTCAGTTCCCGGTGGCTCGCGTTCCACCGACGCCATTTTTCGATCCTATTGTCTTCAGAGTTTGTTATCAGAGGACATGAGCCAGAAATTTGATGTGTGTGGGCGTGGGTGGGTAACGGGGTTTGTTATACAACGGAAACAGTGGCGGTTAGTATCACGTTTGATTGACCATTATTTTCCATGAAAAAAGAAAGACAAATTTCAACTTTTATTTTTGTCTTGTTTGATACATTTTATTTTTCATGGAATTCATTTTCTTGGTTTGAGTCACATGTTCACATTTTCCTTGATTTTATGGAAAATCAATTTCCACCAATTTCTTTGGTTTGATGGAAATTGATTTTCCAACTTTTTTTTTACAATTGGAAAAAATTCTAAACGCAGTGGTAAAAAGATTTATCACTTTTATTGACAATTTTCATGTAAAATAAAGTCAAACGAATGACGTTTGGTAAGGTAATTTTTAATTTTTTTTTAATTGGAACAAAAATATATTACTCAAAAATGGTCAAATCGCTGCTCAAAAATGCATTTTAATAGAGAAAATTAGCTCAAATAAGGGCTTATAATGTTTGGTAAGAGTATATTGACAAGTGAACCTAATTTAATTGGCCTATCATATCGATTATATTTTGTTAAATAATTTTTAGATATACTTGACAAGGGGTGTCAAAACAAGACTACGAGGTCGGGCATGCACCCTCTTAATCTAGGGATATGTTCAACTTGGTCCGTGTAGGGATGTCAAAAAAGTTCGACGGCACGGCTAGGGCTCGGCTCGGGCTCAGTTCCACCGAGCCAAGGCTCGGGGCGAGCCTCATTTCGAGGACAGGGCCCGAGCCAGGCCAGCTCGTGTGGCTCGGGTTGACTAGCGAAAAAAAAAAAATCAAAATTTGCCAACTTATTCCACTCATCATGAAACTAATAAACTAATTATAAGTGACAAATTTATCTCATAATGTATCACATAGATTATTTTGAAAAATGGGTAATATTTGTTTGTTTAATAATTATTGTATTATTAATTTATTATTTTTTTCATTTCTCTAAAACTCTAAGTACCTAAATATTTAAAGTAAATATTTTCTCATTTACACAAATGTTTATTATTCTATATTAAGTGAAATTATTAGTGATATATATTGCTTAATTACATTTAAAAATTTAGCTAATTTCATCAATGGTTACTAAAATTTGGAAGAAAATTTAAATCGATCATTAAAAAGATTTCTTACTTTGTTATAATGGATAGTTACTCATTTATAAATTTAACATGTTATCCGACATAAGCCTATAAGGCGCCACAAAAAAAAAAAAAAAAAAAAACCGAGCCGGCTCGGCTCGGCCCGCTAAGGCTCGGGTCAAAAGCTCGGGTCCAGCCTCATTTTTTCTGGCCGGGCTCGGCTCGGGTTCAAAAAAGCTCGGTCCAAAATAGCTCGGGCTCGTCTCGAGCTTCTTTTTTTCCGGCTCGTTGACATCCCTAGGTCCGTGTGGGCTTTTAAATAATATTTTTAATTTATTTAATATTGTATATTTGTATAGTCTTCTTGTCTGCGATTCCCACTTGAGTGATGAATAAGTAATATGATGTATAGTTTAGTGATTATTGAGATATATTTTTTAAGTTCAATTACTAGGTAATAATACTTGACGAAATTCAATGACTATTAAAATATATTTTTAAGATTAATTATTGAGTCGATCCATACATGCTTTTGAATAATATTTTTATTTAATATTGTATAGTCTTGTCCGCTATTCCCACTTTGAGTGATGAATAGTTAACACGATGCATATTTCAGTCATCGTTGATATATATTTTTAAGTTGAATTAGGAGTTAATAATACTTGACGAAATTCAAATACAATTAAAATATATTTTTAAGATTAATTTTTGAGTGGTAACACTCGACAACAAAGTTCACTAATCATTCAACTAATTAACCCTCTTTTCGTCATCAGTTTCTCTCTCTCTCAAAATGGCTTCAAATTCTACTTTCCCAATTTTAATTATGTGAAAACAGTAAATTTTTGGGTAGTTTTTTAGATTAAATTTTTGTTACTATAGGTCTGGTTAGGCTTTTATCCGTAATGGCGAAGGCTTGCTTCAATTCGGATTGCAAAGAGCAGTCGGAAAAGTGGAGGAGAGGTTGGCGATGCCGTACCGGCGACTACGCCGACCTCTGTGATCGCTGCGCGTAAGAACATTTGCTTTTTGTTGGTTTGACTTCTTGTCGACATTCCATTTACAATTTTAAGTTTGATTTTCAGTGGAAAAGGGAAAGTGAAAATCATGTTCAAGTATGTATTTTTATATGAATTCTTATTGCGTGATTCTGTTGTCTGTAGAGAGAGATACATAAAAAAAAATTATTGATTTTTTGGTCGTTTTGTTTTGTTTTATGGTTGGAATATCTTTTGTTGGTATT
Organism: Fraxinus excelsior; assembly: GCA_019097785.1. Taxonomy (NCBI): domain Eukaryota; kingdom Viridiplantae; phylum Streptophyta; class Magnoliopsida; order Lamiales; family Oleaceae; genus Fraxinus; species Fraxinus excelsior. Next base: position 1,493,255 of record CM032637.1, on the reverse strand, counting down.
TTAACTTGAAATGGAGTTTAGAATTTTGATTGTCCTTGATGATATGACCAGCATTTGCATTATGTTCATTGTGCGTTTTGGAGAGTGAACATTGAGTCCAGAATGTTCATTTTTGTTGATTGACATGTTTGTTTAGATGGTATTGCTAGTGTAAATTTTGAGTGAACTTGCAGGTTTTGGAGTGTGAAATGTGTAATTCAACCAAGAAAATACCAAGTTGAAAACTTTGAATTTTGTGTTACTATGGGTCAATGTAGTTAAGATTTTGCTCAGTTTCAATTTGATTGAACATAGTTGATAGAGAATATCATTTGATTTCAAACTTATGTAAATCCTTTAATATGTTTTTCTTATAATATTCATATATTCTTTTATTAGCTGTTGTGTATATATATATATATATATATTTTTTTTTTTTTCTGAATATTCATATCTTGAAAGGGACTTAATGGCAAAACTGATTTACTCGGAAAAATGTTGGGAAAAATGACTTGTTGGTTTTTCAAAATTTGGTAAGATAAATTAAATGGTTTTTGATGTATAAAGTAGGACTTTAAGTGATCTTTCAAAAACTATAGCTTGCATAATTGGAACTTCAGCTGTAAGCTGTATCATGTTGACATCCTATCATGGGTTTATCTGGAAGAATATTGCTTCATAATGTTAATTTGACTTTTAGCCTTTTTGTTACTCGCTCTCACACTTGATGTAATTTCGAGTCTATCTAGTTCTGCTTATGAGGAGGGGAATTTTTGCGAAATGTTCCACCTGAATACTTCTGGTTGGAGATGCTGTGAATCTTGTGGAAAGGTGAGCTAGTTTCATACTTCTATCTTTTTACACTAGAGAAATATTTCCTGTATTTTTAGTGTTTGGACACGAAATTTTGAAGTACACCTTTTCACTTTGCAATATTTAGATTACTAATGATGAATTTTTCGTTACAGCAAATACATTGTGGCTGTATAGTTTCATTCCATATGTTCATACTATTGGATGCAGGAGGGATTGAATGCTTATCATGTGCAAAGAATAATATTTTGGTAAATATTATATGATTCTTTTTACTGAGTCTTGTGTTTTATATGAAATTCCAAAGCAGTCGAGTTACTGTCATGTCATCCTATCTGCCTTTTTGTGCTTGTACATTGGAAAATTTTGAATTAAAACCTTTAAGAGCTTCATGTGATTTGTTTCTAATTTTGTTGGACCTAATTTCTTTGGACCACTTGTCACACTCCGGTGGTTGGGGGGGGGGGGGCACTCTTTATACATGGAATCAACAGCAGCATTGAACTTCCAAACTGACTACATAAATCTTTTTTCTACACTCCATGTGATCTCTCACTCAAGATCCAACACAATCAGATACATCGCAGCCACTACCGATACAAAGAAGCGTTCTTATAAGTTTGAGTCTCTTATTTGATTTTGTTTTTATGAACAGTCGTACAGAGTACCATCATAGAGTTCTTGTCTTTTTGTAAAATGCGATGGCTTAATTCGATCATAATCCCATATTTTACATACCAACAAATGATGATGTCCATATCTTTTAACATTTTTTTTCCTGGCCCCAGACTCCAAATCCTGCTTGGCCACCACCTCCACACTTCGTTTCTTCAGAGCCTGAAAAAATGAAGGACATCTCAATGAGAAACTGGAGTACAATAACTGGGTCAGGTCCAACACTTCGGCGGCAAGCACCCAGTTTATTAAACGGTACTAGTATCCAATTTGAGTTGCAGCCAAGGACGGCCTTTGAAGTTGACATGTCAGGCAGCATTGATAGGTTCCGTATTAGTGAGAGATTATCTACCTCTTTCTTTGAAAAGAAAGAAGAAAACTCCTTTCAGAGATTAATTTATGGAAAGTTGAGAAGTGGTCCATCTGAAATTGTTGAGAACAGAAATGCTGGTAACTACTTTTATGACTATTTTTCAATTGAGCAAAGAAAATTTTGGTTCCCTGGTATTTGTTTCTTTCCGGAAAAATGTCTAAAGTACATGAATACAATATTTGCATCAGATTCTGATGCATGCCATTTTCTTGCAGAACTCAGTAAGGAGGAGCAACCTAATCCATCTGTAAATGTTTCCCATCTGCCATCATCCCCCAAGAATGATTCTCCTACTTCTGAATTGAGTTTGATTGCAGCTGCTCCATTTATAAATGAAACAAATGATATCGACCAGGTTTCTGCAACTCTTTTACAACCACCATCACTTTCAACACTCACGGGCAAACAGATTAGGATTCACAATGGAATCGACTCATCTGGTGAGGCTCGAGTGCGCAATGGAAAATCTCGAGGAGATGGCCGAGGCCGAAATCAGTTGCTCCCTCGGTATTGGCCTCGAATAACTGATAAGGAGTTACAAAAAATTTCCAGCGAGTATCCTGTGGTTATAGAAAGCATTTTGTGTGTGTGTGTTTTTTTTTCACGTCTTAGTTATTATTATTACCGTCTGTCTTGGAATTATAATTTTTAAATAATATGCTACTATTTTCTCTTAAGTAGGTGTTATATGACCTGCATGGATCCATAATAACTTCATAGTTAATTGAACTCGATGTGTTGATTTGAAATTTTGCAATTTAGTACCTTGATATTACCTTAGCATCTTGATAGTTCAAACTCAATAATTACTCCTTTGTTTGAGAAAATGCTTAGTGCCAGTGATGCTGGACGTGTTGGGCGCTTAGTGCTGCCAAAGAAGTGTGCAGAGGTGAGTCCATATGTTTTAACTTTATTGCTTATTTCAGCACTTTAACTATTCATATTCTTTATATTGACATATAAATTGCATTTGGGCTGTGATTTAGTTTTGTATAGTGCGTATGTGCATCTTGTGAGCGCTATAGTTACTATTTATGAACACAGAGCTTCTTTTATATTGGGTGTAGGCTTAAAATCCCCGAAAGAAATCAATTTTCTTAGAGACTAAAAACTAATGGATCTTTGAACTCCAAGGTAATGGAATTTTATTCTTGAATCTCCACATAAAAAGCTTAAAGATTTAACCTCGTAGTGAGTTTCAGTGGCCCCCTCACCAAGCTAACAATCCTTCTTCCTTCCTTTTAGCCTTCTCCCGTGTCTCTTTAGATGCCCTTGGGAAAAGGTGGAAGTGTTTCCTCCTTGGTGCAAAAGCCCTCTTAGATTACTTACTAATTTTGGAAAAAATGCTATCTTGGTGAATATTCTCCAAGATAAAAATCCTAGATCCGCAAAATGTGTGCCCTCATGGTCAAGTCTTGATCAATTGAGACTTGACTATTAATCTCTATTCATTCCACTAAAGAACCAAAATTACACTCTCGTGTTCTTTTGAATTTTGTGGAAGAAAAACATGAAATGAAATTCAACCACCGTGCCACTAGTCAACCCCGGCTTGACCGTCAATATATTGGAGCGGAAAAAAATAATCAATTTGTCCCTCTAATATGTATAGTCCTCTGAGTCTGCATTTTTATAAGGTAAATCCATTGTGAAATTGGGGTGCTGAACTCAGGTTCAATTGCCCATTGTAATTTTTTTCTCAGAGTGATTATCATTTCAACTAAGTGATTAATGGATTCTCTCTTACAAGTATATATGATCCGAAATCGTTTCTCCCCAATTTTCAAAGTACCTAGTTCTCTCTTTCAAACATCATCTCAGCTATTGCTATCTCAAAAAAATTGAACAATTAAGGGTAATTACATGCTCAAGAGGTCACTCTTTAGATGATTGTGTAGACTTTAGAGTCTTATTCTTAGTAGTCACGAATTAGTCATCTACGTGGTCTTGTTCAAGTGTTATAAAACATATCATTGTTCTTATTTCCTGGACCTAGATAAATTCAAATAAGAACAATACAATTTTATCAAGATAAAATTTCCAACTTTGCTCACCGAACTCCCGACTGTGAACTATGAAAAATAAATTTGGATCACATTACAAGATATGTCTTACCATACTCAACCGATCAAGTATATATTTATGACGTTTTTGCGATTATGGAGGGAAATCAGTAACTCAAATTAAATGCATGATCAATTAAATACATAAATAGATGATAAGATCAAATTTTATATATACACAATTGTTTTTGAATGTATTTGTATTTATCAATAACCACTGTATGTGTGTATTAAGCTATTGATTTTGATACTGGATATATGATATGTTCTACATCTATTTTAAAAGATAATGGAACTGTCTCTAGTGAAGTAGGAGCTGAAGCCGAAAGGCTAGAGAAGAGAAAGGTGATTAGTTTCCATGATTTATGTTTCATCTTTCGTTTCCTTTTCATTTGTTTCAAGAAATCTATCGATCAATTCTGATCTTAGAAATTGAACCTTTGATGCAGATTTTTTAGGGTGTTAGATTTATAAATAATTTATGTGATTTGTTCAAAGAGCAAAGAATGATGTATCCCATTGATATAATTGTTAAACAATGGGGAAGGCATTCACAATGTTTATTTAAGGCTTGAAACATTTCTGCATGATTGGGAGCAGGGATAGCTTTGAGTGCAAGGCATCTGATACAACATAATTAAAGCACCTAGCTTAGTCAGTTGATTGACCAAAAGTTTGCACCTCTGCTTCTCAATCAAATAAAAAGCCATATAGGTGTATCATGAGAGAGTCAAACTAGGTCTCAAATTCTTTCTTTGCCTCAAAGGGAAGGGGGGGGGGGGAGTTTGACACGCTTTCATCGTTGAGTACCTGTTGTTGCAGAGCAATGATGTTTTTTAGAACTATATATATGTTGGTTGGTCATTTATTCCATTTAATTTTAGGTCGTTATAGTCAAGCCCAAAGTTACAAATAGTGATAGTGATGGGGAATAAAGATAATTTAATTATGTATTACTTTGTTCAAGTTTATTCTAATTTCCTAGTTAGATTAGAATTAGGTTATTGTTTATTTAATTTGTTTTTTTCTCTAATTAGGTTTGTTGAGACTCTTATGTAAAGAGGGCTCATGCATTGTAAGACTTGTACTTTTATTATGAAATAAATTAATACTTTTCAATAAAATTGAATAAGATTACGGAGATCGTTGAAGATTATGATTATTTACGATTATATTATCATTATAATTGTACCATATATAGATAGATTCCTTTTATCATATTTAGTTATGATTTTGGTTCTATATAATGAGAGAACCTCTCACATAGAGGGGGCATCAAGTCTTATTGAATATTATTGTATATATTTGACATGGTATCAGAGCTAGTTTAATTTCATTTTGAGTTAAACTTGCAAACTTCTGTTCTCCGGCGAGCGGCCCCTTGCTGCTCGTCCGGTCAAATTTTCTTGTTCTTGTTACTGGTTTGAATAGTCTCTTCAGCAGCTTCGTGCTTCGTGGGTATAGTTGCAATTGGTATTTTTTTAATTTGAGAGTGTAGATTGTTGGTTGCTCAGGTGATAAGCTAGAGTTTTGGTTTCTTGGAAGATGATTATCTTTGGGTTTTTGGTGTATGCTGTTTTGTGGGATTTCTTCCACCTGCAGTATCTGGAGTTTTGGCCGGTGTTTTGGCGTTAGAGCTTTTGTCGGAATCCGAATTATTTGTTCGACTAAGTTCTCCGACAGATAGAACTCACTGTGTGTGTCAGCACATTTTGGGAATTTCTTTTGGAAATTCTTCTTTGGGAGTGAGTTCTCTGAAGTATTTTTGGATTGTTCTTTGTTGGTTACAGCACTATTTGTTATTCTTGGTCTCTCATCGTCACTAATTTTCATAGATGATTGCTCTAATTTGGATTTCTACTTCGTGGACACAAATATTGTCACTATCGCCAATTCATGGTTGCAACCAGCATCAATTTGAGGGGGGATGTCAATAAGATTGAATAAGATTACGGAGATCGTCAAAGATTACGATTATTTACGATTATATTATCATTATAATTGTACCACATATGGATATATTCCTTTTACCATATTTAGTTATAATTTTGGTTTTATATAATGAGAGAACCTTTCACATAGAGGGGCATCGAGTCTTATTGAATATTATTGTATATATTTGACAATACTTTCTCGTCCAATTTCTTTTATATTTTCTCCCCTCTCTTCTCTCTTCCTCTTTCTTTTCTCAATCTTTTTCTTTTTCAATTGTGTTCGTTTCATCCTACTCAATTTTCCTCCCTCTAAATGCTCTCCTTCTTCTTCGCTTTCGTCTCCTCTCTTTCTTCTCCTCTTCTCAATATTGTTCTTGTTCAATTGGTTCTACTTCAGATAGTCAAGCTCTGTCTTGCGTTAGTTTTTAAAATCTTCCCAACAGATATACAGAAATTGTTCGCATATATACACACTTACAAGTTACATTGTTGTTTGTTAAAATCCTCTACTACCTGCCTAATTAGACTCAAAAGTTGCAAGTTTATCTGATTAAGACATTGTATATATTCTCAATCTGACGTAATTTACAATCAATCAGGCCTACTTTCCACCAATTTCTCAGCCAGAAGGATTACCTCTGAAAGTACATGATTTGAAGGGGAAAGAATGGTTATTTCAGTTTCGGTTTTGGCCGAATAATAATAGCAGAATGTACGTCTTAGAAGGAATCACTCCTTGTATACAGTCAATGCAACTGCAAGCAGGTGATGTAGGTAATAGTTCCTATATGCATTACTTGTGTGTGTGTGTTTTTTTTCTCTTTTTCTCTGAAATTTTTTTATTTGGTTTATCTGCTTTTGTGGCTTGGAAGTTTCCCTAGTTTTAGTTTTTTTTTAAATGATGGTCCCCTAATTAAGATGAAATGGAAATTGTACACTTCTATTATTATGTGCCATAGCAGAGACTTTAGTATCTGTCTTATTGATTAACCAAGTGTGGATCTTAATCTTTTTTCTCTCTTTTCTGTCCTACCATCATTGCTTTGGAGTTCATTTGGTTCTAAGATTGGTCAAATGTATATGTATCATCTCAATTCTTGTTCTCATTTCCCTGCACAATTTTGGCAAAACAAAAATGGTGCCACTTTGCGATTAAAATGTAGTCACACTTCACCATTTGATAGTTTTCTTGAATATCATCTATCAGTCAGCTGTAAAAGGAGATGTGTACGTCAATGTGATGTTATTGAGTGTAATACTTCTTATGAGTTTATAGCTTCTTTCTTCGAATTGCAAAATGAGGTAAGGGTATTTCTTGTCAGTGACATTCAGTAGGCTGGAGCCAGAAGGGAAGTTGGTCATGGGAGGCAGAAAAGCTTCAACTGTTCCATCCTATCAGGTTTGTACTTGTCCAACCAAATTTATTTTCCATTTTTAATCACAAATCTGCACTTTCAATAATCTTGTGTATTTGCCACTACCCTTGGTGACAATTAGCAATCAATGCTGTTAATGGCAGTTTTGGACCTTTTGGCAAGCATACATATCCTTGAAACTGCTATATATAGCTTTACTTTGAATTTGTGAAGTTGGAAAGTTGTTGTAAGAAGTCAACAACATATATGTTTTTGCATTCCCACATTGTTCTCTAATGAGACATGTATTTTACGATTATAGAAGCAATTTGCACTATCGTAATGGATAATGCTATCTAGCACCGGTGTTGTTAACATCAGTTTAGGCGGCAACACGTATCATTAAATGATAGATTCAATTGAGTGTAATGTCAATGAACATATTACTTAATGCCACCTAGGCTAGACTAGTGTTGGATAGCATTACTCCTATTATAAACATGCCCAGCCACTTGACACTCAGTTACGATCTCCGGTGACTTCATGGAGGTTATTATATTACTTTTTCTTGTTTTTTCCCCACTATTTCACTGCTTTTCTTTACACATGGAGTTCTAGGATTGTTCGAAAAGGTTTTATGGGACATGATAGAGTATCTGAAAGCTCATTAGAAGAAAAAGAAAAGGGTAGGTCTTTAGTCTGACGGGTAGTATTCCAAAAGACGTGTGTTAAAAAATTTGGCTTGTGGATTGCGGCAGCCAATCCCCATACCAGAAACATTAGTTGAACAGTGAAACATAAGCACTGTTTGAGTGAAGCTGGTTAAACACACCGGTGATGGAAAACTGTCAGTTAATGGATTTTGACATCAGAGTGTGTGGTGATGGAGTATAGGGGAGTCTTCATTTCTAGTAGACATGCCCCTTACTGATGCTATATGATTGCTGAATAGGTCAGTGAAAAATGGTTATGTTCTTGATGAAATACCCTGTATTTATGCTTGTGTTCTCAATTTATTGTTTATTATTTATTATTTATTTAGTTACTTCACACACTCTTTACATTCTTTTTAATTTATTTCGAATTGAAACTTGAAGACCTGACTTATATTTTTTCTTCGTATTGTTCTTTTTAAAGGGAGATGAAGCTACTGTAACTGGAGATAGAACTCCTGGGGATGATAGTGGTAAAAACAAATTTGGGGAAGTTGCGATAAATGGTCATATAAAGGGTAATTTGATGCCAGCCAGTTTTCCAGCAGTTAACCCTGCTACTAAGGTAGATTTAGAGAGTAACCAGTATGAAACTGATAAACCAGGGCTCACAAAGAAGGAAATACTTGAAAATAAGTCCGTTGTTCGTAGTAAGAGGAAGAATAGCATCTTCAGTTTGAGAAGTAAACGCCTTAGGATTGACAATGAGGAGATGATGGAACTGAAGCTCACTTGTAACCAAGCTCAAGGACTCATGCGCTCACTTCCTGAAAATATTCCCTCAGTTTTTGTAGTAGAAGGCTGTGAAATTGAAGAATTTGAGGTATTAGACTCTGCTATATCAAATATTTGTTGGAGCTTATATATACATATCAGGTGGTTGCGTATTATATTATTTTTGTAAGAATTGTTTCAACTTGAGACTTGATCTTGTGAGATGTTAATGATCCATGTTCTTTGGAAAAGAAACCACCTATTAGGATTAAAGGTAGGGAGAAGTAAATTCAGTACGATTTTTTTTGTCCAAAAAGATGTTAGTGAATTTGTCTGATTTGTGACACCACTAAATGATGCATAAACTATTTTATCGAGACTGAACTTCAACTGTGAAGTTATGGTTGACCATAATTTATCTCCCATATTAAGTTTTCTGGCACAGTAAATGTATGCATAATAATTTTTAATGATTATATAACTATACACTCTTTTGCATAATGACCCAGCTTAAAATTTTGAGCACCTGTGTTTTTCATGCTTGACTAAGCTATATGCTAGATGTCAAAGCATATGCCAAGGGCATAAATTTCTTTTCACTCCTCTGATTTGGTTATCTTTTTGGCAGGATGCACCAATTATCGGAAGGCCAACTATTCCTGCGATAGATCGTTTTGGGTACTTTGCTTTTCTTTGATAAATTGCTGTGTATTTTGCCCTTCTTTTCCTCTCTAGTGTCATCATCGCTTTGCTTGTGGAATGTTTATTTCAGTGAAAAAATCCAATGGGTAGAATGTGAGGATTGTTTCAAGTGGCGCAAAGTGCCTGCAAATGCTCTTCTTCCATCAAGATGGACCTGTTCTGGCAATGTATGGGGCCTTGACAGGTATTGAGCTTTCATATATAATTACATATTCTTCATTCCGAACTCTGTATACTTTGTCCTTATTTTTGTGTGTGTTCAAAGTCGGTTTCAGTTTGTGCCTTTCCTGGATTGCAACTATGTTTATATAGCCATTGGCTTCAATCTGAGAAAGTGTAATTTTTCAACCAATAATCTGATGTAATTGTGTTTCCATATGTTTCCAATTGTTTTACTTGTCCTCTCAATTTACCTGTTCTTTCTACATCAGATCTCTATGTTCAACTGCTCAGCAATTAACTACAGAACAGCTTGAAGATATATTATCCACTACTACTGAAGGTAGATTCCTATCTTCTCTTGCATGCATGTCACACCTCTTTTGCTAATGGTTTTATAATTTTAATACAGCGAGTAAGGAAAAGAAAATTACTGAACAGAATTCAGATCTAGTTGTGGCACAGGAAGGACTCGATGCACTTGCTAATTTAGCTATCCAAGGGGATGGAATGGACCTTCCACCCTCACCGCAGACTAGAACGAAGCACGCAGGCCGTAAACTCGACTGTACGTGCACTGTCTGCATTCAACCTTCTGATGGAAACGACCCAAAGCACAAGCAAACATGCGATTTTGCTGACTCAGAATCACTAAAGCATCATTTCCGAACCTTGATGGAGAGGTGTGAGAAGAAACAATTGGCAAAAGAAGCTGAAAGTGCCTGTCAGAAGTTGCATGTGGATACCGATACTTATCTGAGCAGTGACACAGGAAAAAGTAGGCTAAACCAGGAAGAGGCAAGCCAAGGGGGCCGTCTTGATGACCCTAATGAGAGAAAATCCTCAGTCTCTCCTTTGAAAGGTCAAATAGACCTTAATATCCAGCCAGAGCGTGAGGATTTGTCACCTGGTTCAGATTCTGGGGCTATGAAACGCTTGCTCGAGGATGCTACAGAGAACAATTTCATGCTGCATAGATCTTCGAGTTCTAGTGTTAGCATAGATTTACTTGGTAAGCAGATGCAGCCAGACGGGATTGGTGGAGCCTGTTTGAGCAATTGCATCATGTAGTAGATGGATGCTATCAGAAAACTAACGCTGACCATTGAACGACAGCTGGTACCATATTCTCGACTGTTAGAAATAGTACTCTCGTGGGATAGGACAGTAATTAGACGATGTTCTGTGAGCGTGAAGTCAAAATTTTGTCTCTCTCATCTACTCTGCCATCTGGAATCGTAAATTCTGTACATATATAGATGTCTTGGGATATATTGTGGCTATTTCATTTTTGTTCCTACAGCTAGGATTTGGGGGAAAATTTTGTGGTAAATGAAGCTGCTTATTTTTCCCTTTTGGATATTTTGATGCACAGTAGATTTTTTGGGGATGTAATTAAAGCTTAAATGAAGCAGCTGATTTTACCCTTTTGGATATTTTAAGTTTGCCAGTTCAGCTTAGTTTACACCTAATTGTAACTTCTTTGTATTCAATGAATCTTAACAATTTGAGTTGCACTACTTGTAGAAATGGACAGATAGAGGACCATTCTAATCGCATTTTCCATCACCCTTAGTCTTCAATTCTATGGCTCCAATTGTCCAGCCGAACTTGTTGCATCCTAGGGACTGCTCGAATTAGTGGTGCTTATTATGTGCACTCATTTGTCGTTCTATGGTTACTATTAAATCAAGATTAGCATGCATTTGAAGATTTCAAGTCCCTTGGAGTCTCAAAGTTCGGCCAAACAGGTGGCCATGTTCGTGAAAGATTCAAAGTGCTTTCTTTGAATTATTTCGAGTCCCTTGGAAGAGTGGTTGAAGACCGGCTAGATTGGGTTAGCAATGTCCTTGAAAATTTCAAGCTTTTCATCTCTGGGAAGATTTGAAGAGGTAAGAGGTCATATGCATTGTTTCAAGCAGTTACTATGCAAAGTTTAGCCCAGTTTATTGGTGCTTTTCCTTGGTGATGCTCGATTTTAACCTGATTACTAGAGGCTGCTTCGACTGTCACTATTTCTGGGGAGTTTCGGCCAGCCCAATGTATTGGCAGCTTCATCCCAGGTTCAGTTTGTTGGCAGAGTTTCTATGTTCCTTGGTCAAGTTTGTTCCCAGCCCCAGGTTTAAATTCGAATCAAGTCTACATCTTGGAGTTTGGCCAACAGCTTATCCACTTTATTCATCCAGTTTCCTTGGAAGTTTGGATGTTTATATTCTTGAAGTTTCATGGTTTGTTCTTGGTATGAAAACCTGCCCAGCAGATTCATGTGAAGTTCAGTTTGTTGGCAGATTTCTTCACTCTTTGTTCCAATTTTTCCCTGGCCCAGATCAAAGTTCGAATCCAGCTTAACTTCTTGAAACCTGCCAATAGATTTTGTGCTTTATTCACCATGCCTCCTAGGCTGTCTCGACCTTGTTACTGAATCAGGTGAGTTTGGCCAGTTTGATGTATTGGTCAGCTTTGCTTCAGGTTCGTTTTTGTTTGGCAGATTTCTAGTCTTCTTGTTCGAGTTTTTCCCAACCCCAGGTTAAGGCCGAATCAAGTCACACATCATGAAGTCTGGCCAACAGTTTTTGCTCTCAATTTCTGCCAGTTTCCTTGGATATTTATTCATCCTTGTTCATGGTATATTGAAATCTGTCCAGAAGGTTTAATGCACTCTTGAAGATCCAAGCTAATGTACTCTGGAAGATTCAAGCCCCTGCTCACTGATTTTCGATTGCTTCGATTCGAATTTTTGCGTCCCATCCTTGGCAATCGATAAGCTATTGTTGATTCGGTGTCCAAAAGATAAAACACGAATAAGATGATACTTAGAAATAAAAAAATAGAATATCATGCACCAGATTATGCATGTCGTTCTTGAACCCTCACTCGTATAATTTTGCATCGTAGGTATGACAATGCATATATTTGAAGTTGGTGCCTACTCTCATACTTTGAGAGAAATGATTGGGTACATTACAGTGGTTCAATAGTCTTATCGCCATGAGAATCTGAAAAATGTCTAATCAATTCTACATGTTTAATTAGCTTTTCGAAATAAAAACAATAATTTTAAAATATTTATTTTCAATTTCAAAGTCGAACACGTACTTTCTATACAGTTATTTAATAATATTAAATGGTTTCGAAAGTACTTTCTTAGAAGGAAAAATATATTTTTACTTAACTTTTTACATAATTTTTTATCGAATTGACAAGTGACGGCCCCCTATTGAGAAACTGCTTTCTTAGAAGGAAAAATATATTTGTCCATAACTTTTTATATATTTTTTTATCGAATTGACAAGTGAGGGCTCCCCAATAGGAGGGGGCAAGAGTGAATTCGGTAAAAGATTATATAAAACCTTCAATACGTGTAACATAATCCTTCTTAGAATTGTTTGGTGTAGTATTGTTTTATTTCAATAATATGGTGGTGAAATTAATTAGATTTATAGTTGGAAAAAAATTTGTGTTGCCACATAATAAATCAAAGATTAATTGTCAAAAACAAAAATTATAATGGACTCCAAATTTATCAAGATTATAGTTTAGTTCATTGTTTGTTCAGTAAGCATATAATCATCTCAAGTAATAAAAGTTTAATTATTCGACATACTATCAGAGCATGCAAAGACACATGTTCATAACTTATCGCTACCAATTTATGAAATTGTGCACGTTAGGTTTCTTAAGAAAACAATGAGTCCGGCCTAGAGTGTTTTTAAAACTAAATTTAAATAAATAACAAAAATTAATTATAATTTCAAAACTTGGATTTAAGGATCATACCAACCATTTTATTGAAAACCCTAATAATTTATTTCATACAAATTGATAAAGCTATCATGTGAGAGGTTGTGATGGCAGAGAAGAAACAGTTGCACACTCTGATTCTGCACATTCTTCTTCACTGATAAAACAGGATCGCATATTGAATATGCAACACCAACACTCTATATTTCCTTTGCACTTAAACTTTTTGCATAATTTTAGATTTATTTTTTCATCATACACTTTACTGCTTTTAAGGTTTTCTAGCAGGATCCTGTCATTACCTGTTGAAAAAATAAATGAATTCAGAAGAAAATGAAATAAGCAGAAACTCGTGGATAAGTAATTGTCGAAAGCGTGGGCTTTTGTTTTTGTTAATGAAGACTATTATTCTTTCATAAATAGAGAGACAAGTAATCAATTTTGAAACAAGTTAACGACTTTTTCTACTTTGGATGATTCTAAAAACAAAAGAATAAACCATTTACGGAATACCTCTCTAACGAGAGACACATTAAATTTTAAATGACCCTTTTTAATGATTCTCAACTAAAGAGTATACCATTTGTAGAGTACCTCATTAATGGATAAAGAAATAGTCAACTTTGAAACACCTTATTGCCAATTTTTTTTAAAATCATTCTGAACAAAACAAGTCGGCCTATTTCAACTATGAGTGTGTTTGAGCCACATTATTTTGAAAGAATGTATTCTGAAATAGTAGATTGATGGAGAATGTGTGGTTGAAAAAGAAGGAAAAGTTATTTACGTGATGAAAATTATTATTTTATTGAAAAATGTGTAGTTGAAAATAAGTAGAATAACGAGAATGAAAATTTTAATATGTACCAAACAGGGACTCTATCACTTTCACTATTGCAATGAGTCAAAAAGGAAGCCAATTATTAAACTTAGCCAAACGTGGTCTAAACCATATGACAACATTATCGAGATACGATGAAAAAAATATAAGAATCAAAATTAGAAGAAAGAAGGAGAATGCATATAAACTGTACTTACAATCATTAGGAATGAGCAGGGACAAAATAGTCACAAAGAATATAATGAAATGACCAAAATTATATGAAGCCATTGATAATTGAGAGAGACGGGTTTTTGTATTATGAGTTATGTTCAATTTATAGCCCCAATTTCAAGTTTCGAATTAATGTAATTTCCCCTAAATAACATGTAGGAATATTGCTGGAATCTTTCCTAAAGAAATTCTTATAGCATTAAAGGTTTATTGTTGAACAAACCGCTAATTACATTTAAGGCATTTAATTTTTGTTCATCGTCGCATTTATGTTTTAACTTTTTATTTTTTATTTTTTTTCTCGTACTCTTATTATCAATATTTCATTAATTTTCACATCTTATTCTTGATGACATATTTCATCAAAGAAGTCCTTGCTTATTTATTGTTTTGATTGATAAATGTATGCTTTGAAGCTCACTTCGACAAGTTGATTGTTTGTTATTAACTAGCTCTTGAATTTTAAATATTTCGCATACGCTATGACTATTTCCATGCTCTTTGTTTTATACCATCAACGAGATCTCTTATGTTTGGCTTATGTATATAAACATTAACGTCATTTTTTATTCATAAATTTTATTGAAAGTGTTATTCATTTATCTACCGCTAATTTCTAATCTCGAGTTGTTATCGATTTGTGCCTCAAAATTTTCAAGACTAGCATTGAACTTTCCATTAATTATCCACTACAACAAAAACAGCATATGTCAACGTTTGGACGTGTGTTGCAAATCGAGGTGTGACCGTATAGTAGAGAGATACGGCAACGCTCATGACGAGACGAATGCTGTCCTTTGAGAATTTTCGCAAAATTTGACAAGGCTTTTCTTTTGCAACGTTTGATAAACGTTGCGAAATGTCTCACTTTTTTCAACATTTGTCAAACGTTGCAAAATGCTTTTATTTTAACGTATGATAAACGTTGTGAAAAAAAACATTTCGCAACACTCAATAAACATTGCAAAAAGGGGTCTATCGCAACTTTTTTGTATAAAACGTTGTCAAAACTCATTTATATTAACCAATGACAATATTCACTTACTAAAATGTTGTCAAAAGATCCTTTTAACAACATTTAGCACCAAATATTGCCTTTTTAGTGTTGCAAATGACTATTTTTATTGTAGTAATCACATCTTGTTCCTTTCGACAATTTCCATAAAGAAAAAGTCCTTTACGATGCGTATATATAAGATGTGCTAAGTTGAGGATAAGAATGCGTAGAACCAAAAGATGAAAATATATTTTCTACAATGAGCAAAGTCTAAAAATCTTAAGTTATTTAAAAGGTGGTGTAATAATAAAAGTGTAGCGGGGATATAATTTTCTCAAAGTAATTTACCTTATTTAACACTATAATAGAATTACTGAAATCTCCCTAACGAATTATTATTATTATTATTGTTGTTGTTGACTTTCTTTTCTAAAAGTAAAAAGTAAAAATGCAGGTAGGATTAAAATCTCATTTTGTACATATGTTAGGCTTCTTAAGTAAACAATGAGTCTGGCCGGGAGTGAGTTTAAAACTAATTTATGATAAAAAATAATTATAATTTAATACTTCAATTTAAGGATCATTCATTAAACCAACCATTTTATTCAAAATCCAAATAGTTTATTGCATAGAAATTGATAAAGCTTTCATGTGAGAGGTGGTGATTCCAGAGAAGAAACAGGTTTACACTCTGATGCTGTACATTCTTTTTCACTGATAAAACATAATCGGAGATTGTATACGCAACACCAACACCTTATATTTCCTACACAGGTAACCTTCATGCATGGACTTACGTTTATTTTTTCATCTTCTGGTTTGCTGCTTTTAAGATTGTCAAGTAGGATCCTGTTGTTACCTGTTGAAAGTAAATAACTTCAGAAGAAAAAGAAAATAAGCAGAAATATGTAGATAAGTGATTATCAAGAGTCAATAAGTGGGTTTTATTTCAGAACAATTGTCGAAATCGTGGACTTTTATAAATAGAAAGACAAATAGTCAATTTTGAAACAACTTTTAACGCCTTTTTTCTACTTCGGATGATTCTAAAAACAAAAGAATTTACCATTTATGGAATACCTCACGACAAACCAATTTTTAAGATTAGCCTAACATGTTCTAAACTGTAAAACGACATGATTGAAATACAACGAAAAACATATGAGAATCGAAATCGGGAGAAGTCATATATAGTGTGCTTACATTCATTAGGATCGAACAGGGACATAATGATCACCAAGAATGTAATGAAATAACCAAAATTTTATGAAGCCATTGATTAGAGAGAGATTGGTTTTTGTTTCATGAGTTGTGTTCAATTTATAGCCCGAATTCCAAGTCTCGAATTAATGTAATTTCCCTTAACTAACTGGTAGGATTACTGGAATCTTCTAATGAATGAGAGTAATGCTATTCATATCCACTAGGGTTACAACCCCAGTATAGGTGGCGTTAATGTGAGATTAAATGATAGATGAAACATTTAATTTCACATTTCATTGAACATATAATTTAAAGTCACATAAACTAGTGTTGTAACTTTAGTGGGTATGAATAACATTATTCAATAAAATTATTATAGCATTAAAGGGTATTGTCACCACAATTTTAATGTATTTTTACTTACATTAATGACCTTTCAACCTTTGTTCATTGTCCTACTTGTATTTAAACTTTTTTGTTTCGTCGTATTTTTACACTTTTGAAAACTTGCATTGATTTGTATACAACTCTCGTCATATAGCAGGTTCTTTTATAATGTAATGTCATCTTTCAATGAAGAGTTTTAGCATTTTAACTAAGCATTATCTTATTAATTTATTTGCCACCTTATTTAGATCAAATCTTCACTAGATGTCCATTTTGGATATTCCTCAATGGCTCCGGAAGAAATTGAAGAATTTCTTAGGTTTAGCTTTTCTTGTTTGTTTGGGTTTGTAACTATGTAACTAATCGAAGTGGAAGGACTTGATTCTTGAAATGTTAATCAACCATATGCCTAGTAGTTGTTTTCTGGCTAGACATAACCTAACATTAATCACCAGGCAATCAATCATATTGGCATCACGCGACTACCACTCGGCATCATTGTATCATCAAAATGTGCATAAAAATATGGGGAAAGCTACTCAGATACAAAGTGGAGTTGAAAAAAAAAAAAAAAAAGGAGAGTCGTCTGCTTGAACGATTGATCTCCTTTTCTAAGATCGATCAATGTATGATTTGAAGCTCACTTCAGCATATTGATTGTTTCTTATTAACCAGCTCTTGAACTTTAAATATTTCTCCTACGTTTTGATTATTTCAATGCTCTTTGCTTTTATAACTTCAAAGAGATCTTAAATAGAAAATTTGACTCATATATTTGACTCATATTGTTGAACCTTTTTAAATTTCGATCGTTCTCAACTAAAGAATTAACCATTTGTAGAGCACCTGATCTCTAATAGATAGAGAATTGAAACAACTTTTTGTCGATCTTTTTAAAGTATGAATATTCTGGAACAAAAAAAAAAAAAAAGCAAGTTGGCTTATTTCAACTGTATCAATTCTAATGTTGCAATAAGTAAAAAAAAAAAAGAAACCAATTTTTAAGATTATCCAAACATGTTCTAAACTGTAAGACGACATGATTGAAATACAACGAAAAACATATGAGAATCAAAATCATGAGAAGTCATATATAGTGTACTTACATCCATTAGGATCGAACATGGACAGAATGATCACCAAGAATGTAATGAAATAATCAAAATTATATGAAGCCATTGATTAGAGGGATATTGATTTTTGTTTCATGAGTTGTGTGTTCAATTTGTAGCCCGAATTCCAAGTCTCGAATTAATGTAATTTCCCTTAACTAACTGGTAGGATTACTGGAATCTCCTAAAGAAATTATTATAGCATTAAAGGGTATTCTCACCACAAATTTAATTTATTTTTACTTACATTAATGGCCTTTTGACCTTTGTTCATTGTCGTACTTTTATTTAAACTTTTTTGTTTCGTCGTATTTGAAAACTTTGCATTGATTTGTATACAACTTTCATCGTATAGCATTTTAACTAAGCATAATCTTATTTATATATTTTATAATATGAATTCTCAACTGTCTTCTGCTCTCTTTTAACTTTTAAAGAAATAACATATTATATTCTAAACTATACCACTTTTATCAATTAAGTTTAAATTAAATATTTTTGGAATAACTTCGAAGGTATGTATCATTTTTAAGTGTATTTATGATATATATTAAGATACGAATTTCAAAGCCGAAAACCTACTTTCTATACAACTATTTAATAGTATTAAATATTTTGAAACCCGTTTTCATAATGTTATTAGAATTGTTTGGTATAGTATTATGCTATTGTTTCGAAAATTTAATGATGAAATTAATTAAGAACCTGTTTGGTAACAATTAAAATTGAAAATATGATCGTTATTGGGTCTCACTCGTTTAATAAAAGTCAACAATAACGATTAGTTTTTCAATTTTAATCCAATTTTAATATCTACCAAATAGGCTCTAAATTCATAGAAGTTGGAAAAAAATTGGTTGCCAAACGATAAATCAAAAAATCGTAATTTTTTCTTTTTATATTGGACTCCAAATTTATTGAGAATAAAGTTTAATTGGTTATTTGTTTAGTACGTATATCATCACCTCAAGTAATAAAAGTTTAATTATTCGACATACTATCAAAGCGTGCAAAGTCAGTGGGTTCATAACATATCACCACCAAACATGTTAGGTTTCTTAAGTAAACAGTGAATCTGGCCGAGAGTGATTTTAAAAAATAATTATAATTTAATACTTCAATTTAAGGAACATTCAAACCAACCATTTATACAAAATCCAAACAGTTCATTGCATACAAATTGATAAAGCTTTCATATGAGAGGTGGTGATTCCAGAGAAGAATTATGTGTACACCCTGATGCTGTACATTCTTCTTCACTGTAAAAACATGATTCCAGACTGTATACGCAACACCAACACTTAATATTTCCATCACAGGAAAACTTCATGCATGGACTTATGTTTATTTTTTCATCCTCTGGTTTTCTGGTTTTAAGATTTTCAAGTAGGATC
Source organism: Fraxinus excelsior (assembly GCA_019097785.1). Lineage (NCBI taxonomy): Eukaryota > Viridiplantae > Streptophyta > Magnoliopsida > Lamiales > Oleaceae > Fraxinus > Fraxinus excelsior. The sequence goes on along the minus strand of CM032637.1, from coordinate 1,473,887 downwards.
CTGTTGTTACCTGTTGAAAAAGTAAAAAAATTCAGAAGGAAAAAAAAAAAAAAGCAGAAATATGTAGATAAGTGATTATCAAGAGTCAATAAATGGTTTTATTTCGAAACAATTGTCGAAATTGTAGGCTTTTATTTTTGTTAATGACGACCATTCTTCACAAATAATCAATTTTGAAACAACTTAACTCCTTTTTCTACTTTGGATGATTCTAAAAACAAAGGAATTTACCATTTATGGAATACCTCACTAGTGAAAGACAAAAATTTAATTTGGTTTTAGGTTATGTCGTGTGCAAATCAATCTTTTTTTATACTTTAACGAGTACAAGGTAATATCATTCATCCCGCACACATAAAACCAAAATATTTTATATAGTAGGAATATAATAACGACCTAATAAATATAAAAAAAACAAATTTTTAAAAACTAAATAAATTTAAAAAGTTTGAATTACTGATCATTCGAACCAACCATTTTATTGAAAATCCAAATTATTCAATGCACCGTACGTGCATACAAATTGATAAAGCTGTCAGGTGAGAGGTTTTGAGGGCATAGAAGCAGCAGCTAAACGTCTACACTCTACTTTACATTGTTCTTCAATAACATAACATTTTTTATCGAATATGCAACAATAACACTCTATTTCTTTTTGACATGTCTGCTTCATGCATATATCTAAGTTTATTTTTTCATCTTCCAGTTTGCTGCTTTTAAGATTTCCATGCAGGATCCTGTCATTACCTGTAGAAACAACTTAAATTGTCAATCTTTTTAAAATATATCACTTTTTGTGTAGCAATACAGCAAAAAAGAAGCCAAATTTTAAGCTTAGCCAAACATGCTCTAAAATATATGACGCCACGATGGAAATACAATGAAAAGAATGTGAGATTCGAAATTAAAAGGAAGAAGGAGAAGGCACATGAAGCGTGTACTTACATTCATTAGGAGTGAACAGGGACAGAATGATCACAAAGAATATTATGAAATGACCAAAATTATAAGAAGCCATTGATTCGAGAAAGATGGATTTTTGTATTATGAGTTGTGTTCTATTTATAGCCCCAATTCCATATCTCTAATTAATGTAATTACCCCTAAAAAATTGGTAGGATGGCCAAATTATTATATTTTCCTTAAATAGCAGATAGGATGGTGAAATTAATATAGTGTGGTCAGGGCGGATCCAGCCCAAATGCCCAATCCATGGGTTTTGTGTCCATTACTCCATTACTGATAAGCCACAAAATCAAATACAATTCCTAAATCCTAAATTGAAATCGGCAACAGCAGAGGACGAGGAGGGAGGCGATTGTGTGGTTATATTGGAAGTCTTTTTAATCGTTGCACCATAATTTAATTGCATTTAAGGTTTTCAATCTTTATTTATTGTAGCATTTATGTTCTTTATTTTTTATGTCGAAATTCTTATTTTTGATCTTTCATTAATCGAATGTAATTTGAATTAATCTATTTGCAAATTGGGGTTTACACTCCCGTCGCATGAGGGGAGAGCCCACGATTAATAAAATAATCCCCCCCCCCCCCCCCCCCCTTCTCTCCCCTATTGTGAAGGGAGCAGGTGGGGCCGGGTACACGAGGATGTAAACCCCCGTGTACGAATAGCAAAGTCCATGTAATTTATGTCAAAATATTAACATAATGTAATTAGGGATAAGATGTGTAAACTAATAAAATGTTATATAAAAAATTAGGAATATAAATATGGTAATTAGTAAAAATAAGGTTTCTTTTACTTAATTAAAATGTGATGCATTTATTAAAAAAATTGTTGTAAATATAACCGCATTTATAATTATTGACTAGTTAGGATTTGTGAAATCTTCTTCTTCTTTTTATTGACACTTAATTTTTAGCTAATTATGTAATTATACTTTTGGAAAAATTCTCAACTTACTATAATTATACATTGTCCTTTTCAACTTCGAGTAATATAAGATGGTTATACGATCCTTTATTATCAAGCTAATAAGATTTTTGTTGTAATCTTAATTGATTGGTCCTTATGTTTTTTCAATTGCAAATTCGTTTTAGTCGTGGCTATATTTTCTACAAAGGGTTTCTCTTTTGAGTTTTGATTATTGAATTTTCATAATCATAAAAATCCTTCAAAATAAAGTTTTTCAAAAAAGAGACAAACAATTTCTTTTTTCATTTTTCATTTTTTCTTTAAACAATATTATAAGGAAAGAACGCAGTTTTCAAAATTTTTAAGTTCAATAAAGCTATTTGTACTTAAAGAGTTGACAACCCTTTTTACAAAAAGCCACATGGCGCCCAGTTTGACTGATGGGTTGTCAGTTGAATAGTAGTCATTGCATATTTATTAAATTATTCATAAATATTTTAATAAATATTTGATAGCATTTTTTTATTTGAAAGATATATGGATATCATGTTTTGACATCATTAAAGTGGCGGTGTGGTTTAAAATAGGGTAAATGGCCCTGGCCAATAGCACGGTTCTTAAAATAATCAGTCCTGCTTAACACTATCACAATAGGGGAGCATTTTTTGGCATTTTTTATTCATGTGAATCCCTCGCGAATGTGAGTATAGATTAATCAAGCTATCAAAAATACAGTTCAATTCGCTGGTTTAAAAACTTGTAGTACTGTTATTCGAAAAATGGTAATTATTGTTAGAATTGGTTAAGTATAAAATCAAGGTAAAGTGACTTTTGTTTCAAATTCAACCAAATATTCGTATTAGATCTAATAGTCAAATTATAAAAATAAATTGACTAACTTGTTCTACTCGTCTGGATCGTTATGATATATTTGAAGTAACAAATTCAATTTTGAATAAATGAAAAATTGTGGTCCAAAGTTGAAAGAAAGGTGAGGGGAAAATTGGCTAGAAAATTGTTGTATTCCACCGCTCGCCTAGCGTTCGAGTGGTGAGGCTGTCGCTCTAGGGACACGCGAGTGACGTAAGGACAACATGCTAGCGACAACAAAAATAGCTGAGTTTTGAGGTGCAATACTTCACTTACAACCTTTCCTCCCCTATAAATAAAACCATTGGGACGTCCATTTTAATCATCCAATGATATATAATCATAGCATAACATTAAATTCTTCTTTTCCTAATCAAAACTCTGCATAAAAATCTATTTTCCATTTCATTCTAGAAGTAGTACAAAAATCAATCTTCGGTTCGTTGTTCTTGTATCTTGGAGTACTACAAACACAAAAAGATAGTCGTTGTATTTTGAGAGTTGATTGCCATCATTCGTAGGCACCATTGCGAGAGGCAAATCGACTTAAGGACAAAGTGTTTCACTCCTGCCTCGACTTTGCATCTATTTCTCTTTGCGTTACTTTGACAATATTTTTCTTTGGTATTTTCTTACCGCTACTCTGTTCAACTTTTGGTAAGGTTGGTAAATTTTAATTTTTTATTTTAAAGTGTTATCATTCAAATCAATTTTTCATCAACAATTATATTTTGAGGGATAATTGCCGTCAAATTGTGGGTGTAATCCAGAGCAAACCCGTCTCGTGAATAAATAGTCAAACTGTTCTTTGTGAATAATTTTTTTGAATATGAGATAGTATGTCATTTCCCCAATCGGGTTCCCTACACTCTCGAGTTGGCACGTGACAATCATGATTCTTCAAAACTAATGAAAAATACTTAATATAAATTAATACAGAAAAATCAAATTAATAATCATATAAATATTAGATAGTCTCATGCAAATAATTTGAATAATTAAATTTCTTAGGATCTTTCAATAAATATGGCAATAAATCAAAAAATTGTCAAAAAAATAAATCTTATAACAGATTCCAAATTTTATAGAGGACAAAAATTTAATTCGTCGTTCCGTTGAATGAGTAGAAAATCATCTCAGTTAAAAGTTTAATCTATAAAAATCATAATTTCAAATTTTGCACGCGTTAAGCTTATGAAGGAAAAACGAGTTCGGCATATGCACGAGGGTGGATTGAAAACAAATTTTCAGTAAATAATAAAAACTAAGTATATTTTAAAACTTTTAGATTTATTTATGATAACCAACCATTTTATTGAAAATCCAAATAATTTATCACTTGGAAATTCATAAAGCTATCATGAGAGAGGTTGTGAGGGCAGAGAAGAAGCAGCTGGACACCCTGAATCAACACATTCTTGTTTACTGTGAAAACAGAATCGCTTACTTAGCATGCAACACCAACACTCTTTGCCTGCTTCACAAGTCAGCTTTTTGCATAGATTTCCCTCGAACAATTTGCTGCTTTTAAGGTTTCCAACCAGGATCCTGTCATTACCTGCAGTTGAAAAAATAAATAAATATAGAAGATGGAAAAGAAAAAGGTGGAAAAACATCGATGAGTGATTATCCATTGATTAGATAAAGATGGAGTTTTGTATTGTGAGTTGTGTTTAATTTATAGCCCCAATTCCAAGTCTTAAACTAAAGTAATTAATATTTGACAGTTAGGATTAGTGTGATCATTATTTAGCATTAGTTGCGCTTTAGGTGACAACGAGGTCCGTCATTAATCGTCCAATAAATTTGAGATGTATTTTGATTCTTCGACCAATTAAAGCTAGACCTCAACTCCCACCTAATCTGATACTAAGCATCACTTTTGTTAGATAGCATTACGTTAAATGAATTATTATCATTTGATTTTCTTTTTTAAAGAGGAAGGTTCCTTAACTTATAATCTAAGCATATTTTTAACTAATTATGTAATTATAATTTTTGGGCATATCTAAGCATATTATGATTCTTATGAATTTTCATAATATTATTTTTTAAATATCACTATCAGTTTTGGGAAAAAAAATATTTTTATGAAAGAAAATGATATAAGATTTGTGTGATCTTTATCAATTTGATAAGTATATTGTTGAAATCTTTTGTGAAATTATTGTGCATGCTTTCTATTAACTGTATTTTTTTTTTTAAACCTTATACAGATGAAACCATTTATAAAAACGGTGTTGAGAATTAGAAACTCTTATTCTACACCATCAAGAGCAATAAAATCACAAAAAAAAAAAAAAAAAAAAAAAAAGCAAGTTGGCTTATTTCAACTGTATCAACTCTAATGTTGCAATAAGTAAAAAAAAAAAGAAACCAATTTTTAAGATTATCCAAACATGTTCTAAACTGTAAGACGACATGATTGAAATACAACGAAAAACATTAGGTTCCGCAGCTTAATAAACCCTAATAACGACTTCCTATTTATAAAAAAAATTAGGTTCCGCAGCTTAATAAACAGAACAATTGTCATGACATTAAACCATACAAATGTTTTGATAAAGTTTAAGCATTTTTTTGTTTTTAAACAAAATTTATGGATTAAACCTCACTTGTGGCGGAGGAATACCATAATAACAGACTAGAACATCGACGCTTTACTATCATTGGTGGATGTAAAATATCGGGGCAATGAATACTTGGCCAAGCAATTGTTTTCATTTTCTGGTCCATTTCCTAACAAACACGTGACTGAGAGTGTGTAACTGGAGCAAGTGTCAATGAAATTTATGGCTTGTTGAAGTCCTGTCTCATTCAGTCCACAAAAACCACAGATTCGAATGGATGGTTGAGGTTCATTTGCAGTTGTAGTCTGTCTTAATAGTATTGCGCAGTGTTTTAAAGAGCTAGAGAAAGACGGAGACTAGTGATGAAAGCACTTGAACGTATGAAAAAAAAGGCTGTCAGCCCTATTTTTACCGCTTATAATGTGGGCCATGGCGCGTGACTCATTCTACTTGTACAAAATTAGATTACAAAATTGGTTTACAAAATACGTGTTGACAACATTTTGACCAATGATTTAAAAAACAGTTTTGAAATCAATCACCTAACTATTGCCACATCATTTTATCAACACACTTTTGTAAATTGCTTTTGTACGGGTGACATAATTGAGGCGCCAAAGACGTAAAAAGTTGCACACGTTTTTATTTTATTTTTTAAGTCAAATAAACTAATCAAATGAAAGAATTATTATTGGAAGTAAACACTTTATTCGATCTAGACTTCGCCGGCACACTACTGGCCATAGTTGAGATCTTCATGCGGTAATCTCAAGGCCTCTAAGAGCCCCCGTATGGCCCATTCTCTTGTAGGGAAGAAGGAATAGCACGATTAATCACTTCTTGAATATTGAAAAAAAAAATTCACGATCGTGGCGAGGAATAGGAAGGAATGGCAAGCTAGTCTTACGAATGAGATGCCCACTCAAGGACATCAATTTTCATTAAGCCAAGCAGGAACAAAGTGACGAAAGTCTTCACAACGCACACCAAAACTTGTAAGGGTTGAAGCTTGACCCTAACGCCTTAAAACATTTTAAAACCCTGAATTACTGCTATATATTACAATTCTTGGCACCACACATCATAATATTAAATTCCAGACATTCATTGATCACTTATGTCATATTTTCCACAAATATTAGACGGTAAATGAATAGCATTAAGAATGAAAGAAAAGTAAATATGTTGTTCATTATACTATCAAATCAATACCAAACATGCACTTGATATAAAATGGCACTATAAATTTGTGGAATTTGTTATTGCTTAAACAAATTCTCGCTTTCCAGTTTATGATCTCTGTCGACGGCCCGGAGGACTTTCAACATCCCGGCAAATGTTACAGCTCCAACCAAAGTATGGTCCTCTCCCACAACCCAAACACAGCTCACCCTATGTGCAAGTGCTTGGATCATCACAGCAACTAAAGAACTCCTTGGATTGCACAAAATCGCCTCAGAACTCCTCGCAGGGAAATACCGCCCTGCCTTTCCATGCCTACTCGAACCCGAACCAGACACGGAACCGAACTCATCTTCGGAAGAACAACTAGAAGACGAAGATGGCACCGTAGAATTAGAGTATTCCTCCATTAGTTCCAACATTGCCTCAAAATTTCTCTCTTCCAGCTTCATTTTCACCATCTCGACTAAATCCTCTGGTGGACCACCGTAATCTATGTACGACATCAGATCACCGGCCGAAAGAGTAGCAATAGCTGCTGCAACTGTTTCATCACAACAGGCAAGAGAGAGGGGCGAAATTTCACCTATTATTCTATCCTCATCATCAACAACAGCAATCGACGTTTGCTGCACGAGAGCACGAGTAATATAATCCAATGCAGATGTCGCAGGATCGTGGAAGTGCACAGTCATGATGTCTTGATCAATAATATTCAGCGATTCAACAGTTGAGGTCGGGATCGGGGAGAAGACTCCGATAGAATTGAGAAGGAACCTAATGACATCTTCCGGTGTTATCCAACAGTATGAGGATTGTTTGTTGAGGAACTTCTTTCTTGAATATGTGCTTCTCTGGTTTTGGATAGGTATCACCAGGTTCTGAGCCCCTTCAAGGATGCAATCTATTGCCTCCAACAAGCTGAAATATACAAATATTTATAAATTATAATATTGTTAACTTATCAACCCTTCATTGCTATCTATTTATAAATTAATTCTTCCCAATCCGAGGCAAAATTACATATCTCGTGCTCATCGTTTCACAAAAAGGGAACCTTTAATCTAAAATTGAAAGTCAAACAAGGAAAATATGCAGAAATTTTTTAAAAAAAATTTCCGTATTAGTAGCACGTTAGACCATTTCGTCTAAAAATTTAACAAGATTTCTTTTTAAAAAACAAATACAAAAATATACGAACCTGGATTTAGGATCCAAATGCCTGACAACAGAAACTCCTTTGGGCAAAATATCAGAAACCGTAGCCTCAAAAGCCTTATAAGGATTGACCAAATTCTCCTTTCTGCAAAGAAAGCAAATCACATCCGCCGTGCAAATCTTCCCCACGCATACGCAAGACTCGTCAGCACAACATTTCCACACGCTCAAATAGTTATCTTCAGATCTCTTCAGCGCTGTCAAGGCTTCGGAGACGGTGGCTTCAGCCGTGATCCACCTGAGCGCCGGCTTTCCAAGGCACAAATCTGATACCTCTCGATTCAGGAAACTCACTGCCATGCAATAACAACAAAGTCTTGATCAATTCAGACGAGAAAGAGAGGGAGTTGTTTTTATAGATCAGAGGGAGAGAGAGAGAGAGAGAAGATTATGAGCGTTGATATGTGTGTGTGTGTGTGTGTATATATAAGAAATGGAGAATTCTGGAATATTGAGTATTGTACGGAGGAGCGAAGGAGTTGTTGAATTGTAAAGGATGAAACGGAAACGGAAACGGAAACGGAAGAAAGAGGTATCTGCTCGTTTCGAATTAAAATTAGATTTTAATTTAAGTTAAATTATTAATATTAATCACATCTTTAACAGGTATCACAATTTTTTTACCGTAAATTTCAATTTTTTTTTTTTTTATCACAATCTACTAAAAATCTAATTTTAATCCCTACTAAACACCCACCTAATTTTTTTTCTTTTTCATTTCTTTATTATTATAATTATTAACATTGAACAAAGCAAAATATTGAACCGCGATAAAAGCATCAAAGGGATGGTATCTTTGTATCTTTCATGTTTAAGTAGGCTAAGAGATATTTAGAATGGTTCACCAAGTTTGACCATAATTATTTCAATTTTTTTAATTTTTTATATTTATTTTTAACCACATATTTATACAATAAAATATTTTACACGTAAATTCAATTTTTTTTTCTACTTTTTAACCACACATTTTCCAAAAATTCAATATTCAAAACGCTATTTGAGACATTGAACAAGAGCTAAATTGTAAATCGGATATGATATGACGTTTTAGAAAGTAGGACGAGTTAGAACTCTTCGCAAATTATCATGTTCTACAAGGAAGTGTTCCAAAAATGTCTGTAATTAAGTAAATGGCATTTTCAACAAATGGAACTTTTGAGGCCCAAAATGTTGGTGTAGAAGTGGGGAGAACTAAATGGTGAGATCGAAGTTCTTGATATGCTAAGGTTGAATTTATCCTTGGCGGTGAGATTGAAGTTCTTGATATGCCAAGGTTGAATGTTTTTTTATGTCAAATACAATTTCGTACCTAACATAGGCACAATTATAGTCTATAATGTATCCTCTGGAAATAATTATATAAAACTAATATCCATCAGGCAGCAAAATCTAGAAGCATTTGTTAAATATATTTAATTAGGTAGGAAAATCGAATTTGATTTGTTAGGTAAACGTTGTAATCGTACCAGAGAGGACAAAGCTTTGTCAGGTTGTGGAGCCAAGTACACTTTAATTCATATCCACTGGTGGACCAAAATTAGGTACACACAAAATCTTTTCGTATGTACGTAAATATCTAGAAAAAAAAAAAAAACATTATTACACAATTTAGTGGTTCTTGAGAATGATTTGGACATTGGAGGTGCATTACTACCGCGTAGAGTAAGAGGGTGTCCACAAACCTCATGTACCGCTATTTGTTTTTATTTTTTGTTGTGTTTGAGAACAAAATTATTCTTACGAGCTTGTTTGGGAGAGATTTTTTGGGGGAAGAATTGATTTTGAATAATGATATGATGGGAAACGTGTGGTTGAAAAAGAAGAAAAAATTATTGATGTGATGGAAAATATTATTTTATTAAAGAATGTGTGGTTGAAAATGAGAATTGATTTACTGTAGAATTTGGAGAATCCGTACCAAACGGGCCTTAGGTATTTTGGATTGTTTATTTGTCGAACAATTCCATTTGTACGGAAGCAAATCCACAAAAAAAAAAAAAAAAATCACCAGAATATTCACAAGGTGTGGGCCACACCGTGTAAGAAAAATAAAAAAAAAATCTACGGGACCCACATGTGTGAGTGATCTGTTGCATTTTTGTTGGTTTTGCTTCTGTGTATAAAGCAAAACTGTTATTTGTTAGGGTAGTATGATAGTCGATGTAACAAGTTCATAATTTTGAGTATGAAATTAAGCGGCCGGCCAGCTTGCAAGGCTTTATTAGTTTATTTTATTTTATTTTTCCCCTTTTTAAAAGCCCTTCATTTGACTTTAGTTTCAAGTTTTTTCTTTGAAATTTGTATAATTAACTAATTATTAAAATTATTAAATAAATATAGTTTTTTTTTTTAATTTTAGATGTTTGATATGTATTGTTTTAATTATTAAACGATTTTTAGAATGATTAAAATTTTAAATACTATTAAAATAAAAAAATGTTTTTTAACGCTTAGGTCTCTCTTATGCTCGTAAAGTTTGAAACTTGACATCTACTATTAATCAAACAATGAACAGTAACAAGTGAGGTACTAGAAAATTGAGAGTTAAGAAGGAAACTATATTATTATTACATATTAAAGAAGAATCAAACGAAAAACTTATCTCCTTAGATGCAAGACACAACAAAATTCTTAACGGTTGAAAGATTTTTAGGTCACTGGTTGTTTGTGTCCACGAAATTGTATTAAGCTGTCTTTGAGATATTTTGGTAATCTTACAAGTTGACAGATAATATTGGCATGAAATGGATATTCCAAATAACATTTATTGTTAGTTTCAAAGGCTAGATGGGGGCCACAATTTTCACTTATATTTATGTAACATTGTTACGGAGATACGTATTAATTTAATCAAGATCGAGTTTTGACAGATAATATTGGCATGAAATGGATATATTGTTAGTTTCAAAGGCTAGATGGGGGCCACAATTTTCACTTATATTTACGTAACATTGTTACGGGAGATACGTATTAATTTAATCAAGATCGAGTTTAGATAACGGACTCTAACACAAAAGAGTACACATGCATTTACGAAACACAGTTACGTCATATAACAATACTTGTGTTTATTTGATAGTGATCGAGTTTAGATAATGGACTTTTAAGTAATTGAATGTAACCTTAAAAAGAAATAATTAAACACTGCAATGCTAGAAAACCTAGACTTGAGCGAAAGCTCGACTAAGCACCCAGAACAAAGGACTCAAACTCAACAAAGGATGAAGAAGGATAGAGAAGTTGAATAGTTTTTTTGGTTCTTTTTTTTTTCTCTCTCTTCTAATTTCTGTCAAAAGCGATAATTTGAGAGATCAAAATATTGCACTTGTTAAAGATTTTTTCAGAAATAATTTTTTTTGAAAAATATTTTTATTTTTTGCTGAATGTTACTTGGGGTATATTGGGAGGTTGGAAAGTTTATTAGCACGATGAATTAGAAGATGATCTACTGTATACATGAACAAAATGACCAAACTTTTAATCACTCTTTTCGCAAACACTTTTAATCCCAAGAAATGCTCAATAATTTCTGATATTCATTACAATATTGGCATTTGAAAGTGAGATTAATATGCATTTTACATCTAATCACCTCATCCATAGGCAGGGGCGGACCCAGTACCTGGCCAGTCCCCGCGGCCGCCCGTGCTGGGCCCGTCGGAAGTTTCAGAACCGTCAGGACTGGGAGCCGGATTGAAGATCAGAAACTAAAGAAGGATGAAGAAGAAGGAGGAGTCTGCTGGACCTGGATGCCTGGACCGAGCTGGAGCTTGAAGTGGAGTAGCCTTGTTTTATTGGTCCAATTAATGAGCCCAACTGCCCAACCCAATAGCCACAGGCCCACAACAAAACCAATTAATCCAATATCCCAAATTCATAATCCCATTCTTCTTTTGCTTTGGTCCGGTTGAGAGGAGAGTTGGAGAGGAGACGACGCGACGAGGGGAGAGAAATTGTTTTGGGGCTTGGCCGCGGCTTGGGGTTTTTGACGTAGGCGATGGTCCGGTGGAGCTGTGAGTTTTTGGGCTTGAGCTGCGCAGTGGAGTGGAGCTTCCGGGTTCCAGTTCCGGCTTCGAGCCTTCGACAGTTCGACCGTTCGTCTCTTCTAGCCCGGTAACCCCTGCTTCTCCTTTCTTTTTCTGCAGATTGCAGTCGTACCCGTATTTCACTTTTAGTATGTCCAATTTTTGGCATTCTGTAATCTGCACACTGTATTTCATATTTTTATTTTCGATTTTTATTATTATTTTTTTAATTTTTGTTAATTTGTGAAATGTGAATTATGAGAAATGAGAATTTATGTTATATTATTGATTTATTGTTTGAGAGACTGAGGCTATGAGTTAGGAGTGTTAGGATTTATAATTTTGAATTGTGTTTGTCAGTTTGTGTAATGTGAAACGTGATTTGGGAATTTAGGGTTTTAGGAAATTAGGATTTAGGGGTAAGTGAAAAAAATGAATAGTAAAAAATGAAAATGTTTGACTCAATTAAATCATGTCCATGTGTACAACAGTGATCAACGTCGTAAACCCCCAACCTTCTGCGAGAAAAATTAATATCATAATCAAAGTAAGGAGAAGGTATAAACACGAACTAAACATACCCCCAAGCAGTTCTAGGCGCTTGTAGACGTTGACCGGTCGGCGTTGACCGATCGCTGATGTAGACGTTGACTGATCAACGTCCGCCCGGGCTGGGCTGGTGGGCTGGGTTCGCCCCTGTCCATAGGCATCGAACCATACCATTTTTCCATAGAGAGAACAAGATTTTGAAGCAGATTGATTTATGCAAGAACACGGTATGCTGTATGCACTACATAGCACTAGACATTATTTATTTGGAACAACACTAGAGATACATTTAAAAAAGTACACTAACCTTCCCTAATTATAGTTTTGAGCAAGGTTCTAAAATGCATAATGTGTAGCAATGTATTTCGGTCGAATATCAAACATTACAAACATATGCATGCCTATGCGAAGTATATGCGTATTTCAATTTTTAATATTATTTTAAATAGTTGAAACTAATAAATAAATAAATAAAATAATTATTAATATTTGAACTTCATACGCATTCTTCAAATTATATATATAACATATTGTTCAAATCGTAAATACTACAATTACTTAAACTTTATACATATTATTTAAGTTCTCAACAAAAATATATTTCTCAAAAGTATAAATATATACTACAATTACTTGATAATCAATTCCTACAATTAAATTAGGCATGAATATCGACTTTAAAAAAAAACCCTAAATCTTGTCTAAAAAGGAAGGAGGAGGCTCGAATTCAACGTAGTAGTTTGCAACTCTATGAAAAAATTGTTTTGATTTTTTATTTTTCTAAACGTCAAAATCATACATATCGATGTATATAATTCACGAGTTTGGGTAATTTGGGTTAATTTGATGTTTGTTGAGCTCAATTTGCCTTTTTAAACTATAAAAATGGGTTGAATTTTTCTAGGCTAATTTAGACACAATCTTTAACACAAATGCACTAGTACTTTGACGTTTAAGTGCGCATATACATCAATGAAATGGATTGAATGGATTATCATATACATACTCCAATATGCAGGACATTACGAAAATGCATCAGCATATGCACGCATTTTAGAACATTGATATCGAGTATAACACATATAGTCATACTATTCTTTGATTCATATATCATCTAAAATGGTTGATATACTTCAAACATAATGTTGAAGAAAAAATGAAAGTTGGCTACAGTTAATTTGCTCAAGTAAAACTATAAGAATATAAATTGATACATTATATATAGAGCTCATATTGTTTAAATCTTAATCAATAAATCTATTAGTTTTGTTTTAAGTGGTATTCTTTTCTTGAATATATATTTTTAGATAATTATATATGTAATATCTAATTTAACAAAATAGTTATTTATACGTACAATTAAATATCAAATGACTAGAATGGATATTAAGATATTATTCTGAAGTAATGTAATTATTAATACTTTAGAATAACACGATATACATTATATAAAATGATCATGATTGAAAGTATAAATATTTTAATTAACTAACATATATTAGTTTTATCTAAATTTACTTATACTGTAAAAAAAAGTATATGTTTATATTTAACATCGTGTTATAATTTATCAATTTATACATATGAATCTTTATTTGTTAATATGTATATATTTAATTTAAAAAATGTAAATCATTTATCACCAAATTCTTAAATATATTTTAGGTTTAAATTTTCACTATATTCAAAATTGTGTATGCACTAAGGCTTTAAGTATTAATTTATTAATAAAATGAAAAGGTTAAAAAGTTAAATTGTAAATAAGTGTAGAACATTCCATATTTTTCTCGAAAATGATATTTTTAGGTATATCGACCATATTTTAGAAGATGCATACTTTAAAAAGTGACAAGTGGTATATGTGATACTCAAATCTAAAAAGAGGAAAGGTTAGTGTATTTTTTCTATGCATGAATAGATGTCTTTCATATTGTCTCTATTTCTTTTCCATATTTAACATCGTAGTGTGATTCAACCCGATTCAGAGAACACACCATATATCGGCATAGCACAAAAACACCAAGCAGATTCAATCCTAAATCCACCCAGATCCCCATTTCTCTATGTGTTATTAATATTGTTTCACATTCAATTATTTAATTCCAACTAAAACAATGATTCTTATAAAGCTTGGAGGTCAAGAAGCATAAAATTCAGGTACAAAACTATATTCATCAGCTACTACACATCAAAAAGGAAAACTGTATAATAAACTCCATATGCAATTCTGCCCTTGTGTAAATTGAGCATGTGAAGTCTACATTATAATTGGCAATTTTTTTTCTTGTAATTGACAATTTCCTTAGTCAAAATCAAGTACTAGTTGAATTGTATTAGAAATTTATTGAGTTGTAATCAAAGTCAAAATAGTTAAGAATTACTAGTATAGGTCTCAAAAGAGTCCAATAAGATCACATATGATCCAGGGAATACAATTAAAAATCTAAAAAGTATCAAAAGCAGCACAAGTTATGTTCCAAATTCTCAGTTACAACTTGCAGAACATTTATCACGAGAAAAATATTAGAACTTGGACAAGAGTATATATATATAAGAGTTGTAGCCCTTTGAGTTAGCTTTCGAACGTTTTTTGAATCATCTCAATCGGATATTGGGAGAGAAAGTTATAAAGAAAATACTGACGGCTTATCAGTCGTCGTTGAACTAACGCTCAAGCAACGTGGTTATTCGATAAACAATAAATTTCGATTCTCGAGCTGATTTTGAATTCATTTTCATCCCAAACACTATCCATTATAATATGAGTAATGTTATTCATCCTCAGTGTGTTTACAAACACAGTCTAGGTGTCTCTAAATGATAGGTTAAATGAAAGGTGAAATTAAATGACTTATTTAATTTCGCCTATCATTTAATGCCACATTAACCCCACCTAGACTGTGTTTGTAAACACACTGGGGATGAATAGCATTACTCTTATAATATACACCCTATAGGACGTCCAAAAGTGAGTTGAATATATTTATTCTGTAGAGATCATTCATTCGAAGATCTAAAATATTTATTAATTCCAAAATTCAACCATCACATTTTACTTGTTCCATAAATTCTTCCAAAATATACTTTGTTGATCAAGCCATATTGTTTCATGTTAAATCATATATCAAAACACACAAAATATTTTGATCCATCACAACCTTTTTAGCTGATATGTGAGCATGCCATTTGCAATGACAAAAAAAAAAAATCTTCTTGCTAAATTTCTCTTCAATTTTAGGTAATTTTACAAAATCATGGATATGGAGTATTTTTCTAGCTTCTTTTAATTATATTACAAACTCATAGCTTCAACAACAAGAAATTGCATACCTATTTTGGTCTCATGACGCGACGAATGACTTTCGAAAAATATTAAAGAATTGTTTCACTCCGTTTCAAGTAGAGTAGAGTAGTTAAAGGATGAGATGACAAATGATAATAATTCAAAAAACGTAATTTTTAATAACTGTATTTATATCTCAAATTAGCATCTTCAATGTGGTTGGAAATCTCTCTAAGAAATGCAAAGTGAATTTTCAAGCAAGAATATATATAAGAAAATGTAAATTTATATATTTTTTCTTAAAATTTACATTTATGATCCGCAAGAGGCAAAAAGCTACAAACATACTTGTACCCAATTTTTTTAAAAAATATTTCCATTAAAATAGAATTTGAATTTAGATCCATCAAGATATGAATGAGGATACAAAATTACTTTTGAAAACATGAATTTACATTCAATTCTTTACCATTATTGAAGATACTTGACGAAAACAAATCGTTTCACTGTCAACCTAAAACTTTAAAAAAAAAAAATTACAGTAATGATAAACTTTTTGCAGAGAAAATTCATTTTTTCGTCTGATATGGAATAAGTTTGCTTTTAAAAAACTGGGAAAAAAACAAAAAAAACCCTAATATCAAATAGTGTCAAATAAAGAAGAGAGAGAAGAAACTGTTAACCCCCAAACCCAGAACGGAGGCTTTTGTACAATCGTCAATGGCACTCATGGTTAAACTTCCAATGAATGCCGCTTTGGCTACTCAGCAACATAAGAGTATGCTCATTCCATGGTCTTGTGGAAGATCATCAGGCAGTAATGTCAGTATTAATGTTTCCAAAAGGAGAAATTTTTTGGTTGCGATGGAAAGAACTCCAGTGCAATCTACATCGCAAAATGTTGGGCTCCCTATTATGGTAATTTCAAGCTTTGTCGATTTTCTCACATTTTTATCTTTATTTTTGGTAAATTTACCTTTTTTTCAATTCGGTTTATGATTTTTTGTTGAAATCAATTTCTCATGGTACATCGAGTGTTGAAAGTTGTAAATTCTACTATTGAGACCTCGGGGATTAGAGACACGGATCTTTTGTGTATAATCCTGCGCAGTCCTGGTTCCGGCTAGGTATTCATAATAGAAATGCAGTGTATGCGTATATGAGCGAATTGCAGATTTAGGATTTAGAATGTGGATTTTATGACACTGATTAAATAGCAGAATTCTATATTTTTGCTATTTACCGGAAGCATACTGACAATACTTGATTGTCAATCCAATGTACCTTTCTGGTACCACTATGCCAAGTTTAATTACTAAAATTGTATTTAATGAGACACTCAGTCTTCGAGGAGCATCATACTCAATTTGAATTTTCTTCACGCCTTTTGGCTTATGCCAAGGCAAACTCAATAGCTTTGCAGCAGCCACAGTCTGAGCTTGCCTAGCTGAAAATACTTGATGGCTGAGTCGATTCCATCAATAAGGAAACCATCACGAGCCCTGGAAACCATTGCCTGACTTCTGCATATAGGGGAGACCAGAGAAGTTGCCTGCCAGCATTGTGGCGTTCATCTCTGGCCTGATTATGCGTAGCCTTCCGTATCTTTCGTGCCTTGTAATATTCTTGAGTAGCTTTGGCATGCTTGCTCTTTTAATCAATGATCCTATATCGTCAAAGACTCTCCCTTTTCAAAAAACAAACTAGTCCATGCCTTCCGACTATGCCAACATTTTGGATTCCTTTGGGGTTTGCCAAGTTAATTATAGAGCTTTCGGTAGAAAGTTCCCTCAATTGGATTTGTTATTATGACGAGTTAAAGTTGTCTTTTTATGGAATTTCTTGTTTACTTATCAACATTTTTGTTTTCCTTTATATACGAAATTTATTATTATTTGTACAGGTCATCACTTGCGCTGCTATAGCATATTTCTCACCTTTTATTTCCACATAATTTTTCCCTCAGAATTTTAAAATTTTCAGAAAATATTGACATTTGTAACCATTTATGTTCAGAATCGTTGTTATGATTTTGTTAGTTTTCCAAGAAAGATGACATATTGTGCAATCGAGCTTTAGTGTTGCGGATGCTCCTTATATAATTTATGTTTTCATAATTTTGTGCAGGTAAATGGTTGTACTGGAAAAATGGGGAGGGCTGTTCTTGAAGCCGCTATCTCTGCTGGACTTCATCCTGTTCCTGTAGCATTAGGTGGTCCAGTAGATTCTGGGAAAATTGTGGATGTCGGTGGAAAGGAGATTGAAATTCATGGCACGTCTCAAAGAGAAGACATCCTGTTTTCTGTTTTAACTGAATATCCAAATTTGATTGTGGTGGACTACACGGTCCCAGCTGCTGTGAATGGTAAGCACATATGTTGATTTATGGTATAATGCAAGGGTGTAGCTTAGTTTCCGAAATGCTTTTGCTATGTAGCTAGAATCCAAAGTTATAGCTTGTGCACTTTTTGTATTCTGGTATACAGAAAATGCTGCACTGTATTGCAAAGTTGGGGTACCATTTGTAATGGGAACCACTGGAGGAGACAGGGAGCTGCTGTATAAGACTGTTGCAGACTCAAATGTTTATGCTGTGATCTCTCCACAAATGGGTAAACAGGTACTGTTAACTTTGCAATTGTTATTTAGTTTGTTATCTATGATGTTCAATTGTTTTCTTGTATTTTGCATTTGTGAAATCCGTTTCACTGATGTCTTTTAGGTGGTAGCATTTCTTGCAGCCATGGAAATTATGGCAGAACAGTTTCCAGGAGCTTTCTCTGGGTATCATTTACAAGTGAGGTCTCTATAGTCCCTTTCTTTTCTAGTTTAAGAGTTTATTATAAATTTCTCCTGCGCTTCAATTTAATACAAAAAATTCAACAGTTTTCACAGGCTTTTTTATTTCCCATGGGCAGCAATTTATTGAGCTGACTTTTCTTTCGTATTAGTTTTTTCTCAGTTGTGTGTGTTTGCATGAAGGGGAGTGCACATGTTAGCATACAAATAACATACAGGGAAAAATACAGTAATAAATCCCCTGAGTCACCACTACCATCAGTTGATAGCTCCAGTAATATCCACTTCCACCTTAAATTAAGGAGTTATTTATCAGCTATATACTTGGTCATTGATGTGTATGAATGCTTTGTCTTGTAGAATGATGGAAAAGGTAAATTTGAGAATGCACTGATGTATTCTCTTTTACTGATTTTCCGTACCTCCTTCCAGTAAGTGTTCATATCTTAATTGCATTATAAGACAATGCACCTCAAAAACTTTTTTATAATCTTTCCGTTTTCTTTGGAACTTCCCATTTTTGCTTGTTTTACCATCTTGTCTGATATATAAATATTCCTGATTTTTAAGTGTGAAATTTTGGCCCTTATTTTTTTCTTTGAGCATGTTCTGTTATCCATATGTAATGCTTGGATTAGTCATTTTTTAAGTTGAAAGTAAGAATGTAAACTCACTCTCTCATTTAATCCCTCATAAAACTTATATAAGGTGATGGAGTCCCATCAAGCTAGCAAATTGGACATTTCGGGAACTGCTAAGGCTGTCATAGCATGCTTTCGGAAACTTGGAGTCTCCTTTGATCTAGATCAGGTGCGTTTGGGGTGTTCATTGTAGACACATTATTGAAATATATCTCTTCTTTCCTACACCTTTCAAGGATGAAAATAGGTATTCTGGAAATTATTGCTCAATTTGGCATAAATTAACTGTGAACACAAAAAAAGTTTGCGAGTTTCTTGCTTCAAAGTTTTTTGCTTTTAACTTTGTAAATGCATGATTGCACATGAATAAAAATACTGTAAATCTCGAAGAAGACTTAAAAATGAAATTAAGCCTCAAGACTAAGGAGCTCAAATACATTCACGTTGAAAAGTCTCAGGTGAAGTACCCAACATTATTATTTGATGAAGCTCAACATTTTAGGGCGCTAGTCAATGCTCTCTACTCGTCATAATTTTCTCATCCTCTCTTCTGGTTCATTTTCTTCTGGATTGTAGGAGTTCATTAATTGTTTTCATATGTTCCCATTGAGGAAATGAAATTCATTAGTGAGGAGATTGTTGGTTCAAGGGCAGAAGTGGTTTTGGAGGTGCGATCAAGATGCATTATTGAAAAGAGTAGCAGGATAGGCATGACTTGAGAAATTGGGGGCACTGGAAAACTATGTAATTGGCTTATATCATTGACATTGGACCAGTGAGCTGAGCTAAAATGGTGAAATTACTATGACACGAGGTGGTTGCAAAAGATTTGGTTTCTTTGGACGTTTGTGGGTAGCTCGGGATCAGATGGAAAAGTGAAAAATGATTACGTAACTGACACAAGTTTACTGGTATTAAGGCTCAGGTTGCTGATGTATTCTTGGTTCATGATGCTTTATCAGATATTGCTGCAGTTAAAAAGGACTCCTTGCACATAGTTTTAAGGGCTAAGACTACGAAATTACACGTGGCTTTGGAGAACGAATCACGCCGTTCTCGTTTTGTTCTTCTATTGTTCTCTGATTATGCTGAACCAATTAACTTGCAACGGATTGGACGTCTTTTTTCGCCGTCTCTGCTCAGAGGAGTGTGAGCCATTGTCAT
This sequence comes from Fraxinus excelsior, assembly GCA_019097785.1. Taxonomy (NCBI): domain Eukaryota; kingdom Viridiplantae; phylum Streptophyta; class Magnoliopsida; order Lamiales; family Oleaceae; genus Fraxinus; species Fraxinus excelsior. The sequence continues at coordinate 1,453,710 of CM032637.1, read as the reverse complement.
TGTGATCCTGCATCTTGTCATCATGATATATTTTGCTGTGAATTTGTCGTCGAGCACTTGAATTTATGATATCTTGTATAGAATAGCATACTCCTGTTTCAATTAGAATCTTATGATGTTTCCAAGCTTTCAAATTTTATTTCCTGATATTTATTATCAATCTATCCAATTAGGTTCAACTAATACGAGACCCCAAGTTACAAATTGATATGGTGGGTGTCCCAGAAGAGCATATATCTGGCCATGCTTTCCATATGTATCATTTAACTTCGCCTGATGGAACGTAATATACTAACCCTCATTTTCAATATTGTTATGATACTGTCGTTTTTTGCAAGCAGCAAATATTTGCTTATACTATTTCTTTTGTATTTTGGTTGGAAGTGTTTCCTTTGAGTTTCAGCATAATGTTTGCGGACGATCAATTTATGCAGAGGGTACGGTTGATGCTATACTTTTCCTTGCCAAGAAGGTAAATGTAGTTCGTAATAGTTTGTGATAGTTGTATAACTCCCTTTTGGCTTCCCATTTGTTCAAACCAATCAGTCGAACATGTTGGTTGTATAATCCCCCTTTTGTCCTATGTAACCATGTTTTCACAGTATGTGTACTGCATATGAAGTCTTAACTTGAATGCAGGTTCAATCGAAAGCAGACAAGCAGATATATGACATGATTGATGTTTTGCGCGAGGGCAACATGAGATAAGGGCTGTTCTCAACCCGATGCATCCTTATTTGTAGTTTATTGGGACTCCTCTTACAGTGTGTAATGCCAGAATGTTGTAACATGACATTGGATCAAAAGTTGAAACTAGAGGTTCATGTCAATTTTTGTACCTAGGGAGCGTTAGATTTACGATTTGGTTTCTCCATATGGATGGAAATCCAGATTATGAAAGAGGGACCGATTAATTTATTTAAATCGTACCTTCAACTATCTTAAACAGGATGATTCTCAAGTAACCAGACACGAGGATTCTCCACAGAAAAATCATTCATAATGCAGCTCGGTGTCATGAAGGTAATTGAAAATCAACTGTGCCATTAAATGTAAGACGTAATCCTTCATAACCATGATCGGTAGCGCTGGAGCTACAACTTTCAGATTTGCTTTGTTGAACTCTTCACTGACTGTTGTATAAAAATTCGGGACTTTGGAGAAGTCAAGGAGGAATTACGAGAAAGAACCCATAGGCCTCAAGATCTTCCTCAGTGAACCAAGGTGGTAAAACAATATCTATCTTGGAAAGGAAGGTGAAATCTAGGATAAAAACTTTAGGAAAGGTCTGTAATTTGCCCAATTGTAAAACTTACTATTTACTTTTTTTTTTTTTTTTTTTTTCCGGAAACACTTGCTAAATTTAGCCACTGGCAAATTTATAAATTATTTAGTATGAGAAAAAATAATGAATCTCATGAAATATTTGAAAAAAAATGAGTAGTTATGAAAACTAAGGCTATGCCTGAATGATTTTGCCCACCCAGATCATACCTAGCATTTGCTAGGTCTAGCCCAAGCCAGAATTGTGCATTTATTTCCACTTGGGAGTGTCTGAATTGGGCCATGCCCTTTAGCTACACACGTCTACAATAGTCGAGACTTCTCTATTTCTGCTCTCTACCTGGAAAATATGTAAACAAATTAAAAAAATAAAAATTTAAAATTATTTGAGTGTGGTATCTTGAAGTTTCTTAGCTTGCGGGGAAATGAAGACAATGCTTCGCGAAAGAATCGTACAGCATGGTGAAAGGTTTTTCGTTATAACTTTCGACTCTTTTGGTCTCCACCTACTTATGGAAAATGTGATATTTCATGTTGTTAAAGTGTCAGGCAGTCGAAGAAGAACACAAGTAATAGCAATCGATGTTTTGATTATGACTCTTTACTAACATTCCATGCTTGCTTTCATGCTGACAAAAGCAAGGATTTTGATCAGTTTTACCTATTGAATTCAAACCAACGACCCTCGTCGTATGAAATAGACTTGTAACTAAAATTTTTAAATGAAACCAATTTCAATCTCTTAGTATAAACCCACAAAATTCAAGCATTTGTTCTGTCAAAAAGAGAAAGATGAGGGACCCCAAATCAATATAGGAAGATTTTTTACTCCGACACGTGCAGATATATATACTCAGATAAATACAGGAATAGATATTTATACACAGTCGAATATTTGTGCTCGGCGATAATAGATTTTCTCGAACGAGAAGCTTCACCTAGGTTTTCAGTCTCTTGTCAATCGTAAGTTCTCTCTCTCTCTCTCTCTCTCTCTGTGCGTGTGTGTTCGTGTCAATGCTGTTTATACGTACATTAAATTGTTGTTTTCTTCTCGAAATTCTGAAAGAAAGATTTTGGGTTGAGACTAGGGTTCACAGAGATCTCTATTTATTGTATAAGTTTAATTTTCTTGTTTGATACTATTATTTCCTTGGCACTTCTCATTATGTAAACATTTTCGGGTAAAAGTGAAAAATCAGAAGAAATTTTGATTGAATCGGTGTCGGATTTTGGTCTAATTTGTACGTGTTATTTTTTATTTTTGTGATAGATATTGATGTTTCCTTTTTATTTTTTCTGGTGAATTTCGTGGGGTTAACTTTGAGTAAATTATTTAGCGAAAAGCGTCGATTTTTTTCTGTCTGTATGGCCAAGCTTAGTTATTTTTCCCCCTTTTTAGAGGTTATCTGTTTTTTTCTTTTTGGTTCCTCTTCTTCTTGGGTGATGAGTTTTTTTAATTAGGCCTAATTAAGCATAAAATATTTCTTTTTGGAGAAGCTTACCAAATACTATTTAGAGAACTTCATCCCAAAGTGCTGCCATCTAAAATAGCTAAGTTTTCAAGCTGTGTAGTGAGTCAATTCCCCATGAAAGGAAAATTGTCGATTTTATGCAATATGTACTGATATCATTTAGGAATTTATAATACCTTTGAGCGAATTTGTCTATAAGGTTTACCATTTAGGTTTTTCTTGTTTTCTCGGGCATTGCCTGTTCTATATTTTCTGCAATCTGTTTTACACATTATGTATTTTGTTTTTGGTTATAGTGTTATTTTGATATCCATGATCTGGCCTTCAATGTGGAAGTGTCGATCATCACTGGTTGCACATGAACTAGTATCTGCATGTCTCATTTTAAGTCTCTCTTTTTTATTTCTTTTATTTATTTTGTACATTGGTTCCATGGAATCTGTTGTCTCAATTTTTGAGCATGAACCAAGAGTAACTTGGTTTTCTCACATTATTTTTGTATCTGTGAAATAGCATGATAAAACTGATAGTTCAAGAATGAACTAGTTGAAGAGAAAATGGTATCTAAAGAGTGCCATTCATCGTCCTGGCTGAAAATTATGAGAAATGGTATTTGGGCTTGAGTTGTTAGATTTTTAAAAATAGCGTTCAGATCAAGTCGAAAAAAGAATTTGTGTGGCTGACATCAAATTTATTGGGAGCTAGGCATCGTTTGTTGCTGCAGTGTTGAGTGCGACTGTTGAGATCTATTGATAAGTGGGAAAATACAATTATGTTGATGGATCCATGGAAACAGTTGTGTAAACTTTTTTTTCCTTGAAATGCTTTCCCTTAAGAAGTAATTATTTGTGTATTGGGTTATTTATTTACATAATTATATCTGGTTTGTTTGTATAAGAACTAGTTAATTACCCACTCACGTTCAATGCAGCTTGAGGATTGGCACAAGGGGCAATGGCAGATTTAGAGAAATTGCTCCTGGAGGCAGCTGGGAGGACAACTGCAACTGGGAGGAACCGCCATTCTTCTCCACCATCGAGAAGACGGCGAAAAGGTTCACAAACTGATGATGGAAGTGACTTCAAAAATGATGACTCAGATGATGATCGCGGTTATTCAAATAGAAAACCTTCTGGCACACAGGTGCCTCTGAAGAAGAGGTTGGATCCCACCGAAAGAGACAATGACCGTAGTAGTCGGGAAGATGTTGATGAAGAAGATGATTATGATCAAGAGCGTGACAGTGATGACGATTCTGTTGGGAGTGATCTGTACAAGGATGAAGATGATCGGGAAAAGCTTTCAAAGCTAACTGAACTTGAACGTGAAATGATACTAGAAGCTCGTGCAACCAAGAGAAGTGACAGAGATTTGACTGAGAAGTTTAAAAAAATGAAGGGTCAAGATAGAAAAGGGAGCCACCCCACACCACCTACGCGCAGCCTGCGCTCCAAAGCTGAAAGGGCAGGTGCATTGGATGAACTGGTTAAACGAAGAAGAGATGCTAGGGGAGGTTCTGGCGGCCGATACTCCCCTGTAAAGAGGAGATCTTTCACCACGGCCACTTTAAATAGTCCCAGCCGGAGTGGAAGTGGGTCTCATAGCGATGAGGAAGATTCAACAGGGTATGGTGGAATGGCTGATAGTGATGATGAGAAGACATCCGAGTCCAAGACGCTAACATTTGAGGATATTAAGGAAATTACGATTCGAAGGTCAAAACTGGCTAAATGGTTTATGGAGCCTTTCTTCGATGAACTGATTGTTGGTTGTTTCGTGAGGGTTGGAATTGGGAAGTCAAGGACAGGGCCTATCTACAGGCTCTGTATGGTTCGCAATGTTGATGCCTCAGATCCTGATAGGCAGTATAAGCTTGATAACAAAACCACATACAAGTACCTAAATGTTGTCTGGGGCAATGAAAGCTCTGCTGCCAGGTGGCAGATGGCTATGATTTCAGATTCTCCGCCACTCAAGGAGGAGTTTGATCAATGGGTTAGGGAGGTAGAACGCAATGATGGTCATATGCCTAGCAAACAGGAGGTGTTGGAAAAGAGGGATGCCATACAGAAAACAAACACATTTGTCTACTCAGCAGCCACCGTAAAACAAATGTTGCAGGAGAAAAAGTCTGCCACATGGCGACCACTAAATGTTGCTGCCGAAAAAGATCGTCTCAGGAGGGAGTTGGAAGTTGCCAAAATGAGGGACGACGAGGCAGAGGTTGAGAGGATCAACGCAAGACTGCAAGAATTGGAGGCATCGCGTCAAACCCAGGGTAAAGATTCAAAGGCGGTTCGGCTGGCAGAAATGAACAAAAGGAACAGAGTCGAGAATTTCAGAAATGCATCCGAAAAGAAACCTGTGAATACAAGTTTGAAAGCTGGTGAGGCAGGTTATGATCCCTTTTCAAGAAGATGGACTAGATCAAGGAATTATTACCTGTCAAACTCCTTTGGAGAAGAAGCTGCAGGCGAGATAAATGGTGATGCAAGCGCTGTTCTAGAGGTTGCTAATAGCAATGGAGGAGTTAAAGTTTTGGCCGAGGCTGGAATGGCGGCTACAGCAGCAGCCCTGGAAGCAGCAGCTGATGCCGGGAAGTTGGTGGATACAAGAGCTCCAGTCGACCAAGGGACTGAATCAAACCTTCTGCATAATTTTGAATTGCCCATTTCATTGGCTGTGCTTCAGAAGTTTGGCGGTCCTCAAGGAGCTCAAGCTGGATTTATGGCCAGGAAACAAAGGATGGAAGCAACTGTAGGCTGTAAAGTTCCTGAGAACGACGGGAGGAGGCACACGCTGACCTTGACAGTGAGCGACTACAAGAGACGGAGGGGCCTATTGTGAAATTTAATGTTAGCTAGCGACAATGTTTTCTCCATGTGATTTAAATATTGGCATTTAGTACATTTTTCTATAAAATGTTTTACCTAGTGTGGTCGATTATCTTAAAAACATAACAGAAGATTACTCGCAACAGAGTCGACTGTTTGACATTAGAAGTAATATACAATCATTTTCTGTTCGAAGGGAAACACTTTTCTTCATTGGAGACGAATATGGGGAAGACATTTAACATAAATAACATAGAGGTCTGCTGACTTGGAGCAATCCAAAGTATAAATTACAATCTAAAATGCAAGCATACTATCAAAAATCTTACTTCTCTTCATCGCATTCATGTAGAAATTAAAGATATTTCAAGATGACCTTGTACCAAGCTTTAGCCTCATGTAATGCTCGCCCCAACCCACATTGCTCTCAACAAATTCTTTCTAGTCTGAATCAGAATCGGGATTCACAGTTGATCTAACTGATGTACGTTTACTATCAAGATAATCATCATCATTTTCTTCTTCTTTCTTCTCATCAATCATTCCTGCAAAATGATGGTTTAGAAACTGTAGCAACATACACAAGTCGCATAACATTTTGTATAGCACCGTCACCTTTCTTAAACAGAAGAACTTCAAGAGTCCTCGTGCTGAAATCATCTTTACTTCCCATATCATCAAATCCAACCAGCCTCCCTATCGCAATTCCTTTCCTGAAAGAAAATTCACAATTCAATATAAACAACAATAAACTCTAAACTGGATCAAGCTCAGTATATATTTACTGCCTATCAAAAGGCAATTAGAACCTGCTGACCAAAAACTAAAGTTTAAAAAATAAAAAAATAAAAATTCCTTGTAGGTCGTGACCCAATTTAAGCTGATATTCAACAAACAAATACACCCAAACTCATGCCAGTTTCCCAAAGGAATAGCGTCAACAGCATCAGTAAATTCACCAAAGGGATTCTTGGTATCTTTTTTAAGGAGTCAATCTCAGGAAGGATTTATCAGCAACATTCATACTACATTGAATTGGATATTAGAAGAAATTACTAAATCATACGTGTTATCCATCAAGTTTCTAAAAATCATGAATCTTGTTCACCTTGGTTAATATAATACCACTATGAGTCTCTGTATGTATGAGGTTGGCTGCTTATTACACCTCAGCCTTTAACTTCTTTGAGAGTAGAAGAGATGGAGAAAAGACTGGAAAGAAAACAAAAAGGAGAGGGAGGAAACTTAAAAAATGGAAACAAGAAAAGAAAGAATGCAGAGATGGAAAATGAGCGGTGCAGAAAGAGGTGGAGGTATTTGCTAATGCATCATGAGGGAGCTAGGTGGACGTATAATATACCAATGCCTAGAAAAGAAACAGAGGTGGAGTAGGTGGTAAGAGCATCTCCAAGAGGCTCTCTATTTTTAAAGAGTATATTCTATCATTTGGAGAGCGACTATAAATTTAAAGAGTTAAAATTTTGAAGTACTCCAACAACCTCTTTATATTTAACATTTAATTTTACTACTCCCAACAAATATTTATTATTTTTCTTTATCTTTTATTTTAATTAGCTTTTCTTTATATTATTTTTTTCAAGGTTTAAAAAGGCAAAACTAAGTATTGAGGCGATTTTTCTCTATGAGGCAGGCGTAAGCCTCAAGGCGGATTGAGGCGCAAGCCTCACAAAAAACAAAAAATTTAAGTAAAAGAATTATAAAAAAATTACAAAAAACCAAAGTTGGAGTATATAATAAATAGGATATATAGCCATTAGCATATTCAGATATAGTTTACCTAAAGAAAGAAGATGTTTAGCAAAAAAAAAAGCATTACAAAAGTTAGAAATCGCTCCATTTGCAATGGAAAAAAGAAACAGCTTAAACTAAAAAAAAAAAGTCTAATAGTCTACACTATCATCATTATTACTAGTATCGATAATGGAATCATCATCAAATCTAATTTTCCCATCATCTTCTTCTTCGCTACTCTCAATTTCTACAAAATCATCTTCCTCATTCACCAATTGCAATGTGACCTCATTTTATTGTTTTGTTTGGGCTCGAAATGCCTTTTTAAATGGGCCATTTTCTTTTTTTAAAAAGGACCCTTTCTGATTTCTTTTTATACAATTGAAAAATCAAATTTTAAATGAGACGTGTGCCTCAAATTTAGAGAGCATCTCATGCTTAAAGAGTCTCTTGGAGATGCTCTAAAGGTAAACATTTTCGTATAGCGTCTTCAGCATATGGGTGGCTAATGAGCTTGAGGAAAACGTGGATCGCTATCTGAGACTGCTCATACAATCTTAGCTAATGGTTGAGTTGAAGGAGCAACAGGAAGTCCCAAGAGAACATAGCGGCAAAGTCCCCATGAGATGAACATATGTTTCTGTAAATTGAGTTATAGATTCTCTTGAGAGAGTACAGGACACGACAAGACGAGTTACCTATAGGCTATACCAAGTGCTAATCCTATTTCTAATATAGGATAACACAGTCTACCAATAATCCAGACCTGACAAGACAAGATTTTAAAGAAAGTAGGGAGAGAACAAGGTGTGTTGCCCTTTACTAACTCTATTTCTCTAATATGGGTGAGAGTTGTCCACCAATAGTCAAAACCTAACAAGACACAATCTATATTATAGAGGTGAAAGTTCGTATTTTACCCTATCCATCTCTCGCCTAATAGGGAAAAAAAATTGTGTTAGAGAAGACCATGTTCTCGACTGTTTCGTGAGATTTTGTCCTCTGAGATTAAGGGTGGAAGTTGATCAAAAAGCAGCAAAAGATAAGATATGGAAATGATTTTTAGGCTCATAAGATATGCAATAGAGAGAGGAAAACTCTTTGGAATTCCTTTAAATGATGGGAGTAACGAGACAATGGTGGAGGACTTTCGAGATCAAATGATAACAAAAAGGAACACGACATACTGAGAAGTACTTCATTATTGACTTCTTTGTCATCCTTAATAACAAGCATTTCTACGTAATACTCCCTAAACAAACATGCCATTAGGATCTTAGCTTTGATAGCCGTACTTAGTGTTATAATCAACTAGGAAAAATGAGATTCAAACATATAAAATGTGATTCATTGATAATAATAGAGATTCAAACACCAAAAAAATTATGAAAAACAACTCAGAAATGCATGAAATGTACCGAATAATAAATAATGAAAGAGGACTGACCTGAATAGTATGACACAAGGCAATGTTTTGATTCCCAGCTTTGTAACAAAGAAAGGTGCATCCTACAGAAACAATTTATAAGGAGTAGCCTTAGTATTTTTTCCAATGAATGAAATCAAACACTAGCATGAAGAATCCAAATGAAAATATTTGACACACTAACACCATTAGGTTGGAAGGAAAAGATGGATGAAAGTAAACTTCTACATATTTTTGTGAAATCTAAGGTAGCAATTATTTAGCCAGAACATCAATTATGCAATGCCTAAAATTTTATTTCCATCATTCAAATATACCTCATATTTAACAAGGAATGATCAACTTTCCTTCCAGAAGGAGCAGAAATAAGGTGGAAACTATCCACAAGTCAATTTTAAAATATATAGACCATAAAGGTTTTGTATCTCTTAATAAAAAGCATTCCTAGAATTTTATTTTATTACAACAGCTATCTTCTATGTAGATAGACAGTTATAATTATACAAAACACACATACATTTAAACATCATCAAGTAAATAAATCGCTCGATTTTGAGTAAAACACAGGACTAAACAATTTTCTACAAATGCAAGGTGGTCAAGTATTCTAAGGTAACAATTATTTAGCCAGAGCATTAGTTATACAATTCCTAAAATGTTATTTCCACCATTCAACTATCCCTCAGATTAAACAAGGAAGGAAAAATCATCCTTCCTTCTGCAAGGAGCAGAAATAAGGTGGCAACTCTCCATTCGTCAATTTAGAAATATATGGAGCTTAAAGGTTAAAACGGACCTCAGCATCCAACTTGACGAATTTGGTGCTACAATGTCTTGGAGTGAGGGACTTCAAATGTTTGTCCATAATCCTAAAAAGAGTTATTAGACAAAATTATAATTTAAATGATTTGTCAAAATGAATTATTATACAAGAATCCACAACTGTGAAACATGTACTAAAACGTGAAAGGCCTCGTATAACATATTAGTCTCACCATCATCACAAGTTTTGGCACAAGCATACTCCTCAAGGATATAAATTCCTTCTTCTTTTCTTTTCTTTTTTTCTTTTTTCTTTTTTTCTTTTTTTATTTTTTGGATGAAGGGATTGTATGTTATAGCCAAAAGGTATTATGTGAAAATTATAATTTTCAGGCTAAAGTGTAAGCAAACTTCTCACGTCACAACTGAGAAGTTCCCTGTATCATTTCTTAAGATATTGAGAGAGAATCCTTACTTGCAACGGTAGAACTCGTGATGGTAGAAGTGACAAATTACTTTATCACTGCCAGTAACTTCACCCAAAAAGTCTGCTTCGGTTATCTCCCTATACTCTCCATGCCCTTGCATTTTCAATTCTTGTCGCTTCTCAGCTTCTTTCTAGAAGAACAAATCCGGGAAAACGCTATTTCACCATCCAAAAGCCAACCCCAAATAAAATCACAGTAGGATATTTGATATGAGCACACCAAGCTACAAACCTTAAGAGCTGTAATCCTATCTGCATGCAATTTTTCCAGCTCAGGGTCCTGTTGTAACACAATGATTGTAAACAAAGCACATTTGCAGCAATGAAGACAGAAATTATAACTTTATTCTCCACTTACATCCATCAATTCATCAAGATCAAACTCCTCATTAACAGAAGACGATGCATGTCCCTTCTCTTGAGCAAGTAATTCCTGTAGTGAACTCATGCGTGAGATACAAGAAAAGTGCTAGCACTGGCTAATTGGCATTGCTTATCAAATATTTTGAGGTAACTAACTAGGATATAAGTAAAGTTTTGTCATTTTTCATTGTTTACTTCTTGAAAATCTTTGGAAGATCGAATGCAGTAACCGTGCAAAACTATAAGGAATCACTGAAAAAAGGCACATTATTTTGATCTTGATGAGTCACTGAAACAGGGGCTAAAATGGCACATTATTTTGAAATAAACTCTTTATCTTGCTCACATAAATTTGGGATAAAACAAAAGAATAATCATGAAAGGGATTACCTTTTGGTAATCACGGGCTGCAGCAGCCATTACATTGCCGAAAGCCAAATTAGAGAGGGTTGATTTCACTGAATCAGGATCCATTTCTCTTTTCACTGTGATTAAAATTTCAAGCTCATCGTCGACTAGAAGAAACGAATTAATCTATTTACCCAGGTAGATGAATTACCTTCTTCAATTTCAGAAAATACGATGAAAACTTACCAAGATCTAGGTTGAGGTAGCGATTACAAGCTGAGTGGGAAAATAGTTTGAACCATAAAATAAATTTCCATTATTTGATATTGGGAGAATTTTTTTAAAAAAGGCTCGTTTTAAAAGTTAAAAAAATATAATAATAATAATAATAATCTTCTATGACTTTATAGAAAGGGGCACTTTCACCTAGTTACTTCTTTGAAGCATCTTTGAAACCTTGGAAATACAGTTATCAAATGGGAATGACCCATCAAGGTATCGATCTACTGACCATTAATCGACTCATCGAGTTATTGATTTAACCAGCACAATCGTTGTCAAATTAAAATATACGTAAAAATATTTATTAACAAGGTTTGATTGCGTGTCATTCATTTATTATTTTATATTTCCAGCTGTATCAATTATATAAGGGGCAAGTTCATGTGTGCTTCAAGTTGCGCACACACTTTATTTTGTTGTTCGACCAAGAAAGTGAAGTCAAAGGCAAATCATAGATTGGAACTAGTCGTACAGAAAAGTGACGGAGCCTTGAGATGGAGGGTGGTGATAGCTATTGTTACGTCTAAAAAAATATATATTAAGTCAAAGTTTTTGGAGTAGTAGAAGCAGGACACACAATTTGTTTAAGTCAACGTACATATTAGCATAATTAATTCTAGGAATTTAGTAATGAAAAAAAAAAAAAAAAATCAAACTAGCTTATTAGGGTTTTGTTTTTTTCAAATAATTATTAATATGGAACTAACAAGTGGGTTGTAACTTGTGACTTTTTGGCAAATGTTCAGACAAAAAAAAATGTCTTACATTATCGGTGCCACGTGTATGGCAACAATTCGTAGTTAGTTTAACTAAATGGATCTCACTACTTCTCCTTAATCAAGAATCTCCTTGTAATTAATCAAGAAAATCATAATTGTAGACTTTGCATGGCCATTTGTTTTTGTCATCTGCATTATCATGTCATCAAGGTATTTTTAATGAGTAACAACTCATAAAACTAATTAAAAAGATATGTTAACTTCAAATACAAATCGAACTATAGAGGAGAACGATTTATCAAGTATTATATTCCAATACGTAATGAATACAGTAAACCCGAAATACAGAGCCAACAATTATTTTATTGATCGATTCTTCCAATATTCTTCAAGTTCGAAAAGATTCCAAATTACTATATAATGTAAAAGAATTATTTTACAAGTTCGACGAAAACATGATTCGGTAGCTTTAATTTTGACACCTGGAATAAAATTATTTTGCTTACGATTATACTGGTTAAAATCCAAGCATGTTAAAAACCCATTTAAAATGGCATGACCTGCCCAACCCCTTCATCCTACCCGCAATTCTTCTCTCTCTCTCCACTATCTCTCCGGTTAAAACAAGCAATTAAGCATACAAACTCCCATAATTTCCTCTTACAAACTCTGATTTCTATTAGGTCCAAAACTTCAGTTTCCTTCCTTTTGCCACTAAAACAGATCAAGAAATGCACTCAATATCAACTTTACATTCTGCCAGGCTTGATACGTGCAGAATTTTGGCGTTAATTCAGAATCTTTGAAGAGTTTAAGCTATGGAACATTTCAAGAATTTCTCGTCTCAGCTTCTTTGCCATTTGCAAAGAACCAAGAGATCATTCTGTGCTATAATTTCTATTCTTTTTCTCTGTCTTTTAAGTTATAACAGTGCCACAATGTTCTTTGCCAAAGTTCCTTTTCCTGACAGAAATCTCCAGGAGCCACCCAGTTTTTCGCCGGAAACTGTTGCCGGAGAATCAATAAAGTCTTTTTCTCTGCCTTCTTTAACTAAGCTCTCACCTTCTATACCATTTGGGATCAAAAAAGAGGTTTCAGTTGAGAAATTGAAAATCCATTTGCCTCTTTCACGTAAAAATCCAAACTCGGTGGTTTTTGCCAGAAATCCCCCGGAGCCAGCCAGTTTTTCGCGGGAAGTCGCCGAAAAGTCAAGAAAGTCCTTTTCTGTTCCGTCTTCAACTAAGCGTTCACCTTCTGTACAGTTTCCGATCAAAAAAAGGATCCCAGTTGAAAATTTGAAAACACATTTGCCTCTTTCACATAAAAATCCAAACTTGGTAGTTTTTACAAACAGAACTGCATTGCAACATCCAATTAGGAGAAAAAAGCACAGTCAGGCTTTCAAGATTTTGGGCTCCGAGGCTAAAATGAAGCAGTTTTCAGTTAGAATGAAGGATTTTTTACTGAATTCCTCTTGTGAGTATCGTTTTTTCATGACATGGATTTCATCAGTGGATTCTTTTGGTGGTAGAGAGTTATTTGCTATAGAGAGTCTATTCAAATCACACCCAAATGGCTGCTTAATCATAGTCTCCAATACAATTGATTCGAGAAATGGGATGCAAATCTTAAGACCCTTTTTGGCTAAGGGGTTTAAAGTGACTTCAATCTCTCCAGACTTCAATTATCTGTTCAAGAACACTGCTGCAGAATCGTGGTTTAATCAGTTAATGAAAGGAAATGTGAATCCTGGTGAGGTCCCTTTAGGCCAGAACCTCTCAAATTTGCTGAGACTTGGATTGTTATACAGATTTGGTGGGATTTATTTAGACACTGATGTCATAATTTTAAAGAATTTTGGGAATCTAAGAAATGTAATTGGGGCTCAAACAATTGATTTTCAGACAGGAAATTGGACCAGATTGAATAATGCAGTAATGGTATTTGATGAAGGCCATCCACTTGTTTACAAGTTCATCGAGGAATTTGCACAAACATTTGATGGGAGTAAATGGGGACACAATGGGCCATACTTAGTTTCAAGAGTTGTTTTAGGGGCTGGAACTGGTTATAATTTTACTGTTTTACCGCCTATGGCATTTTACCCTGTCGATTGGAACAGAATCGGCAGCCTTTTCGAGGGGCCGAAGAGTCTGGCTCCCTCAAAATCGAAATGGTTGCTTGCGAAGTTTAGACAAATTAATAGACATGGATATGCATTGCATCTTTGGAATAAGCAGAGTAGAAGGTTTAAGGTTGAGGAAAGAAGCATTATTCAAGAAATTATGTATGATCATTGTGTCTTGTGCAATTTTTCTTCGTTAGGCATGTAAACTATACAGTATAGAATAAGGATGATAGGGGGATTGTGTATTCTCATTATAATGCCCATTCCGTAGAATAATTACAGAAAATGTACCAAGAAACATGTTTTTGTTTCACAAGTTCTACGTATCGTAGTTGTATTCGTTCTATCGTCTATTTCAAACTAACTCAACTTGAACTGAGTTTGCGGGTCAAGATGGATCACGTACAGTATGCTTTCTAGATCCATTTGCATATACTATACTCGATTAGCACCGCACGTTCAAATCTCCAAGTGCATACTATAACTGATCTAACTCGTTTGTCGCTAGTAAACTAACAATATTGACACGTAGTTCTTCTCTTTAAGCATTTCAAGTTCTATATTATTGAATACCTCAAATGCTAACCCAAAATGAACAGGAAATGCACTGATTTGTCATCAATAATTTATGATAGCAGGAGACTCTTCCATGTGAATGTGATGGAAGATATGTCACAAAATAATATGATCCTTACAACCCTAATAAGCATACTTTAGTTGAGCCATGTGCATTATGTTGAGAGTTTTAGGCAATATCAATCTATCTGAGGGTTTAGTGTCCACAATTTTAGATGATATCTCTATTACAAAATGTATAATAGTCGGTATTTTGAAATCATAATTTGAATTAGATTTTTACATCAAATCAAACACATGGCAAAGTGTTTATAAACCTTGGTGTAGGGCAAATGGGTGGTGAAGAAGTGGCCGTGCTTGTGAATCTTTTGAAATATGTTGATAAAAAACGATTTGATCAAAAGCATTTTTTAACCAATGTGTTTATAAATACCTAGAAACAATGAGCCAAACATATACTAAATTAACGGGATGACCGACCCTCAAATCATCCTTTAGGACGTCATACACAAACAATCATCGTGTAAGTACTAGTATCGGTATTTATAAGTTTTACTTCTCTGTTATTTTGTTCAATACATACATAAATTTCGAGCAATTTTGTATCCATGCAGTAACATATAAACCACTAAATCAAATTTTCAATTGAGAGAGAGAGAATTGAATTATAGACTCCAATACTCCTCAAAGTACTCAATTATTGCAATTATTTCTTTATTTTTGTTCAATCTTCTTCGGTATTTTCTTGAAATAAGATATGATACCTACACTAAGCCAAACATATCTCGTCTCTTTGTGTGCTTTTCCATCGTGTTAAGGAAATTGTTTGGTGATAAAACCTTTGATTTCTCAACCTACAAGAAAGGGAACCATGTTAGAAATCCATCTATATCACTATAGATGTGAATTCGGGATAACGTACCAATTGTTTCTATATTATTATACTAAAGGTATAACTTTAGAACACCGTATCTTGTCAACTTTATCAAATTCCTGTAATTGACAAGAGGTACAAGTTTGGAGTATCACGACTTATTTTAAGAGGGTCACATTGTATTAGGAAAGTACTTTTGATCGATGGACATTATGATTTCTTTTTCAATTTGATCCCGAGATCATCAGCCTACCGTAGAAGATGTGATCAATATCCATATTCTCAAAGCACGAAGAAAATTGTTTTGTTTCACAAGTTCTACATCTATTATTATTATTATTGTGTTGGGTGTTGTCGCATTGTTTCAAGCTATCGAGGTACAAGATGGTAATGACAAATCTAGTTTCAAGCGGCCCAACTTATCTTAAATTGAGCATATAGGTCAAGCCGAATGATAAGTGAGACAAGTTCATTAGCAACTAATCCGATTCGCTTGACTATGTTAGTTCAGTTTCTCGACTTGATATACGAATTTGAACAGACTCGTCATAGAGTGGATCGGCTTGATTTCACTAGTAGTTCATGTGTTACAACTAATTGTGGGGTCTACACTTGATTAGAAAATTGTACAAAGCACGTTTAGCTTGAAATATGAGTTTTTTATTTTTAGTAAATTGAACAAAGCGCGTTTAGCTAAAACGTATTGCCAAAATGAATAGGAAATGTATAGATTTCACCACTAAGGGTCCGTTTGATTGCAAGAATGAAATTGGGTGGAAAGAAAATGAATTACAGAGAATTGAATTGTCTAAAACTTGTTTTATTGGGAATTGTCAATTAATTGTGTTTGATTGGTATAATTTTTCACCTGAAAAATATTGAAATTTTGAATCTTTTGGTATTCGTTTGGTTTTGTTTTTCATAGAATTGTCTATTAAAGGGATATAATTTGTTTCCACTGCAAAAAATAAAAATAAAAAGAAAGTTATCTAGAAAAGCTTTTCCAATCAAACCTATGGGAAAAACTTTTCCTCAAAAATCAAGAAAATGTGGAAAATAAATTCTATGAAAAATTTAATCAATCAAACATGCAAAAATGTGAAAATGAAATTTAATTTCCATCTTCCATGTAAAAGAAAGTCAAATCGAACGGGGCCTGATTTATTGATTTATGATATAGCAACAAAAACAAATTCTTCATGTGATGGTTATGGGCGATGGAAGATCCTTTCGCCCTTGTGTTATGTCATATGTGCATGTTTGACCCTCTTTAATTTATATTATGATTTGTTATAGGATGATTTTCAACCACACATTCACATATTAAAATATTCTATACATATACCAAAAAAGTTTTCCCACTTTTAACTATACATTATCTTAAAAATCATTATTCAAAACTTTTTTTTTCCTATCAAAACGGTTGTCAAACAGGCTCTCAAGTGTGAAAACAATTTAACCTTCAAAATTGTGGGCACGTGTCACGGTTTCACGAGATGCCTTTCTTTTTGGCACAGAAAGGGATATCGTACGGCAGTAGTCTGTTCCGCTAAATTATCTTTCGCCTTCTCTCGATAGTTTCAGGATGAAATAAAATTTGATTACAATTGTAGAAAGCTTGTAATATAAAATTGAGATGCATTGAAAGTAAATTGATCATTGATTACTTGAAAGCTATAAATTATAATTGATGAAAGCAGGAAATTACAATGACTGGTGCAGTAGGCGAACACCAGAAAGTTTGAAAGATTTTTGAAAGACTAATACCCCCTATAATAGCTTGTGGAACAAAAACCTAAGTGATAGAAGTATACGTTTATATGAGGATGAATCATACTAAGCGTTTACCAATATCAGATCTATTTTACAATTGAAATAAACTATTACAATGAAAGGGAAATTACAATTCAAATTTGAACAAATATTTACAATGTGCTGTCGAAGTTGGGCAAAATGCAGTTGTAATTGGGTCAAGGGGTTTAAGTAAAGCTGCGGTCATTGACATTTTCCCCCATTTGTTTTGGTGACGTCCTCAAAGCCATTGATAAATGATATGCTTCAATTAATGGTTTGAAGACTCCAATGCCTTTTTCTTTTCGCTGTTGCATCCGCTCCATTTGACCAAGTACTCTAGATGATATTTCATAGAAGCTCAAGTAGTTCGATGGTCAATAATCTCTTTAACAACCTGCTTTTCGGCTCTTTTCAGTTTAAACACGAGTCACTTTGGCTCAAGTAGTTTGTTGGCAAAGTATGGCTTGAGTACATCAACGTGAATGACCTTATGGATTTTGTACCATAAAAAGAGTGCAACTCTATAAGCGACTATTCCAATCCTCTTCACGGTGGGTAATTGTCCAATATATTTTGGCACCAATCTTGAGTCTTTCCCTCTTGTCAGTTTATAATAGTTTCTGTCGGGGAGTCTAACAACTTCAAGGAAATAACGCTTTAGATCAGCAGAGTTTTTGCACCATTTCTGAGCTTTCTTAAGATAACTCCCAGCAATTTTAATGTTTCGTTTCACTCTTGAGAGAAGTTTTTTGTTTGAGAGAAGTTGGAACTTTGATCAATATACACAGTATGAAGGAGTAACGATTTCTGGCCACTAGCGATCTCAAAATGACTCTTACTGGTGGAAGAACTCTTTTGGGCATTGAAACACATCTGAGCTGCATCCAAAAGTTTCACCCAATTTTTCAGTGAAGTAGAGATAAAGTGCCGAAGATATTCTTCCAGTATAGAATTGAGGCGCTCTGTCTGTTCATCAGATTGTGGGTGAAAACTAGAACTCATGGTCAAAGTTGAACCAAGAAGTTTGAACAACTCGATCTAACATATGCTAGTAAATCGAGGATCCCCATCACTGATGATATCCTTAGGCAGTCCCAGTATTTAACAATATGTTTAAAAAAGAGTTGAGCTATCTCTTCGGTTGATATATACTGGAGCGCTACGATGAAAGTTGCATACTTGGATAGACAGTCTACAACGGCGATGATAGTGCCAAAATCTCCAACTTTGGCAATCCAACAATGTAGTCCATCGATACACTCTCGAATGGTCTAGTTGGGACGGAAAGTGGCTCAAGCAAGCCTGCTTTTTTTTTATGATCTGTCTTATCTTGCTGACAGATAAGATATGTTTTTACATAAGTTGTAATATCGTCTCGCATTTGGGGTCAGTAGTACGCATGTTGTGGTAGTGCAAAAGTGTGTTCCTCTCCAGGATGCCCTATCCAATCGTGTCGTAGCATTCCTTAATTAGTGATTTCCTGAAATTTCCACCCTTATGAACATAAAGACGGTCTCCCTTAGTTTTCATTAGGACCCCATCGAGACAGAACTGACAAGTTTTACCCTACTTGATGAGGTCGACCAAATATTGAGTATATTGAGTAGTCGGGTCCTTATCCAAAAGTGCCCAATTTGGTCCATTGTATTTGTGGTAATCGTGATCCCTGAAAGAGCAGTCATGGAGCAAATGGTGGCTAAGTTGGCTCGATGACTGAGAGCATTGGCAACCGATTGCTAGATCCGATACGATACTTTAACATAAAATTGAACTCTGAAAGAAGTTCCTGCCAGTGAGTCTGTTTGCTTGATAGTTTCGTTTGGGACATGAAGCGACTAATTGCAGTGTTATCTGTCTTCACAATAAATGGAGACCCAAGCAAATGGTGACAAGGCAATGGACTACCACCAACAACTTCTTCTTGCATAAGGACTCCACCAAGTGCAAAGTTGGAAACATCGCTATGCACTTCGAATGGTTTAGTCATATCCGGTAAGGCTAACACCGGGTTCGTCCACATAGATTTCTTCAATTATTCGAAAGCATTTTGTCATTGAGATGACAAGTCCCAATCCTTATCCTTCTTTGTCAATTCGGTAAGTGGCAATGCAATTTCTGAGTACACTTTCATAAATTTTCGATAGTAATTGCATAACCCGAGAAATGAAAGCATATCGCAGACATTCTTTGGTAGTTGCCAATCTTTGATGGCTGTAACTTTCTCAAATTCATGTGTATTTTGCCTTGTTCGATGATGTAACCCAAGAAGCTGATAAACGTCTGAGCGAATGATCATTTAGAAGGTTTGGAATAGAGTTCATTCTCTCGTAGCTGATTGAAAATCCACATCACATGTTGCACATGTTCCTTTAATTTCTCGCTATAGATTATTATGTCGTCCAGGTACACCACCACAAAATCATCTAAGAACCCGCGAAGTACCTGATTCATCATCGTACAAAACGTTGCTGGAGCGTTTGTCAAGCCAAAAGACACCGCCTTAATTTCAAAGGCTCCGTATCTTGTCACCACCGTAGTTTTTGCTTCATCTCCCTCTTTGATCCGAACTTGCCAGTATCCGGACTTAAGATCAATCTTTTTATAGTATTTTTCCCGGCTCAATCGATCAAAGCAATCTACAACCAGTGGAATAAGATAACTATTCTTCACACTGATCTTATTCAAGGCTCGATAGTCGCAACAAATTCTAAGAGAACCATCAGCCTTTTTTCTGAAACAACACGGGAGCTCCATATGGTGATTTCGTAGGCACGATAATCCCACTTTTCAACATTTTCTCCCAAATGTTTACGAAGCACTTCAAGCTCTTACCGAGACATACGGTAAGGTGTCCTGACGGGATGTTTGACACCCCGGATAAGTTCAATCTCATTATCAATCGCCCTTTTTGATGGCAATTTCTTTGGTAACTCATCGGACATGATGTCCTCGAATTCTTTAATAAGCCGCTTAACATGTTTTGGAATAGTACCAGTCGTCTCTTTGATCTCCTTTAATCGAAGAGTGCACAAAAATAAAGGTTCATTCATTTTGAAGCCCTTACCAAATTGTATAGTTGAGATACTCTTCTCATCTGTTTTTCCAGCTTCAGTGGTGATGACGCATAGTTTACTACCTATCATCATTAACGAGTCGGAATATAGCAACATTGCTATTTTAGTATTCCAAAAAAATTCCAATTCCAGAATGAGCTCGAAATCATTTATCTAAACTGTCGACAAATTTGTCCTTCCTTCGAAAGGATTTGCTTTGATCACAACAGATTTCGCTACTCCTGCTATTGGTTGAGTAGTGGAGTTAATTGCTTTGACCTTCCCATTGCCTTTTTTTTTTTCGAAACAAGTCCGAGTCGCTTTACTTTGGTACTTGCGAGGTAGTTGTATGTAGCACTAGTACCTACCATAGTCCTGATTGGCTTTCTATTAATCTTCACATCAATGTATATTAGGCATTTCGCCCTACAAATGCGAGCCTTCGATTCTTCTGTCCTTACCTCTTTCGAGGGGATATCCTCTTTTTTAGTAGCTCGGTGCGATATTGTATTGCACCGATGTGAGAATGCACCAACTACATCTTTATCCTCTTCAAAGTCAATCTCACCATAACAGCTAGTTTGTGGGACATCTTGCTTTGAACTCATTCTGCTACTTACTAGTTGACAATATGCATTCACCATCTATTTCTGAGGACACTCCGCCACCCGATGTGGTCCTTTACATAAAAAAACACATCAATTTAGGAGTGGCATCCGATCTGTCCTCCATTGCTTTTCCTTTATTCTAGTTGTTACTATTGTTATCGTTATAGTTTTTTTTAAAGTTACTATGACCGGTGCCTTGATAGGCTCCTCCCTTATTATGAGAGTAAAGCTCTCCTCCATTTGAGTTTGAGCTGGGCCTGTAAGGTTTGTTTCCACCTCCAACAGCTTGACTATTCCTTGAAAGTCGATCTTTTCTCGATTTCGATTGATAATCACTTAAACATCCGGCAATTCCCATAGTCGCGCTCAAATCAGTAACCTTCTGTTTCTGAAGTTTCGTGCGTGTCCATGGTTTCAACCCTTCCATAAAGGTGAATAGCTTATCATTTTATCTTGAATATTCAGCATATGTCCTAAAAAGGCTTTCATGTACTCCCTGATGGAGCTTGTATGTTTCAGTTCTCGAATTGCCTGTCGTGCTTGATAGTCCACATTTTTTTGGGAAAACTGAGATTTGATCGCTTCTTGAGAAGATTCCAAGAATCTATTCAGATCTTTTTGACCTGAATATCAGCATACTTTGTCCGCTACCATAGTTTTGCACCTCCACCAAGATACATGGTAGCTGTTGTAACCTTTCTTACTTCGTCTTTGATCGAAGATGCGAGAAAGTATTGTTCTATATCAACATGAAGTTCTCTTCATTTTTTGCATCACGTGCCCCTCCGTAGATACACAGTTCATAAATTTCGAGCCTGTGAACCAGCTCTTATGCAAGGGCTTGCCCATTCCCAACCGCGCGTTGAAGTACTAGTAATTGAGCTTTCAACGCTTCCATTTCATCCCGCAGATTAGGTATGATAGCAACAAGTTCAGTCATTACTCTACAAGCCATTCGGCTTTCATCGAGTTGGATGTGTAATTCACAAATTTCCGCCTCTGCCACCTTGAATTTTTCCTTAAGGCCATCCACGACATAGCACAACCTAGTAGCTATCTGATCAAGTGTATCCACGCGTTGTTTCGTAATCCTCTTTTGAGGGTTAACAACTTCTGTGGTGTTTGATGTAATCATATCCATAGGAGGGTCATGTGCCGCAACTCTGATACCAACTTTCACAGGGTAACTTTCTTTTGGCACATAAAGGGATACCGTGCGGCAGTAGTCTGCTCCGTTAGATTAATTTCCACCTTCTCTCGATCGTTTCGGGATAAAAGAAAAGCTTGCAACATAAAATTGAGATACATTGAAAGTAAATTGATCATTGATTGCTTGAAAGCTAGAAATTACAATTGATAAAAGTAGGAAATTACAGTGGTTGTTGCAGGGGTGAACACCATAAATTTGAAAGACTAATATCCTTTATACTAGCTTGCAGAACAAAAACTTAAGTGATAGGAGTAGACGTTTGAATGATAAAGAATCATACTAAATGTTTACCAATATCAAAGTTATTTTACAATTGAAATAAACTATTACAATGGAAAAAAAATTACAACTCAAACTTAACTAATATTTACAATGTGCGGTCGAAGTTGACCAAACTGCGGCTGTAATTGGGTTAAGGAGTTTAAGTAAAGCTGCGGTCCTTTGACATACGGACATGCCTATCTAATGTATAATTGGATGGAAATTATTATTGAGAATAAGCTTCTATTTGAAACTCATTTTGAGAAGAATAGAAATTTTGGAATAGTGATTGATGTGAGAATGTGTGGTGGAAAAGTGATGAATTTTTTTTGATTTGTGTGTAATATTATTTTATTGTGAGAATGTGTGGTTGAAATGAAGAATGAGAACGAGAATGAGAAATATATATTAATGGGTGTCAAACATGGGTTAAATTGTGCTAACTAATAGAACATCGAGGGTAAGATTGCTAAAAATGAGAAGAAATTGATGACAAAGATATAAGAATGAGCAAAGATCGAAGACAATGAGTGTAATTTAACATTTGAGAAATATATTTTTAATTATTGGCCCTGTACGAATAGTCCAAACTTATCGTCTATAGTTCTGTAAAGCAAGTCGGTCCACCATCTCTAAATAGAGTTTATCGTCAAATTTCATTATTTTTAGACGATCAAACTTCAAGGATAAAAATGTCGAAATCTTCACTGAACTATTATGTGTATTAATGGATACAACTTCACATCGAATAAAGATGAAAACATATACTAATTTATAAGAGTTTGAGCTACTCATTTTAATTAGGTTGACATTTTAAGATGAAATCTCAAATCTCAATATGGTATTAGAGCTTATTAAGTTCCAACAAGCAATTCGATCCAATTAAAATAAAAAAAATTAAGTATACGGATTTTAAGATTGGTCTGCTCAAAACGAGCTATCATCTTGCGGGGGCATGTTAAGAGATAAAATCTCATATCGAAAAAAAATAAAAATATAGATCAATTTATAAGAATTTTGGCTACTCCTCTTAATAACGTTGACCTTTTAAGATGAAACTCAAAATCTTAACAACGTGACACTTACATAATTAGGTCTCATACTGAATATTTGGACATCAACTAGATTGAAAAGCAAAATCTAACTTCGTAAGAAATGAGAAGACAATATATGTATGAGGACTACATGAAGATATATTTCTCAGAAATGAGAAGACAATATATGTATTGAGGACTACATGAAGATATATTTCTAGAAATAAAAAGACAAGGTCGAGGCTGACTGTACTATTATAATAAAAAGTTGAGGATGAACTCGTATCCTTTTAAAAGTTGAAGATCAATTTGTTACTGATGCCATAATCTGAAGCCAAAAGTGCAAATTTCCCTTTACATATCTTTCCCGTTTCATCTGTGTTTCATCCTTCTCTCCCTCCAAACTCACTCTCCAATAGAGAAAATCGAGAGGGTGTGTAATTCTTTTATATAAATAAAAAGAATTATTAAGGAGAATAAAAATGCCAGCTGAAGTAGCAAACGACGCCGGAGAGTCCCGGCCGTACGCCAACGGCGATTTGAATTCCAAAAACCCTAGCAATACTGCCGCCAAGAAATCGCGGGATAACGAGCGGCGGCGGAGACGCCGGAAGCAGAAGAAGAACAATAAGGCATCACAGGCCTCAGCCGCCGGAGATGACAGCGACACTGCGGCCGAGGATGGAATCGCCAATGACAGCTCCAAAGAGAACTCCGATCCGCAGAAGGTATTACTACGATTTCTTGACGTTAATTTTAGGGTTGTGAAATCGTTAAGCAATTACTTGAGTGGAATATGGACGTGGTATGTTATTTTCCAATTTTTGGTATAGATCTGCGTTTAGGGATTCACAGTTCATTGACCATAAATATGCTTGCTTGCATTGGGATATGCTCTTATGACATTTTCACATAGCTGAAGTTTGGTGAAAATAAATGTAGTTACACTTGGTTATTGAAGTTCAATTTTAGTTTTCCTTGTTAACAAGTAGACAAAGCTGAGTATTCTCAAGTCTACCTGTTGAGTTGTTTACTTGATTTTCCCCGTATAATATTGACACTTGTGCTGTATATAGGTACTAGAACAAAAATAATGAATTATAGAGTTCAATTGAATATAGTTCAAGCTACTTTTGGTGGTATGGAAACATCTTGAATAGAAAACCATATGGTGTAGATAACTTATGTTAAGAGAAGTTCCAAGCTATACACTTCTTACTGGCAGAGAATGGCATTAGCTTCTTAAAAGTTTGAAGCAAATACACTCTCTTATAAATAGCATTGCCTTGCAATAGATTTAAGGTCTACGTGGAGCATCTCTTAATACTGTTTTATCTCCACGATACATTGTCTCATGCTAAGATGCCTTCTTCTGATGATCAGAGTGAGGGATTTGTATCGTTTTCCTTCCCCTTTTATGGTTTAAGGTGTTGTGCTCAAAATTGATAATCATGTTGTAAGAGGC
The DNA here is from genome assembly GCA_019097785.1 of Fraxinus excelsior. Classification (NCBI taxonomy): domain Eukaryota; kingdom Viridiplantae; phylum Streptophyta; class Magnoliopsida; order Lamiales; family Oleaceae; genus Fraxinus; species Fraxinus excelsior. The sequence goes on along the minus strand of CM032637.1, from coordinate 1,428,978 downwards.
TAGAAAGATTGATAGACCTTTGAATGGAAAGGGGGATTCATTGAGAAGCTGAAGGTTTCTCTATGATTTTCATTTTAATTTCGAAATTTTGGACTGAATATATATATATGGGGGGCCTCGGATTGAGGAGGCTTACTTTGTTTAATAAGGCATTATTAGGCAAATGGCTGTGGCGGTTTGGCGTGGAGAGGGAGAGTTTTTGGAGAGAAATCATTGGGGCAAAGTATAGCGTGATGGTGGGGGGATGGTGTTCAGGTGACGGTCGTGGGTCTTACGGGGTGAGTCTATGGAGGTATATTCGACGAGGATGGAATGACTTTCGGAATGACTTGACTCTTGTTGTGGGGAATGGTACCAATATCAGATTTTGGGATGATTATTGGTGTGGAGATTTACCCTTAAAGTTGGGGTTTCCTTCCTTACACCACATTACTATGATGCCTTCTGCTATGGTGAATGATGTTTTAGCCATCCACAATGGGAGTTACAGCTGGAATATCACTTTTCAGAGGGGTCTGCAAGATTGAGAATTGGAGGACTATGCATTGTTTCTTGCGGGATTGTATGAGGTGCAAATTAGGGGAGGAGAGGATGATCGTAGCCGATGGAAGTTGGCTCGGAATGGTATTTTTTTAGTCCGCTCTTATTTTAGATCTCTATTGGGCCCTGTTGAGAGTTCATTCCCCTGAAAGATGGTGTGGCATTGCAAATTGCCTCCACGGTTGGCATTTTTATTGTGGACGGTTGTGAGGGGACAGACATTAACGATGGATAATCTCCGAAAAAGAGGTTGTTATCTTACCGAGTGGTGCTATATGTGTAGAAGCGATGGGGAAACGTATGACCACTTATTCATTCATTGTGATGGTGTCCGTTGGCTATGGAATAGTATTCTAGCTTCTTAGCATATAGATTGGGTGTTGCCTAGACGTATAGAGGACGTGTTGTGGGCATGGAGGAGGAAATTTCGTGATAAGAATAACAAACTAGCTTGGAATCTTATCCCGGGATGCATTGTTTGGTGTGCGTGGAGGGAAAGGAACGACCGATGCTTTGAAGACCAAATACGGACCTCAGAGCAACTTAGAGAATTATTTTTTTTGACTTTGTATAATTGATTTAATGCAGCATCTAGCAATCCTATAGAGGGGCTGCCTAACTTCATTTCTTTTATTTCTTGTTTAACTTGATAATACACTCCCTGTGTATTCTTTTTGATTAATGAAATTTCTCGATTATCTATAAATGAAATTTCTCGATTATCCCCTTGTATATATATATATATATATATATATGTTTGTGATAGATTCTGTATACACCTTCAGTGCAACTGATGCAACTGTTTCCGGTGTTCTGTAATTTAGGAGTATTTAACCCATTATAGTTACAAGGGGATCAAATGCAAAAGTGATGATGATGTATCTTTTCTCTTTTTTGTAATCAAGAAACAGAATCTTTTATTTTGGTGAAAAATGGAAACTTGAGTTGCTAATCCTGGGTAAATTTTATGCTGTTCTTAGTTCATTTCTTTTTTTTTTTTGGTCTAATCATTTTGAGATAAACATGTTGATATAATTTCTTAGTTTCTTTGTAGTTGAAACCTGTTTCTGATTCAGCCATTAAATGAGAAACTTGAGTTGCTAATCCTGGGTAAATTTTATGCTGTTCTTAGTTCATTTCTTTTTTCTTTTTTTTTTGGTCTAATCATTTTGAGATAAACACGTTGATATAATTTCTTAGTTTCTTTTTAGTTGAAACCTGTTTCTGATTCAGCCATTAAATGAGAAGTTGACATAAATGAAAGTTCTTGTTGAATACTTCACGAAAATGTGAAGTCAGATCAGTAGATCTTAATGGCAGTTTGTTTTCTTTTTCATACGACAGCCTTTGGAGCAAGTAGAAGTGGAGTATGTCCCAGAAAAGGCAGAATTAGATGGTGACTTAGATGAGGAATTCAGAAAGGTTTTTGAGAAATTCAGTTTTACAGAAAGTGCTGGTTCTGAGGTGAGAATTTGTTTTCTAATGATTCCTTTTATTTGTGCTTCTTTTTTTTTAAGTCCTTTGGTCTCCTTCCTTGTTGTTTCTCTCTATTCTTTTCTCTATCATAATATGCCAATCTATTCAGGAGAATGATAAAAAGGATGAGACTGCACCTGATGCAGCCTCAAAGAAAAAGGCCGACTCAGATTCAGAAGAGGAGGAGCAGGATACACAACAAAAAGAGAAAGGAGTTTCTAATAAAAAGAAAAAGGTTATACTATTCAACACTAGTTACGCTGCAAATCACACTCACTTTTGTGGGAGATATATTGAGTCAATTTTTTTTGTGGGCTAAAAAATGACATTATTCTCTTGCAGCTTCAACGCCGAATGAAGATTGCTGAACTGAAGCAGATTTGTTCGAAGCCTGATGTAGTTGAGGTATAGATCAACAATGTATTGTTCAAGTATTTGTAGTTCTTATTTGTGCGGGCTGTCTTCTGGTGAATTGCAACATGAAAGATCCAATCATTTTTTATTTATTTTTTGCCATTTATTGGTTTGAGTCGTTATACTAGTTTTTTGAGATCTAATTATTTTGAGTTTCTAGGTATGGGATGCCACTTCTGCAGACCCTAAGCTATTGGTGTATCTTAAATCATATCGCAATACTGTTGCGGTACCGCGGCACTGGTGTCAGAAAAGGAAATTTTTGCAGGTGAGTTATGATGGCTGATATATCTGTATAATGGGTTACATCTAGAATGCTTACTATTCGTCATGCACATGTTCTATGTAAGATTTGTTGAAAAGAAAGTGATTTGATCAAATGGGGTTTTAGGGATGAGGATGAGGGTGAAGTCAACGAGGTTTGTCTTATATGTATATATGTGGTTCTTGCAGGCAAGCAGCAGTGCCTCTTCTGGAGTCTCGACATGTAGGTGTTTTGCAAGGGGAAACCTTGCATGAGTTTTCTTTTTAATTGGCTCGCTAGTGTGGGTTGGGTTGTAGGCATTTTATAACACCACTTTCAATAAATAAACATGCCTTATTAGAGTACCTTACCGGGAAACTAAACCTGTAATTTCTGCTTAGCAGGATGCTAAGGGATTTAATGGGAATTTCAGATCTATTTACTTTTCAGAGAAAGTTTGAACTAGTTGAATTCACACACTAAATTTCACCTCTAGGATTCTTATAGTTACTTGATTTGCATGTAAAATCTTTTGCCTACATCTTATCTCATTGGGTTCTGAAATTGTTTTGCAGGGAAAGCGTGGTATTGAGAAACTGCCTTTTCAACTTCCTGATTTTATTGCTGCCACAGGAATTGAGAAAATTAGACAAGTGAGACCAAATTTACCCTTTGTAGTTTTGTCACTATCCTGCTAGGCTGCTAACGTGATTTAGAAGTTGCCTCCAGTAATCTATGTTAATCAGGCTGAAGCATAGTTATTGCATGTGGTTATGAGCCCAATGTCGGGTTTGTCAGCAATTTTTTGGTGATTTTGTTTTCACCTTTTCCGTATTGCATGGGGGCAGGGAGTTGATATGTGATGTGCTCGTCCTGTGATGCTCATATTAACTAAAAAAGGCTCACACATTTGGATGAAGTGGCTAGGGTGGCACGTGCGGTTCATTTTTCGTTAGGCAATCATGTGTATTGTAGAGCTGATTCAGCATACTTTTTGTTCATTTTCCCTTGGAGGTTTTCTGACGAGGGAACGTATATTTGATAAATAACAATTTAAGAATAAGAAAAGAATGGTGGCCAAAGAAGAGAAGAATGGAGGGCATCTTTATTCATAAAATCTGGTTGTGAATTACAACTATTAAGTCTCTCAATCTATAGAGCAAATAAACTAAGAAGCTAAAAGGAAACAAATTTCTAATAAACTATATTTGTATCAAAATATCAAAACTAATTATATCTAATCTAACTAAATATACTTTAAATCAAAATCTATTTTAAAATTCTAATTAAAATCTGTCTCTTATCTTTATCTCCATCATTTTCACTAGGGTTAGGCTCCTTAGAAGACAAAATATCAAGTCCCAAGGGGGGATACTTTTGTTTTTTCTTGTTTTTGAAGAATAATAATAATGTAAAGTTGCTCTGATGACTTAGTTGCATAATTTATGTTCTGCGTTCAGATATTTGGCATACTTCTCGGTATCTTTTAATAAGCTAGTTACACTGCAATCACTGGACTTTCTTCCATCCCTTTTATAGTATCTCACTTCTTCCTGCCCGACTTATCGAGTTTTGCTTCATTCTTTTCTATGCAATTAATCCTTCTGCGTGTTGATATGCAGGCTTACATTGAAAAGGAGGATAGCAAGAAGCTGAAACAAAAGCAACGTGAAAAGATGCAGCCGAAAATGGGAAAAATGGATATTGACTATCAGGTTTTCTTTGTTCTTAATTTGAAAAACTCTATGGCCCTGCAATCTCTCTCTATGTGGTAACTTGTATTTGTCTAAACTGGTATCAGAGTGCGTGCGTGCGCGGAGTTCATCAGTCAATTATTTTTTTTTTCTTTTATGCTTGTATTTTTACACTTCACTTCTCATTATCTATTACAGGTCCTCCACGATGCCTTCTTCAAGCATCAGACTAAACCAAAACTGACGGCACATGGTGATTTGTATTATGAAGGGAAGGAATTTGAGGTATTTAGTTCACCAGAAATTTTTGTCTGGAACATTTAGTTTGTTCTTTAATGTATGTTTTGTATAAAGCCAACAAATGTGTAAGTGGATGATAATGATTTTTTAGGATATGTGATTGTTAATTTATCACTTTGCCTTCTACAATCTTTGATTAGTAAAATATCATGTCATGTTTTTTTCCAAGTTCTACGTCCTTTTTTGTCATGCAATGCTTAGTCTGTTTACAGTCCTTCAGATTGTTGTTTCAACTTTGTTTAATGAATTAGAAGTGACACACTCAAGGTTCCGAATATTGGTCGTCAAGTTGATTAGATTTGAAGCTATGGTTTGGTTTGCCTGACGAAATTTAAAAAATGGGTCCTCAAATCAGTGGAGAGAATAATTGCTTAACTATATGTTATTTATTCAGCTCTTAACTTCTGTTTGAATTGCGCAGGTAAAACTTCGAGAAATGAAGCCAGGAACTTTGTCACAGGAACTAAAAGAGGCTCTTGGCATGCCTGATGGTGCTCCTCCTCCTTGGCTGATCAATATGCAGGTTGGAGAAGATACCTCATTTTATATCTTCAGCTTGGTTGATCTGTATCTCTCTTGAAAATCTACCCCTCATTTTCCTTGGGAAGGAGATGATTTTAATTGCTGTTTATTTTTTATATTCCTTCATTTAAGAGATATGGTCCTCCACCTTCTTACCCAAGTCTGAAAATTCCGGGACTTAATGCTCCTATTCCTCTTGGAGCTAAATTTGGCTATGGGCACGGAGACTGGGGCAAACCACCTGTTGATGAAGTAAGATTACCTTTCTTCCCTTGTTATTCATTTGCACTTTTATCCTTTTTTGTTTATTTTTTCTTACTCTCTTAATTTTTGCTTCCACTAGTACGGACGGCCCTTGTATGGAGATGTTTTTGGCGTTTTGCAACAAGACCAACCCAATTATGAGGTGAAAACCAGTATATGATTTTATGAAGTATTTCCTAATGTTTTTATGCTTTCTGATTCCAGTTCACGTGTCTGCTATTGTGCTTAATATTTAACTTATCCAACTTCATCATATTGAGCCTGATTTTCAGGAGGAACCTGTTGATAAGACTAAGCATTGGGGTGATTTGGAGGAGGAAGAGGAGGAGGAAGAAGAAGAGGAGGATGAGGAAGAGGAAGAACAGATTGAGGAAGAGGAACTGGAAGATGGCATTCAATCCGTCGATAGCCTTTCAAGGTATAGTATTTACCTTCATGCCTGTGTTCAACGTTTCTCCTTCTCGTCGAGGTTGAATTTCTAGTAATGACGAATGTGGGACTAGCATGAAATGGAATGCCCAGTATAACCCTAGGTGGTGAACCGGTCTTGTGCTTCTCATAACAATGTTTGATATGGATAATAAGTGTCAAATTCTCATTAAAAAAAGGCTGGTTGGTTGTATCAATTGATAGAAGTAATTAAACTGAAAGATGATTTTGTTACTGGCACTGGTCCATTTTCAAGCTTTTACACGTTCCTTTGTTTGTTTGTATATACATATTTAGTGCCTGTTTGAGCCCCATTTTTTGCCCAAAATGCATTTTGGAATAATATTTTGTTAGAGAATGTGCGGTTAAAAAATAAGAAACTTTGGGTTTGCGTGTAATATTATTTTATTGAAGAATGTGTGGTTGAAAATAAGAGAGAAATATATTTTGGAAATAATGGGTACCAAACAAGAGCTTAATGTTTGTACATACCCTATTTTGGTTGATTCTGAGTCTCTTGACTTGTTTTTTCTTGTTGAATTGGTTTCAGCACTCCTACTGGGGTTGAAACCCCTGATGTTATTGACCTCCGGAAGCAGCAAAGGAAGGAACCTGAGAAACCTCTCTATCAAGTGTGTATATCTTTTGGCTGGTGCCACTCCCGATTCAGTTATCCATTTCACTTTTTCTGGAACTCATCATTTTGTTCCTGTTCTTTGAAGGTCCTGGAGGAAAAAGAAGAGAAGATAGCACCGGGAACGTTGCTGGGCACAAGTCATACGTACGTTTTCTGCTTCTTTGAACAAATATGGATCTGCTTTTAAAGTTCAGTTTTAAATTGTGAATTGAATTCCCACTACTTCTCATACAGGTATGTGATCAACACTGGCACACAGGACAAGACTGGTGCTAAAAGGGTAAAGGAATTTGATTTTCTCTTTCTTTTTTCTTTTCCCTTTACTTTTATTAAAAAAAGTAGAGTTCTGCATGATCAATTGGTTACTAGCTTTGAATTGCCTATCAGTGGTATTGGGAAACTATGTTGGTAGGCTTTCTTATTTCTAGTTGATTGCTTTCATAATTCCGCGTGACAAGTTTTCTGTCACAGAAACAATTTTAACCTTCTGGACAAAATGCATGCAGAGATATTGGAGTTACAAGTTACCAGCTGACTAATTATTTGCGACCTATGAAATTCAAAATGCTTAGATCTACAGTTTCTACATCACTTTTTGTTTCGTATATTGGGTTTCATGAATCATCAGTCACTGGCAAGTTATAAAATAACTGAATAGATGTTCTGTTGTGGATTAAGCCTCCCCTTGGATACCAATTTATAAATGGTTTATAAATTTAGTCAAAGTTATATATTAATTTCAACCACACATTTATAAAGACTAATTATTATCCAAACATTTCGTGAGACCCACTAATAGGGGTGTACATGATTCCATTTGGTTCTAGTTCCAAGAGAATCGAGCCGAATCACAAACCAATGTTTTTTTTATAATGGAACCAAACCAGAATCGAATTATTCGGTTATGGTTTGATTTGGTTATAGTTTCATTACTGATTGAGAAAAATAACAATTGAGGAGAAGAATCGAAGGTTGATACTTTAACTTCAAAAATCCATGCGACGATGGTAGTTGAGCGTGACGGTAGAATGTAGGTGGTGGTAGTTGATTTCCATTTGAGAGCCAGCGTATAAATTAAAAAGAAGAGAAAATGATAAATGAATTAAGGTCTGTCTCTAGAATGAATTAGGGTCTCTAGTCTCTGCATTGAGAAATGAGAAATCAAAGGTGCATGACCTTTTTGTCCTGATTTTCAATTGAATTTTGAATTTTTTGGCGAGTATTATGATTCACTAAGGGTATGTTTGAGCCACATTATTTTGGAAGAATGTATTCTGGATAGTAGATTGATGGATAATGTATGGTTAAAAAAGAAGGAAAATTTATTGAAGTGATGGAAAATATTATTTTATTGAAGAATGCGGTTGAAAATGAGTAGAAGAATGAGAATGAAAATTTTAATATGTACCAAACATAGACTAATTTTTAAAAATATATAAAATAATAAAATTTAAATATTGAGTTTGATTCTTGGTTAGCCGAGCGCGACAGTAGATGATATGTGGTAGTTGTTGATCTCCATTTGAGAATCGGAGTATAATTTAAAACATGAGAGAAAATGAGAAAAGAATTAAGGTCTGGGTCTCCAAAATGAATTAGGGCCTCCAGTCTCCGCATTGAAAAATGAGAAATCGATGATACATGACCTTTTTGTCCGGACTTTCAATTGAATTTTGAATATTTTGGCGTGAATTGTGATTCACTAATTTGTAAATATATATATAAAATAATAAAATTTAAATATTGAGTTTGGTTCTTGGTTCTAGAACTAGAACTAGAACCAAATCAAAACCAGAACCAAATTGTTGTCAGCTCTAAGAACCAGAACTATTAATTATTTTTGTTGAACCGAACCGAATCGGTCGGTTTGGGTTGGTTCAGTTTGGTCTTGTTTGGTTTGGTCATTTTGTCTACCCCTACACATTAATATTCATATTATTATTCCTCTTTATAACCCATTTATAAATTTGCCGAACGGAGACTAATACAGTCTACTTGATGATCTTTCTTTTACTGTTTATCCCTCTTAGGTTGATTTGCTTAGGGGTCAGAAATCAGACAGAGTTGATGTCACCCTAGCACCAGAAGAGTTGGAACTGATGGACAATGTTTTGCCTGCCAAGTAAGTCGAGTACTTTTTTGAAATCATATCATTGATAGACAGAATGACCACGTGATGGACGATGGCTTATTACCATGTCATGTATTCCCCAGGTACGAGGAAGCCAGAGAAGAAGAAAAGTTGCGAACTCAGCGGGAGGATTTCAGTGACATGGTTGCTGAGGTACGTGCTTCTTGCAACTGTTCATTTGCCAGTGCCTCATTTCCCCCCACCCCCCAAGGAAAAACTTATATCATAATCAAATTGAACAGAATGAGAAGAAAAGGAAAAGAAAGATGCAGGAAAAAGAGGGCAAATCAAAGAAGAAGGATTTCAAGTTTTGAGTTGTCTCTTGCAACTTCTGAAGATGGTAAGCCAACGGCGTTTGAGTTATGGTAGTGCTTGTCGTTCTGCAATCTATACGGTTGTTGCTTTACTGCACTGATAAATCGTGTATGTTATGGCGGTTGTGCTTTTGGTTAGTCTACTGTAATCACTTTCCCTTCATGGCTTGATGACCTTGCACTCCTGTGCTTTTGACTACAAGGATACTGTATAAACTATAATACCATATGGTATTACGCAATTATTAAGCTGGGTTTGCACTTCAGTCGGTAGTGAGTTCTGTTCTATCTGGATTGTGTATTATGCTCAAATTTCTGGCTTGCTTGAGCGTTGAAAGGGATCAGCTGATCAACCCCAGCACCGCCTTAGGTGTGTATTCTTTTGTACATCAGTATTCATATGCTAAAACACCACCTGATTATCGGTGAACAAATCAAACATTTCAATATCATAATGGGATCGGGTTTCAGAGCTAAAATAATATCCTCGTTGACAACTCAAGAACTTTGAAAAAACATCAAATCAATAATTCAATAGGAAAGAAAAAAAATGGTATTTGAAATATCATTATAGCATAGAAATAGAACAGACAATCTCTACAAAACTTGTACATCTTATATAAAAATTTGAGAAGGAAGAGCTTCCTTATGACACTATGGGGGAACATCTGATAACTATTAACATCAAACTTATTTTTCTGATGAAACACATTGCTTATAATAAATATACGGTTTGAGGAAAGAACCATAATCAATATTGTACAAAGGCTTGAAACACTGTCGTCTCAACTTGTTGCTTCACGATTCTCTCTTTGACATGAATTTCTCGGGACCAATTTTCTTCGGAGTACACACAATTTCACCTAGCGGACCATTGATTTAGACCGATGTTTCTCGAGCATTGAAGGAGCTGTTTTACTTCCAACTGGGGTTTTCTTTGATGCAGGAGTCGTGCCAGAAGCAGCTGTTCTTTCAGCAATTCTCTTCTGCCGTTGAATCAGTAATTCTTCCATTCTCTTACGAGCATCTTCTTCCTGCAAAAGAAACGCATGAATAGTATTGAGAACAGAAAAAATAAAGACAGAATGTTCGTAAATAACCGGACAACAAAAGATATTCATACCTTCTCTAACTTGCTCTTATGACCCATCAACCTACTTGCAGAAGACGTCATCTTGCTCTTTGATAAGGTATCGGGCTTGTTCTTAGCAGGGGATCTCGCCATAACTTTAGATTTCACGTCCCTTCCTAGATTCTTCGTAGTTGGACCCGCTGTTTTCTTGCTACCGGCGCTTTTACCATTGACAAGAGTATTTTCTTCTGCATGAGCATTTTCTTTAACTAGAGAAGATCTTCTATCAGCCTCTGCAAAAGAAATTTCCGCTTCATAATCCATTTCCGGTGTCCAGGTTTCCCCCATGGAATCACGTGACTCCCTTACAAGTGCCATGCAGAGTTCATCAGGCTCGGCTTGCTTGGGTATTTCCTGTGGGACATTTGAATTTTTATTTTCAGTCTGTGTAGCCATATTTACGCCCTCGACCATGCTTATATCAGTTCTCCAGGAAGAATCATACTGATCATATACTGCTGGTCTAGACTCTATAATAATGGAATCGTCGATCAAAGCAGTTTTTTGGGTTGATTCTTTGCGAGCAAAGTTCCCCTCATAGGGCATATTGCCAAGATTGTCAAATTCCATTTGCTCTGAATCTCCAAAAGATTTAACAAACCAATCTTCCGCCTTCCGGTTTCTAACAGTGGATGATTCTGCAGCAAAATCAGATGGGGCCCTGAGTGGATTTGGCCTTGATTCTTCTGATCTTTGCAAATACAATGCATTCTCATCTTCAGAAACAGTTCTCTTCACCATTGGGTGCGTATTTTCACCATTTGTAAAATCTACGACGTCATCTCTTCCATTCTCTCCATTTCTCTGAATCACAAGAATAGCATTGTCGGTGATCAAAGGTTGTTTCTTAATTTTCTCAGACTCGAAATCTAGAGGATCCAGAGAATTCATAATGTAATCATTCTGCGAGCCATTTGGAGTTGACTCCTCGTGATTCAGGAGAAGATTCTGAAAGGCGTCCCAGCTACCATTTTTTTCCACTCTATCGGAAATACTCGATTCAACATCATTCTTAAAATCTTGCTCGGCATTATCAATAGATCCATTTTGAGAATGGAAGCCTCGATGTCCCCTATTCTTACGAGTTTTTGAGTGAGAATGTTTCTCCAATGATGCAATTGCATTGTCCACCCCCTCTCTGATGGAAGCTTCATCAAGTGCTGAAGAATCATTAGAGACTCCATCCTCTTCTTCATTGTGCCTCCCAGAAGTTATATAGTTTATGTTACGAATTACAACTGTTTTTGAAGACTTTTTCTTGTGCTTTTTAACATGCGGTTGCCCCTTTGAAGAATGCTTCTTGCCATGCTTTTTACTTTCATCTGAATCTGTCCCGGAATAAGAGTCAATAGATTCATTTTGTTCATCCTCTTCAGAGGTTTCTGCTTCATTCGCATCTGAATGTTTCTCCTTTCTCTGAGATGACTTTTCATTTTGATGACCGTTAGACTGCTGAATAATGCCATTAGGAGAACCATTCACATTTTGAGGCCATCCCATATGCCCGGGATAATAAGATAGCATGGGATGCATACCCGGGAAAGGATATCCTTGGCATTGTTGAGTAGGGTTTTGAAAGTTGTATGCATACGGAGGAATACCATCCATCCATGGCACCTGTAACTGTACTTTAGCTGGAGTTGAGGATGTCTGATCGGAAGCAGGCTTACTTTCTGCCGGAAATACTTAAAGATTAGAATATGCCAAATGTCTACTGGAGATATAGGCTGTAAGATAGAGATTTGACAATAAACAAATATTCTATAATGCAAGTCAAACAGACGTTTCTAATTATTCCTTAACGATCTCTTGTTATTCTAATGAATACAAGATATAAATGATATATATAACCATCTGTAACTGTTTTAAGCTTTCAGATTGTGGTTCAACATAATATATAAATTACGGGTCTTGTCTCGTCTCCACTGCCACCCATTTAATGAAATTATGCACGTGTTTGATGAGATAAGTAAATCCAAACTATAAGTGACGGGCATGTTGAAGACAAGATTTAAAATGTTATACATGCTGTCATCTCCAACAACTTAAGCTTTTAGGTAAGATAGTTCAACAATTTCCATGACCAGCTGGAAAAACTTAAATTCCTTTTCTTCCTAGGAAAAAGATTTGCCCGTGTTAAGATTTTGAATTCTATCTTAAAAGGTCAACCTTATTAAGAGAAGTAATCCAAACTCTTATAAATTAGTCTATGATTTTCATCTTTATTCGATGTGATATTTTATCCCTTAACATTAATAGTGTTCTCAAGAACCATAAGGTTAAAGCTAGATCGAAGATATTGAATGCAATGAATACTAAAAAAGAATAAATTGATCTAGAGCATTTATTATCAGATAAACAAGATGAGAACTTCAGGTGAAGAAAAGGGAGCAGCATTTATTATCAAAGTACCAAGGTAAGAACTTCAGATGAGGAAAAGGGTGCAACGTCCAAATAAGGAAAAACATGCAAAGTAGATAATTAATTGGGTGAAATTAAGGAAAATATACCTTTGCCACCATCTGAATTTGTAGTAGTAGATTCCATAGAGCCATTAGACCCAAACGGACCCTCAGAGTTCCCATTACTGAGATTGTTTTCACCGGCAACCATAATTCCAGACGTCACCATATACAACAGATCAGGAATGGAGCATGCTTGAACTGCTGCTAATTCGTCCATCCATTGGTTGTCCGAATGCTTTTTCTTGTAAAGGTCCTTGAAATCAATGCATGCCACTCTACATAACAAATTTTTGTCTAAGTATACCATTTGCATCTTACATAAAGGAGATGAAATAATGACTAGAGGGAAGAATATCATTATCAAAACTCACTGCAGAATTATCGAAGAATAACCCTCTACGAGTGGAAAAATTACAATTGGTTGATAATGATAGTCACAACTTCCATTCAACTGGTCTCTTGACGAGAATGGGCGATTTGGACAAAATACCTTAAGTGGGATACTTAGATTTTAGTAATGAAGGCATGAAGCTGTCCAGTATTTGCTCATTGCTAAAATTCAGTCAGATATAGAAGTTTAAATTTTTGAGACAGTCCTTCTGAAGTATGATATTTAGTTTGTTTTGACTTAAAAGATTGCATAATATGGATAAAAGACTAAAATACGTCATACCTTAATCGTGAGGCTCCAAATGTGTCAGCAAAGCTTATGAGATCATCAATGGTATCAATTTCAAATCCTGCCACAACAGCACGGGCATAAGCCATGGCTTGCTCTTTCTGTAGTAATGCTTTTCGAGTATCCATAATACGTTGCAGACAAAACCTTCTCAGAACAAACAACTTAATGAATAAACTATCTGAGGAATGAAATAAAGATAGTATTCATGATGTTAGAAGTGCAAGATCATTTACTTGGAATTTTCTTCCACTGCAGTCCCATCAACTCCATCTTTGTTGGTTAACTAAAAGAACCATCAAAATGGTAATTCGAGTCAGGCAATGATTTTAACAAAGAAATTATCAACATTCAACTGTTTAAATAAAATACCCTCGAGGAATCCTTTGACCTCTTCGTGATCCCATCAGCAGTTGACAAGTTTCCTAATAACACAAGTAGCCGAAGTGAACAAAGGAACATAGCATTCAAAAGACAACATTATGCTGATTCATTACAAATCAGACTTATAAAACTTGATCCTGTGATTTGCCAAAAACCATTATATTTCTACCACATGCAACATTGATGAGAATGTGCATGTATACGTAAAATTTTCTTGAGCTATAATATGATTTTGTACAGCATTTTGACACTATTACTGTGATTCTTCTCTTCATTCATGGATGAATGCGTGCATACAATAAATTTTCTTAAGAAGATATTCAAATCATACCTTCCTCGATATGTCCTGCTACATCGGTGTTGGAAATTTCATTAGATTGAATTGAACTCTCTATCTGTGAAATTTCTCGTTCTATTCTTATCATCCTCTCAAGAATTTCAGGTGTACTCACAAATCGCACAAATCTGCCATTGATGGACAAAAAAATGTTTTAAGTAAATTAACTCTTATATCGGCCAAATTTTCAAATCCCGGTAATGACTGAATCCTTCTCCTGGATTGTAACTTGGTCTAAATCCTATCTTCTAGATCTCAACCGTTACATTTTTTTTTCTCTCTTTACAGTAATAAAATTAGATTAAAATCACTACTTCTACGGTTCTACCCAGACAAGAGGATCTATGTTTCACCGTCCAGATAAGTGGAAAAAGATCAGAATGAAAAACAAATTAATTTCACAACTTTGGCAACAACAATGATAAAGAAATTATGTAATAAAGTCTCGGATATCGTAGCCCAAAAGGCTGAAGTGATACATTCGCAATCGGATTTTAAGATTAGTGATCTCGAGTAAGCCATTATCTTGTTAATAATGCGCTAAAGTTCGACCATTTAAGATGGAATCCAAGACTGTATGGATAACAGATAAAATCAAGATTGAAAACTAATACAAGATTTTGTTATGTTACCTTTGAAACGTCGATTTGGTGAACCATGGAGCATCAACAGGTGGACGCAGAGTAATTGAATACCCACCTTTTGCAATATGATCTTTAGCATATTTCAAGTGAGAAATGAAGGGTTCCACTAACCCAGAAGCTAATTTCTCATTTTTCTTCCCAGAAAACACCACAAGATCGCATCTTTTCCGATTCCAATCAAAACCCATAAGCAAGAATAAAACACGTTATCAGTATCTGAACCTCATTCACAGATTCAAGAATAGACATAATCACACATACACATTCAAGAAATGTACCTTGTTCTTGTTGGGGTGAGTTGCAACAGAGCATAATCAAGAAGGGCCTTGGAATCCATATTCAGAGACAGGAAGAGAGATGGAGAGGAAAATATTTCAAATTATATTGGTGGGTAATTGTTTGAACGTGACATTTACAAAACTTTTGTTTTGCTTAACTGGACATGAGAAAGAGCCAGCAAGAACTGATAGAGCATTCCACATGGGGACTGTGTGCATCTGTGAGTGCTGTGTGAGAGAGAAACTTTTGTCGATTTGTGATAATATGGCGTGGGCTCCCTTATCCCCACCCTACACCCCCTAATTATTATTATTATTAGAGAAAATTGCATCATTGATCTCAAGCTGATAAAAAATCTTTAAAAACGGAAAAGTTAGTCCTCAAGTTTTTACTATAGTTGTATAACTGTCCGAGAGCGACATAAACTGTTCAAATCTTCATTAGATCATCGTGCAACCCACACGATAGTCCGTGCTTCAAATTTGTAGGAATTGCACCATTTGTCCCCCATTTTATTGTCCGAATAATAAGTTCATAATATTACAAGTCTAGTGTTACGAAATAAAATTTTCTTTTATCGTTATAACATAAACTTATGTTTAGAATCTAAAGTGGATCGTGTTTCCACATGGGTAAATGATGACCTAATTGAAAATTTGATGAGTTATTCACACAAAATTAATATTGCAATTATGGTGAAGGATTGACGGTCACTTGCTTCTTTTTAAAAGTTGGAGATCAATTTGTTGCTTGGACAATAGATTAAGGATACTGCAGTTTCTTAATTTGTATGCACACGCAACGAATATAACTTCAAAGAAATCTTGATGATCAATCTGCTACTTGAACGATAGATTTAGGACCAATGATAAATTCATTCGAGCTTACAATGAACTAATAATTAATTACTGATTACACAAGTTAATTATTATGCTTATTGATACACAAATTTCATGCACAAAAGTGAATATCAAATGGTGGATTTGCTCACTTTGATGATATAATCATGAAAGATAAATGCATTTGATTTGTTTAATCAAAAGTGACATTAACTAACTTTGTTTAAGGGAACATGTTGGTTGGACTGTCCATGTCTCTCTACCATCAATAATTTCTTAATTTCTCACCATTTTCCATTTAATTTTCTTTCATATGAATTCTGGATTTTTGTGTTTGCTAGAGATTCTGTCCCTCTTGCCATCATATAAAAAATGTAATCTTTTCTATCAAATCAAACTCGATAAATTCGAAAGTCTCAAGCCATGCCACTCGTTAACTTGGCATTCTTATCTTCACTGGCGGACCTGGGGGTGGCCTGGGGGGCACGTGCCCCCCCAGATTTTTGGTTTTTTTTTTTTTAAAAAAAAAAAAAAAAAATTTAATAAAACAAAATAAAAGGTAGGCAATTAATTCTCAATTTCTCATTCCCTTTCCTTCTCAACTCCCGCTCGCCAATTCAAAGCCCTGCTCTTTCTCTCTCTCTGTCCGTCGCCGAGCTCGACGACTGACTAACCGCCCCTTGCCCCCTTCCGTCTGCTCTCTCTCTCTCTCCTTCTCTAGCTGCTTGCACCGTCGCACCAGCCACCAGTGGGCAGTGGCAGTGCACCACTCCGCGCCAGTGCCGCAGCGCGCCTCCAGGCTCCAGCTTCCAAACTCCGCCCGAAGCCCGTCCTCATTCCTCAGTCCTCTCTGCAGCTCTGTTGTCTCTCGGTCTCTGGCTCTCTGAGTCTCCACCACGACTCCACACCTGAGGTAAGTTCTTCCGCCATTTCAGCATTTTGAACTAAATAATTTAGAAATTGTTGTGTTGAGTAATTTGTGTATAATGTATTTGTGTATCTGTGGACTGTGATTCTTAATTCTTATTGAGGTAAATGAATTAGGTTAATTTATTGAGTTTAATTGTGTTTTCTGATTTAGGGTTTTTTGGGAATTGGGGATTTAGGGTTTTTTTTTTTTGATTTGGGGATTTAGGGATTGAATGCGTCAATTGATAGTTATGGATTTTTAATTAGGGATTTAGGAGAAGGCAATTGTCAATTTTGATTTAAGGATTTACTATGATTGATTTTTTTTTTTTCTTTTTTGTATCAGTTATGGACAAATACTTTAAACGTAAGTCTATGCTTTCTTGTGATGAGCAAAATACTGACGAAAGGAATGTTCGAGACAAAAGTGATAAAAGTAATATTGATGTTGATGTTGGGGATGTTGATGTTGATGTTGGGAATGTTGGAGGAGTCGGGGATGTGGATGTTGCAAATCTTGTCGGCGATCCTGGATTGAGAGTTCCGATACAAAATTATGATGTTAAAGATCGAGACATGATTCGAAGAGCGTATGTGCAAAGAGGTCCTTGTCAGCCTCGCAGTCATGCGTTTCCACCCATGAGAATGGGTAACAAAGATAGGCGATTTTGTGTTTCGTGGTATGATGAGTATCCTACCTGGTTGGAATATAGTGTGGCGAAAGATGCAGTTTTTTGTTTTTATTGCTAACTTTTCAGTTCGAGTGAGGGTACCTTTATTAACGATGGATTCTCAAATTGGAAAAAGAAAGAAGTGCTTAGAAAACATGTTGGGGCTTCAAGTAGTGCACACAATCAGGCTCGAGTCAAATATGAATCGTTCAAGAATCAAGAGCAAAGTATTCGATCATGTCTCGTTAAGCAATCTAATCAAGCTCGATCAGATTACAGAATTCGATTGAGTGCGTCAATTGTTTGTGTTCGATTTCTTCTACGACAAGGTATGGCTTTTCGAGGACATGATGAATCTGAAGATTCAAACAACCAAGGAAACTTTCTTGAACTACTACATTGGTTGTGTGATCATAATGCTGAGATTAAGGCCGTTGCTTTGACAAATGCACCTGAGAATTTCAAATTAACATCACCACGAGTGCAAAAAGATATTGTGAGTGCTATTGCTTCTGAATGTCTAAATGTGATTCTGAAAGATGTTCGTGATAGTTTCTTTTCAATTTTAGTTGATGAATCTCGAGACATTTCAGTTAAGGAGCAGATGTCGATTGTCATTCGTTATGTGAAGAATGGGCATGTATTAGAGCATT
Organism: Fraxinus excelsior; assembly: GCA_019097785.1. Lineage (NCBI taxonomy): Eukaryota > Viridiplantae > Streptophyta > Magnoliopsida > Lamiales > Oleaceae > Fraxinus > Fraxinus excelsior. Next base: position 1,411,021 of record CM032637.1, on the reverse strand, counting down.
TTGTTGGTGTCCACCATGTTTCGAGTACCACAGCTATCTCACTTAAGGGTGCAATTGATCAATTCTTCTCAGTGCATAACTTGAGTATATCTAATTTGCGAGGTCAAGGATATGATGGAGCTAGTAACATGCGAGGTGAGTATAATGGCCTCAAAGCACTTATTTTGAAAGAAAACCCAAGTGCATATTATATTCATTGCTTTGCTCATCAACTTCAATTAGCTCTTGTAGCTGTGGCACAAAAACATCCGAAGATTGAAACTTTTTTTACTACAGTTCATAAATTGGTGAATGTTGTTGGTGGATCGGCTAAACGGAGTGATCTTATTCGAGAGAAGCAAAGGTTGAAAGTTCTTGAATCACTCAGTATTGGTGAATTATCAAGTGGACGAGGTCTCAATCAAGAAACTACTCTTCAACGTCCTGGTGATACACGTTGGGGCTCTCACTATGGTTGTTTAATTAACTTGATTCTCATGTTTTCAACTATAGTCGACGTTGTTGAGATGATTGCGACTGACACTACAAGTACCGGAACAAGAGGTGATGCTTGTATTTCACTTGAATTGATGTTAAAATTTGAATTTGCATTTAATCTACATCTTATGAAAAAGATTTTGGGGATTTCAAATGAATTGTCGAAAGCATTACAACGAAAAGATCAGGATATTGTCAATGCCATGAGATTGGTGCAATTGTGTAAAACACAACTCCAAAAGATGAGGGATGATGGATGAGAGTCTTTTTTTGAAATTGTTTGTTCGTTTTGTGAAGCTCATGAGATCAATGTTCCCAACATGGATGATATGTTCATAACTGTAGGTCGTTCACGGCGTGAGACAGTGACAAATTTGCATCATTATCGTGTCGAAATGTTTTATGCTATCATTGATATGCAACTTCAGGAGCTCAATGATCGGTTTTCTGAGGTAAATAGTGACTTGCTCATTTGTGTTGCATGCTTGGCTCCAAATAACTCATTTGATGCTTTTGACAAGAACAAAGTGATTCGACTATGTCAGTATTATCCGGCAGATTTTGACGCAGGGGATATCTCAGAACTTGATGATCAATTAGATACATATATTCTTGACATGCGTACATCCGAAGACTTCGAAGGATTACAAGGCATTAGTGATCTTGCACAGAAGTTGGTTGCTACGAAGAAACATGAAGTGTATCCATTGGTCTACAAGCTTGTGACATTAGCCTTAGTTCTTCCCGTGGCTACTGCTATAGTTGAGAGATCATTTTCTGCGATGACTTATGTCAAAAATCGTTTGCGCAATCGAATTGGAGATCAATGGTTGAATGATAGTTTGATTGCATATATCGAGAAAGATGTATTTGACAAGATTAAAAATGATGTAATTATGGAACGTTATCAAAATATGAGAATACGTAGAGAACAATTATAATAAAATATGTCTTACTTAATTTTTTCGTTACTTTTTGAAAGTTTGGTTGTGCCCCCCCAACATAAAAAGTCTGCGTCCGCCCATGCTTATCTTCACTCTAAAATGCTTTTCGATTACTTGAAGTAACTTACTTTATATAAATACAAACCCCCCCCCCCCCCCCCCTCAGGCCCCCACCAATTGTTTTGATCCATAATCATCAAAGAATATGAAGTAAAAATAAAAAAAAAAATTATTACACAATGTATTGCACTATTGCTTGCTTGCCCTCAAAGACAGGAACCGAACAATATAAAGCCAGGAGTCGTAGTCTGAGATTCTTTTCCAAGTTACCTGCCCCATATCACATGATTCTATATGATTATCATTTTCTATTTTCTTCTTCAGCAAGGAGTTTGAAATTTTATTCAAATGGTTTACGGGTAGAAATAATCACGTGCCACAATTTTGATATGTCCTTTTTGAATATTACATATTGGAAAGTGAAGTGGTCAATGTTTTGGGTCTGTTAAGAAAATCGCACTTAGTTTCCTCAACTGGTATGTGTTTTAAGAATTTATTTTTTAAGAATTCAAATGTCCACATTACGAATTTTCAACGTCTGTTTTAACTACGAGAAACAAGAAATGGATAACAACTGGGATTTCCTCATATATTACGATTTGCGTGAGGCGTGTGTTAGTAGACAATGTAATAAACAATATTGTTACGTAGAACTTGAATTTCAAGATGATGAAAACCGTTATTTTTGACATTATTAGTCAAAATATGATGTATTATAGTTGCCCCTCTCCCAATTTCCACCAAAACACCATCCCTAGGTGAGATGTGGAGAGTTGGGAGAAGAATTAACCAATTTGTAATTGTTGTTGACAACATTGACGTTGTCAGAATATGGATTATTGATTTAAAAAATAATTTTCGAAATGGATAAATGCGATGTTGTCAGTTATGAGTTGTCAATCAAAATTGTAAAAAAATAAAAAAATTGTACAAATAACATGATTGTTGGGAGAAATCAAGTTGATCGAGTCATGAAAGTGGGGGCATCATAAAACTCTTTTTAGAGTTGAAATGGACAAAACCAACAAGGTTGGCGAGCGAGAGACGAGTATGGGTGGGGTTTGGGGGCTATAAAATTTTTTTACTTTATTAAATAATTAGAATTGACAAGAAAAAAATTCTTGGTTGGATTATAGTTGTTTTTTTCTTCATTTTCTTGCTGCTCAAATAACTTAAATTTGATTACAAAATGGGGCACGTAAAGTATGCACCCTCCTCTGTCCTCTAAAAGACAACTCGGGGATGCTTCCAATGAAATTTCGTGATATCGTACGACCAGTTCACTTTTCGAGAGAGAATAAACCAAGTCAAATGCCACTTTTTCCCTTCTGAACCAGATTTTTATTCACTTTTACGTCCCATGCATAATTTTCATTTCCAACTTTCCAAATTATTAATTAAATATAAGCATTTTAAAAAATTGACTAAGTAAAAATATGGACCGTTTCTACTATGTATACTCTCTCTCTCTCTCTCTCTCTCTCTCTCTCTCACATGTATAAAGAAATTAGAGAGAAACTTCTAATGGAAGAATGGCCAGACTACAGTTTTTCTTCCTTTGAATAGGATATAGGTGCAAAAATGAATAGGCACGTGTAGGAAGTTAAGATTAGTAGATTAATCTTGTAAAATGAGTAGTCCAAATCCTTAATAGTAAATACCTTGGTTATTGATTTCAAATTCATATATGATGGATATTGCCGTAATTATTACGTTCCTATAAGAAAAAAAAGGGAAGGTGGAAAAACTACAGCTTTGCTCCATGCTGCTACGTCAAGGGTTCGAATCCTGAAATATAGATTTGGCCTTTGGATAAGTGCAAGTGTACACACAACCTTCCACCCTGTACTCTTGGAGGTATAATCTGCGATTTACCTCATTCACCAAGGCTCAGGGCAGGGCAGGGCAGGTGGGGGCCGTCAAGATTGCGGTTCATCTTTTTTTTTTTTAACGTTCCTATAAGAGCGTATTCATGAAGAGGTTGTTTAAAAGTGAAACTCTTTTTATTTTAAAGAGCCAATCTTTAAATGTATTCAAAATATTTCAATTTTCAACGCTCTATTTATCCAATTTTATATAATGAAAATAATAATTTGAAGGGAAACTAGTGAAAATAAATAATAGGAAAAATCATAAATACATACTGAGAGCATTAAAATTAAATATTAAATATAAAAAAAAAATTGTCGGAGTGTTTAAATTTTCTCTATAAATTAATAAACACTCTTTAAATATAAAATCTTTTGAAGATATTCTAAAATGAGACTTATTTGAGAGTATCAATCTTGAAATCTCGACTGTTTTAGTTTAAACTTTATATAGATGGTTTGGTTCAATATTTTTTGGCTGTGATGAAATGATTTGGGATTCCATGAAAATGCCAACTTGCTTGCTTAAAGTTAGTTTGATATTACTGTGCTTTTAATAGAATAAATACTTATTTGAGTCTATTTTTCAAAAATTCATTTTCAATGTTTTTTTTTTTTGGTATTTTATATTATTAACATTAGTATTATTATAATATTTATTTTTATTTTATAATAATAAATAATATTATCAAATATTTTTTAAGGCCGTGTATTCACTTAATTATTTTAAATTCGATTTTTTTTTTTCACTATTAAGTGTCGATTAATAAAATTACGAATCAAAAGGTATAGTTGAATATGAATTAATTAAACTACCAAACTGATTTTTTAATGAATTAATACTTGAATTTGAATATGAATTTATATGAAATAATTTACCAAAATTTTAATGAATATGAATTCATTATTTCTCAAAATCTGCTCCTAGATTGTACAGATTCTTTTATAATCACCAAACACCTAAAACAAATTTTGATTGTTTGACAATCATAACTTGAGCTCTTAAATCAATTCCAAACAGAGCCTTAAGCAATTTGACGAGCAAAAAAGAGCCTTTCCTTTTATACATTCGTTGTTTATTTTTATTTACGCAAACAACGAAAATAGCTTGATTTATATATTGTCATTATATACAGGAGCGGAGCCAGCCTGTCGAAGTAAGGGGTCCCAGAATTGGAAGCGGTGGGGGCCCATGGGGGTTCAGGGGCACCGTTCCCGATTTTTTTTTTTTTAAATATTATCTTTTAAAATGAGGGAAGTTAGTACTTTGTGATGGAGAAATGAAACAAATGAACATAAATTAACGTACATTATTAACAAAAAAATAATAATCAAGAAACATATAAAAGAAAGTACTAATATTTAATTTAACAAAATTATACCTTATTACAAACGTTCCTTTCGAGTTTTCATACTTTGAATTTGTAGAGTTTAAATTTTTTATTCATTTGAGAATTTCATCGTCGACGGTGAGAATTTGGATAATCGAATATCTTAATTTAAGTGATGAAAAGAGTCAATCCGATAATCTTTTATCCATTAATTATTAATGTAAAACTCCTAACCCCAAAACCATATAAAGTTACATTGTCGATATTAATGATTCAGAAAAAAACTTATATTTGGATAATTGAATTATTAAAACATATTAAAAGGTAGATTTTTACAACGACTGTCATAATCAAAGTCGCAATTAAGAATGCATGGCTAGAAGTCGTGAGAGTGTCGTTATTCAATAGTCGTATCTTTAATTCTTTATTCAGTTAATTAATTTTTATTTTTTTTAAAAAAAGTGTTCCAATCTACTGTATGACTTAAGAGAGACTTTGATTCTTCAGCTGAATTCAATAAAAAAAAAACTTTGCTTGATTCTGATGAATATTACTTATTTTTATTCCTTAACAAATATTGAAATTGAATTCCTTTTATTGTATCACATCCGAAAAGATCATTCCCAAGACAAAATTTGCGTGTAATGTCATTTTATTAAAAAATGTGTAGTTGAAAAGAATGAATTTTGGGAAGGACGTGGATCAAACGTGGCTTAGAGCGTGTTTGGTGTGGATTAAATTTTACATCTTGTGTGATACTACTTATAGAAGGTGTATTTGAAAATAAAATGAATTAGTGCTAAACGTGTTTGAAGGATTGGACACACTATCTAATACGCCTAGAGAGAGTCAAAGCATTCAAAATGTTTTCCCCTTTTCCTCTGTCTTTTCAAAACAAATACCGGGTGTGATCCTAGAGTCCAATATTCTGATTTTTACAAACTTCATTCTATTCAAAAATCAAACATAAATTGGTCCGAATCTACGCAAATCTCATCTTATAAATACTCTATGTAGCATAATATAGGTCCGGACTAAAACTATTCGAATCAAACGAATTAATAAAGTATCTTAATTTGTCTCGACGGCATGCAACGTTCATCCACAGCTCGATACGTATGCAATCAGATCCTTCGCAACCAAAATCATACCAAAACAATACTTCGTCAACGGCCACCATGTGACGTGTTCATCAACCACCGGGGGATTGACACGAAAAGGAATGTTGCCGGGTTGCTTTACGATCACCTCCGGTGGCTCGGCTTCAGGCCTTTCTTGGACAGCAAGAACATGAAACCTGGGGACAAATTGTTCGATAATATTAATGTGGCAATTCATAAATGTAAGATTGGAGTTGCTGTGTTTTCTCCCCAATATTGTGACTCTTATTTTTGTCTGCATGAATTGGCCCTTATGATGGAGTGCAAGAAGAAGGTTATACCAATTTTTTGTGATGTAAAACCTTCTGAACTTCGGGTTAAAGATGATGGAATTTGTCCAACTAAGGATTTGGACAAGTTTCAATTGGCCCTCGAAGAGGCAAAGCACACCGTTGGACTAACATTCGATACTTTGAGAGGGTAAGTTTAGCACTTTACTCGTAAATAATTTTCTTAGTCAAGTAGTACGTAGCTTTTACATCTTCTTGATCACAACCATATTCACTAATATTTTTACATTGTAACTTGATAATATGAATGCAGGGATTGGCCGGAATTTCTTGACAGTGCTTCGGATGCAATCATCAAGAATTTGCATGAACTAGAAAAGGAGAAATATTTCTTGAAGAAGAAGAGAAATTATTATAATTAGCTCTAATTTTATTCATTTTCTTTCTAACACATTCATTATTCTTTCATGAATATATTTTCAATATTTAAGATCCTTGTCATAGTCAATTCAAATTGTTTATTTTGTACTGTATTTGCGATGTTGAATTATTCAAGAAAATCTCTCTCTCTCGTGGTCAAACAGATGAGACCAGGAAATTTGGAATCTCAGCTACCATGGAATACTAGCGACAATTATAAAAAAAAATTGTCATCAGTATCTAATTCTTAGTACTTTTCTGCATGCAAACTTTTTTTTTTACCACATGTTCTTGAATTTCTATTTTTAGCATTTTTTGGTTAAGTCAGATTTTCTGATGAGATTTGTATCATTATCAGAAGCTTGTAACATTGTATCAACATTTTGTATTCTATTCATATCATTATGCATTTCTCCATATATCTTTGTTAATCGTGTTTGTGATTGATGTGTAATATTTTTGCAACAACTAAACCTGTTACTTCTACTTGACTGCGGTCGAGTTATAGAAAACATTAGCCAACATTAGCATCAGCACTTGATTATTGGCCTGGCCGTGTTGGCTTGAGCAACACATTTTCCAAAGGAACAAGTCTACTCAAACCCTAACACATCACTTAGGATAGAGTGGGTTTGCTCGTCCTAAAGTACCTTTTATGATTATTATTGTTGTTATGAATCAACTCCGATATCAAAAATGTTTTGATATCAATTGTTGAGAAACCGGCAAAATAATTAAAGAAAAAAAAAATATATGGACAATATGAAATTTAATGGATCACACAACAATCAAGTAAATTGTAGAAGAGGAGAATTCATTATACCAAAGAAATAACCAATTGTCTTATAAGATTTGATCCTCTCAATCTAATCTAAATAATTCTCTCTTATTCTAATGTATACACAAAAGTCTAATTGTTATAGCATCTCTCTTTCATTGTGCCCATACCTTGTGGAGTATTTATAGAAACCAAATCTCGAAGTTGTGGAGTCCAAAATGAAGTACAAGTCCTAAAATTTGGATAGAAAAAGAAAAGGGAAAATTACACAATTACCGGTGTTTAAAAATTACTTTTCAAAAATCAGGTAAGAGAGTTTAATTAATCATAAATCAGGTATTAATTATATATTTTAATATTACTAATAATATTATAATTAATCAACATTCCCCAATTCTATTTCTGGCAATTCATCCCTAATCCCATTTCAAACCCTAAATATCTCTCTATCTTTCTCTCTTCACTCTCGCCTCTCCCTTCTTCTCCAATGTCTCTGTCGAGGGTCACCTCTCTTTTCTCCATATTTTCTGTCGTCGGTCCGGCTATTTAGCCTCGACATAAAGCTTCGGCGCTCGACACTCCACCATGAGCTGAGCTCCGACGATCTATTCTGAATGCAGAGCTCGTGCAAACACCACCGTAGAGCTGTGAATGTAGATGTTCCGACTAGAATGAGTGCGATTCGCGGCCGTGCTTGGTTTTTTTGGTTGTTTTGATTTATGGTGGCTAATGGTTGACGCGGTAGCGACGATGGTGGGTTTATGCGCCGTCGCACACATTTTCCTTTCTCTGTGAGTGCCGTTTCATAGTGCCACTCGCAGCGTCGAAAAAGTCACACGATGATCGCGAACAACACAACGCCACTGTACCAACTTCTTGTGTAGAGTCACTGCAGTGTTCGATCGGTGGTCGTGTTCATTTTTTTCTGATTGTTTTGATGTTAGTGGTTGGTGGTTTATTTTTTAGTTTGCAAATGGTTGTTTCCAGTGGTGGTGAGGTGGTGAGGTGGTAGTGGCTGATTAGTGGTGCGGTTGTTTGTGGGTCGCAAAATGGTGTTTCTGGCGGCAGTGGTGTTGTTGTGGTGGTGGTGATGTGGTGGCGACAGAGGTGGTCGGGTGAGGGTGGTCGCAAGTTGTCATTGTGGCAATGGCTGTAGTGTTTGTGACGGTGGTATGTGACCACTATTTGGTGTATGTGACTAATTATTTGGTCATCTGTAACCAAGTATGGGTGGTGGATCAGATCGGGGTGGGGTGTTTCGATGTATGTGACTAACTATTTGGTTCAACTTGAAAATATGTGACCGATCGATAAAATGTGACCTACAATTTTTTTTTGATCTGTGACCAATGAAACAAACATTGACGTATAAAAAATTTGATTTGTGATCTCGAAATAATTTGCGACTAATTAACTTGAAAATATGTGACCGATCGATAAAATGTGACCTACAATTTTTTTTGATCTGTTACCAATGAAATAAACCGTGACGTATAAAAATTTTGATTTGTGATCTCGAAATAATTTGTGACCAATTAATTTGATAAAATGTGACCAGTAAATAATTTGTGACTTATAAGGATGCAATTGTGACCATAAATTGTATAATTGTGATTTTAATATATTTAATTAATAAAATATATTTAATTAATTAACAAATACCTGATTTTTGCATTTTTAAACTTAAGACCTGAAAATTGATTTAGTGATAATTAAAACCTGATTTATGAACTCTTCCCAAAAGAAAACTGCGAAAACACTATTTTCGGCCTAGCCTGACGCCGCAGCGCCCGAGCATTCTGCCCACTTTGGGGGCACTGCGGCGTCGAGCTTGCTGAAAATTTTCCTTTCCATTTTTTTGTTTCCTTTTCGTCTCCATAATATTAGTGATTGCCTTGCTGAAAATTTCTCTTTCCATTTTTTTGTTTCCTTTTCGTCTCCATAGTATTTTACTTCATCTCCAATTCCTTAATTCAATCAAAAACTCCCAAAACACCATGATATTTTATTCATAATCAAACCGTACTTCTAAATCAAGATTAAACAAACTTCCTTCATGCAACAAACCTCTAAATCACATAATGTTTTTGTCACAAAATCTAACAAACTCTACTTTGACACAAATTCCATAACAAGGAATTAAATCATCACTTTTCAAATTTTTCTTCAACTTTTCCACCATGTCCTAACCGGACATCACATGCCCCCGTTGGGCATGTCATGCCCCTTCCATGCATATAGCAACTGTGAACTACATCCAAGTACTATATACCAGTAGAACTACCTTATGCGTCATCCTTGCTTGAATCATCCCATTCACTTCCAACTTCAGCCAAGTCATCAAACCTGCTTGAACCACCACAAGCAATCCCAATTCCACATGAGCTACTAGAAGATTTCCCAATATTATTGTCCAAATCACCACGAACAACTCAATCACAACCAACTCTACTCGAGTTACCGCTTACCAAACCATAAGCTGCAGCTGCTTCCTTTGATCGCCGAACCTTCCAACACATATATCTGGCACTTTCTCTGTCCCCTTAATACAACTCGGACACCCTTACTTTCAGAACTCCACCTCCAATAGTATACCTGTATCCTTTTGAATCAAAAGTACTTAAACAGATCGGATTTCTATTTATACCTGGAACATGTCGAACTTGGCCAAGTGTTCTAACCATCCATTCAGCATCTTGATTTTGACGTTACCAATCTCAGCTATTCCACAAGGCTCATTACTTCCCATCATCACGGAACCCTTTCTAACTGAATGGGACAGTTAGAACACTTGGCTAGGTTCGACACGTTCCAGGTATAAATAGAAATCTGATCTCTTTAAGTACTCTCGATTCAAAAGGATACATGTATACTGGTGGAGGTGGAGTTTTGAAAGTTAGCAAGGGTGCTCGGATTATGTTAAGGGGGCGGAGAAAGTCCCAGTTGTATGTGTTAGAAGGTTTGACGATCACGGAGGAAGCAGCTGCAACTTATGGTTTATTAGCGGTAACTCGGGTAGAGTTGGTTGTGATCGGGTTGTTCGTGGTGATTTGGACAACAATATTGGGAAACCTTCTAGTAGTTCAGGTGGAACTGGTTGTGATCTTGTTGATCATGTTACTCATTGTGATTTGAGTAGGTTTGACAACTCAGGTAGATTGGGGTTGCTTGTGGTGGTTCAAGTACTTGGCTGGAGCTGGAAGTGAACAAGATGATTCAAGCAAGAATGACACGCAAGGTAGTTCTACTGGTATGCAGGGTTTGGATGTAGTTCACAGTTGCTGAATATGCCTAGAAGAGGCATGACATGCCCGACGGGTAGCATGGGGTGTCCGGTTGGTACATGGTGGAAGAGTTGGAGAATGACTTGAAGAGTGGAGTTTTAATTCCTTGTTATGGAATTTGTGTCAAAGTGAAGTTTGTTAGGTTGACAAAAATTCTATGTGATTTAGAAGTTTGTTGTATGAAATAAACTTGTTTAATCTTGGTTTAGAAGTTCGGTTTGATTATGAATCAAATTTCATGGTGTTTTGGGAGTTTGATTGAATTAAAGACTTGTAGATGAAGCGGCACCCCTTAACGGGGCAGAGAACCTGGCGCTGTAGCACCAGGTCCCGCGTCGAGGCATCGATAGCGTGTTTTTCTGCAATTTTCTCGTTTTCAATCGGATTTTGGAGACTTCTTCTTTATCTTGGACCCAACTTTGAGATTTAGCTTCTATAAATACTCCACAAGGTATAAACACTTAATAAGGAGGAAAATGCAACACTGAGAGAGATTATAACAATTAGATCATTGTTGTATACATTAGAAACAAGAGAGAATTGTTTATATTAGATTAAGAGGATCAAAATCTTGTAAGACAATTGCTTATTTCTTGGTATAATAAATTCTACTCTTCCACAATTTACTTGATCGTTGTGTGATCTATTAAATTTCATATTATTCATATTTTAGCCTTTAATTGTTTGATCGATTTCTCAACTAGTGATATCAAAACGTTTTTGATATTGAGTTGGTTCATGACAAATTCAATCCTTAAATTAAGTGGGAATAGAATTATACCAAAAATGCCTTTTAAGATTTATGAATAATGAGATATCTGAGTTCTTATCGTGAATGAGTTTAGCCAAATCAGGAACATATTTCCCTATCGAAGGCATTGAGTATATATGTGTGAGCATGGATATTCTCATAGCTGCCATTAATCAGAAACGACTACAACACATGCGATAATATACCCTCATAACTCTCCCTAGCAATATAAAATTTCCCCATCTTGCAGGGACGTAGCCAGGATTTCAATCTTGCGGAGGCGAAAATACGGGGGGTGAAGGCTCTCGGGGAATTTTTTTTAACTAAGAGGATTGAAAACGACGATTTTGAGTACCAAAATAGATAAGTTAGATTGACTGACGGCGTCCTGTATGATGGAAATTTGAGGAAATCATTGTCTGCAGTATGAAATCTAAAAGCTTATGCTACTATAGAGAAAATACATTTATTTATCTAAATTTAGTGTTCAACGTGACCCTATGAACAAGGCGGATTCATTTTTTATGAATAGCTCGATACGTGTACAAACTTCAGGAATTTCTATTTAGCCCCAACAAATTCGTGATAATGGAGTTGGGGGGATTGGTGCATCAGAGTACAACGTGGTGTTTGAATTACAGGAAAATTCATCTCTGAGAATATCATAATCACCTCTCGTTTTCGAATATGAAAAGCCAGCACCAATTGGAGATTCTAGGAATATATAAGTTGGCTTCTGCACCATCACACAAGAAAGGCAATACTTCAATAGCATTTTCTGTGAGAATAGAGTGGATTTTTGTAGGCTAATGCACTCTTCGATAGACATGCATGCCGTTCGACAAATTTAACTATTTAAAGTTTATACTACATTGAATCTTCTCCTCTCGAAGCTCGATAGATGATAAATCTGTGTTCCATGAGTAAGTTCAATGATGGTCATAATAATCGGCTTAGAAAACTGTAGTTCTTTCACATTGGTTATGGACTTATGGTTACTCGTAATGATGTTGAACGTTATAAAATGGAACACCAAGATCCAAGTTGTATCAAAGCCTAACAAGCTCAAATGAACAGTTCAAGCTAAAACTCTAACGACGACTCTGAATGCCAAGTTTTATTTTTTTGAAAATGTGTTTTTCCATATGGCCTTTTATTCTATCTCCACATTTCCCTGTCGTCACGTCCCAGATTGTATCAAACGGTTTATGCTAATAGAGTGGCAAATATTATTGTTAGACATGTTCTTTTACTTTTGAATCTTGGTAACTTCTCAAATTTTATTGTTAATGTCATCTTGACCTATCTTGATTTAACCCTTTTTTCACAAGTGAATACCATTTGATTAACAAATTATTGATTTCGAATAGGGCCGTAAGCAAAAACCGTTAAACCGTCAAATCGAACCGAAACCACATTTTAGAAACCGTCGGTTTGGTACCACATGGACCCGTCAACGAAATGGTTTTAAACCAAACCAAACCGGTCAAAAACGATTTGGTTTAGGTTTGAGAATTTTAATTGCGGTTTAAAACCCAACTGGACCGGTGAAAAAATATATAAAAATAAAAAAATAAAAATAATGAATTTTTTTTTAAAATTCATCCAAATATATAAAATTCAATAGTTTTGTCATTTGTTTGTATTTTTGTTAATTTATAATTTTCTATTACATATATATTATTATTACCAAATAATCCTAAATTATATCTAATAATCTCAAAACTAACATAATCTATCTAAAACCCCTTTCCTCTTCAGAATTCAAATTTGTATAGTTACTTCTGAGTTTTCATTCTCAATTGGAGGTCGGATACTTGATTTCTTTAGGAGTTTATTAGATGTAAGGATGATTGAGACTTGTATATGTGGAAAGAATTGATTGCAAACTAAGAATGAACATATAGTGTTACGCCAATATTTAGATGAAGTGGAAGCATTTGATGATTCAATGAAAGTTGTGGCAGGTGGTTTATATTTTCTATTACCATATTTTAAAATATTCTCTTATCTATCTAGTATCCAATATTATGATGATGTAACGAATGCATTTGTTTGACAATGGAGACTATGAATCATGTGTGACAACAATTGATGTTTGAGTATATATGAGAAACTTAATTTGTAACAATATACAGCGATAAGTTTGTGTAATTATTATATTTAGATATTATAAACAATTGATTTATTATTATGGTTGATTATTTTGTCTACTCAATAGTTTTATTTTTCAGATATGATGATCACGAGGTCTTGTTGAACATCATTATATTTTTTTGGGCTTTATATGTAGTTTAGTAGACTTCTATTGTAACATTATCGTAACGTCTTAATCTAAAATGGCAAACAAAAAACTATATTTTAGTTTATTGTGATTTCACTTTGATTTAGTTGGTATTTAAATTTGTAGTAGATATATTTAATTTGTTTTAGATTTATTGCTAGTAAAATATAAATATATATTGAATTCAATGAATTAATATCATAAAAGTAGACAGACAAAAAAAAAAATATACGGCGAAACCGACGGTTTAAAATCGAACCAAACCGTTAAGTTTAGGTTTGAGTTTTTTTCAAACCGTTCAAAATGGTTTGGTTTATGTTTGAATTTTTCTCAAACCGGTTTAAACGGTTTGGTTTGAAAATTTGTCAAAAATCAGTAAAATCGGACCGCTTACACCCCAAATTTCGAATACATTCAAATTGGAATTGAAGAATTGAAAAATCCAAAGTTTGAAATTTTCAATAAACAACTAGAAAATGACAAGTCCTAGCTTTAGTTGAAATAATAAAATTCATAACCTTAAATAAAGAGAGAATGTAATTGACCATACTAGATTATGGATTAAAGCGCATATTTAAAAAAAAAAAAAAAAAAAAAAAAAGTCCTTTAATTGAATAGAAACTGTGGCCCTTTCTAGCGTATTCAGATTGCAGGAATTTCCAAAGCTTTCTACACGACCATATTCATTTTTTGGGGGAACGGTAAAACTTTTTTATCCCTTTTGAAGTGAGATTTGTCAAAAACTCGATAATAAAGTGACGACGAAACTTAAATTTAGAATATTTGTTTTTGAATTGTACAATATATTGAACAAGTTTGAACTTTCGAATTATTGTTCCATGAAGTCCACTAACTAAACATATCTTTACTATAGGATATTCCATATACATGAATAACAAATGCATCATAATTTACAAGTTATTATATTATTATTTGTGGGCATTTGGTCACTAGGAACAATGAATCAATAAGCTTCTACTTCTGAAAATAGGGCTAATAATATTTTTTTTTTCAAGCTAACATACATGTTCTTGTGCAGATATTATTGCTCATATAAGAGGTTTTGTGCAACTTCAATGGCATGTTTTAACACATTAGATTAATCTGTCTCGTTCAATCGTATATAGTTTAACATATCAAACATATGTTACATGACAACCATACGAGGACAAGAAAAATAGATCAGATATCCTAGAAAATAGGGGAGATATCATAACTCGAACCTTCGTAAAAAATAATAACAACAAATGTTTGTGATAAAATCTAACTGGAGTATAAATGTGTTGTGAGTCTTATATCTCCCTTAATATCATCGGGAGAATTGATTGTTTGGTAAGATGAACATATATTAAGAAAAAAAGTTGAAAATTTTATACATTATAATTCATTTCTATACGGTACTGCGTGTTAAGATTTGTGGCTCCATCTTAAAAGGTCAATCTTGTTAAGAAGAGTAGCCAAATATCTTTATTAATTGGTCTGTGTTAACATCATTTATCGATGTGGAATATATATCCCTTAACACTGCGGACCAAACAAGTTTGTTAAACAATAACTTCCAAATCAACTTAGGAAACAATTGCTATCAAATGTTTATCACAATCATCCGACAATGTCTCAAATGATGGTTGAACAAAAAATTCGTCTTCTAGACAATGGACCTAATAATACTTAACAAGAATATGACAAATTTTATCGGATATTTTTGTTTCTTAACTGTATCTAATTTAACATATCAAATATAGATAAGACACGACCATTTTATGTTACTACAAGGTATCAAAGTTGCAAGAGAAGAGACAAAACTCCACCACTAGGCATCCCATGCCTAAAATTCCAAGACAGATCAGAAAAACTTATCCAATTATAATCCCTTTTTTCCTATGAGCCAACCATTAACAGTGGCTTAGAAAAAAAGCAATTTTGAATCTAAAAAAGTGCAAATCTAACAGGAAGTGCCACAGGCCTTCATCTTATCTTTACTCTAATTTCAATAGAAATGAGATTCCAAATGGTGCCTCTACTCAGTTAGGTGCTTGAATTTTTCTTAACACCAAATGTTTCTTGAAATAAAAGCCAACTTCCCAACAGGCAGACATTTGAGAGATTTGGCCTAATCTAATGGGGAGATAAGATTTACAATGACTATATGCATGTTTGATACGCTGTTAAAAAAAGTAAAGATTTTTCTTATTTGGTTTTTCAAAATTTAAAAAAAAAAAAAAAAAAAAAAGGTTGTTTATTTTATAAGAAACTCTTATATTATACCAGAATACGTAAGTTATTATTACTTTAAATTTTCATCTATAAGAAACGTTACATATTTTAAAATTTATAGTGAACTTCTGAAGAGAAAACATCGACACACTTCAACGACTTGTCAAAGACACTTTAGAAAATGGAGAGCTAGGATGTGAATACACGCCCACCCACTAAGCATCATAAACAAGAAGCACAAGATAAATATGAATAAATAATTTCAGAAAAAAATAATTTAAAATATTTATAAAAAAATCGAGATTCTCAAAAATTAAATTTGTTGAGCACATCAAAGGGTGTTTTGACTATAGTATACAAATAAACGAAATATTCATCCCTAACCATTCTAATTCTAAACTTTTTAAACAAGTTATTTAACACTGCCTCAATGGTAGGAAAATTTGTAAATGTTGATCGAGTACACAACAAATTGACAAACAAGCCAATTGCATCGATACTACATGAAAGACATCAAACATCCAAGAAAATCTACTGCTGTTCTAAAGAAAAACAAACGAAAGAGTACTATAAATTGTTTGTAATGTTACTACCCAAAGTAGATTATTGAGTTCCCATTCCTAATAGTCTAATACTGCTCTCTAATCCGAATTCATTTGTAAAAACGGTGCTGATTTAAATCCAAAAAAATTGATGGCACGTTTGGCAAGGTTAATTATATAATACTATCGGTATTATAAATCTAATACTACATACTAAACATGTATCAACAAGGTGAAGTTCATATTCATTCACACAGGAAAAATGATGAATATAAGATGACTAGCAGAAGACCCAAAAAAGAAAAATACGACAGTATTATAAACAAACAAGATCGAGTGGAACGAAAATTCTACACAGAAAAGAGGGAAGTTTTTATCCAACTAAAATACAATCAAAAGAATTTTCAACATTCCTTGAAGACTTCAATCTTTTGACAGTGTAATTGACAGAACTGCATCCGCTATACAGTGAAAAATGAAAATCCCTTGTTCAAAAAATAAAAATATACAATTTCTTGGTCCGAAAATCCTTTAAAGATAATCCATGAGATCATGCTGTGAACTAAGGTCGTCTATTCTTTGCTAATTCTATGGATCTATTTCGAAGTTTCACGGAGAAAATGCTGCTGCTATGATTAGCTAATAAAGAATATAAATGAAGTACCAAGCTGAATCCCTGAGAAGTGTTTAATCAGCCATGAATAGATATTTCAGGTCATCCACAGTAAGCCGTGTTTGACGGCTACCAGTCTCATCCTCTCCAAATGCAGATGAAACCATCACCCTCTTCTTTTGCTGGAAAACGCCAAACATTGGAGAGTTATTACACAACAAATGACAACCGAGTACCTTATATGATGTCAAATGTTAAGCACTTTCACGTCAATTTTCTTCCCTTTTTAGCTGCCGGTTTCCATATCAGAAACAAAAATTGAGATGGAAATTTAAATAAAATTACAGAAATATACCTGAAGAGCCAAAATGCGATCTTCTACTGTATCTTTCACTGTCAGCCGCAAAACTGAAACCGGACGTGTCTGCCCAATACGGTGTGCTCTGTCAATGGCTTGATCTTCAGTGGTTGGGTTCCACCACAGGTCCAGGAGGAGGACATGACAAGCAGCAACCATGTTCAGTCCAAGACTTGCAGCTTTCAGAGACATTATCATAACAGTAACCTGGCACAAAATTCCACAATTCAGTATTTTGAAGATACAAATCGTGAATTCCTTATACAAGATGAAAATAATCCAATGAACCTCGGGATTGGTATTGAAATCTTTCACGGCGTTGTCTCTGGCACCAACAGACATTGTTCCATCAAGTCTCCTGTATTGGATGGTAGAGTCCTTCAAACAAGATTCGAGCAAATTCAACATCCCCGTCCATTGTGAGAAAACAATAGCTTTCTCTCCCCCTACCTTAACCAAAGAGTTTGAACATCCACTCAAGTCTGGACTTTCATTAGCTGTCCCAGGTAAAGTTTCAGAAAAAGAAGCTCCAACTGAGGATCCTGAAGAACTTGTTCTTGAGGCACAATCCTGAGGTTTAGACAAGGATAGCAGGACCTCAAGAGCAGCCTTAATTTTTGAGGAATCATATGGACAACTCAAAGGACAAGGCTCAGACACCTGAGCTGCTTCTGAACCGGAGGAACCATTAATATTAGCCTTGCTGAACCCATCAAAAGATAGAGCAATCCGTAGGGTTGTTATAGAAAACACGGACGATATATCGAGACGAGTTTTGCAAATCTTGGTGGGACACTGAGTATCATCACCTGTTAAATGCTCGCTTATGCACTGATTGCAAAAGACATGTCCACAGACTGTTACAACAGCATCTTCCGGTGGATCCTGCAACAAATTAGGAAAAATATGTCAAGAAAGATAATAGTACATACTGAGAGTTCTCTAGAAGGAAATATAAATTGTAACAGCAAAACTTGAGCAGGGCAGGGCACGAAATATATAACAACTTAAAATGCAAGAATCAATAAATGGCAAAATGGACAACTATTACGCCACCTATATATATAACAGTCAAAATGCTTAAAACAAAATAACAAGCATTAAGAAGCACATATGATCATTGTAACCAAAAGGACAAATCCCATATCCAGGCAGAAGTATTAGAAAAGAAATTACTGTGTATCTTCCTGAAGAGACAAGTCCATTATTACAAGAAAAATTTTGCCTGTATTTTTCCAGACATACTAAGCCCCTGTTTGGGCTCCATTAAAATGAGTTTTTCGTAGAAAATGTGCTTTCGAATAGGAATTTTTAGGAGAATGTGTTGTTAAAAAATATAGAAAAGCTTTGGGTTTAAGTGTTAACATTATTTTATGGGAGAATGTGTGATTGAAAATGAGTTATGAAAAAAATATATTTTTGGAAAAATGGAGCCCAAACAGGGGTCTCTAAGGACTGACATCATCTTAAAATTTGTATCTTCTGTTCTTAACTTCAATTGCAATGTTTCAGAAGGAAAGTAAGTTTAGATTCTTACAAGTTCCTAAGAACATGAAGAGAGAAATAAACACACTTATAGAACCCCCACTACACTAAGTTGTTGTCACGGGCTGATGCTTATGGCTGTTACGGAATCACAGTTTAGTTGTTGCAAATGCTGAAATGTGATAGCGGCCAAAATTGCTCCTTTGACAAACAAAAATCTCAGCAGCGATAATCCAACCATATCATCTATCATGGGAGAACTTATATAATCAACAGATAACTAGAAGAAAGACTAGATAAGATGCATCACCTATTGTTTATGAAAACAATCAATTTTTTTCATATGAGACAACCCCACCTCCACCCACAAAACTCCCACACACACAGAGATATATACAATGGAAATACTATCTGATAATGAGAGCTTAATATTGGAGATATGTAAAATATCAACAAATAAAGCGGGTTTTAAGGACAATCTCTAAATAAGCACTTACACTGCATATACCACAAATTGCCAAGGACGCTTCCAAACAATTCAGAAGGCTAATTTGTTTCTCCTGAGGAAGTTTCTTGGCCATCTCAATGGAGGCAGTCATTTTTGCATTAGTACTGAATCCACTAACAAGAAGAGGGTGGTCACAAGCTTGTCGAAGCCGCAAAAGCATCAATAATATGTTGACATAATTTTGTTTGACAGTTCCAGCAGCAGCATATTCCTGGTATACATCAAGAGATTTAAACATTAGGAACAGCAGATCCATAAAAAACATTCGCATGCGTTATTGCCTTTTATATAAAACTTACTGCAAATTGAGCACGTGAATTCGCCTCAAGACTGCGATAGAATTCTCGCTCCTCCTTTGAAAAATCCACTTTTTTCAATTCTATTATTTTGGGGGGGAGATTGATGATTGGTTCTCCGTCAATAAGAGTACCTAGATCAAACAATGACACAAACATATCATTAAGCTCCTGCAGAAAGCTCACACAGTTTAATATGCAGTTCTACAGAGAGTGCTGAAGTAATACAGAAAGCGCAAATCGGGCACTAGCTATTGAGTTACGGTTATTTTTCAGTAAGTCTACTCTGAAATTTTGAACAGATAATCATAAGTCAAAATTAAGACAAACTATTATTTCAAATGTGAAGTTATCAATTGAGCAGCCTAAACCACAAAGACACTAAGCCCCTGTTTGGTACTCATTAAAATTTTCATTTTCATTTTTCTACACATTTTCAACCACACATTCTTCAATAAAATAATATTTTCCATCACATCAATAACTTTTCTTTATTTTTCAACCACACATTCCAATCAATCTACTGTTCCAGAATACATTCTTCCAAAATAATGTGGCTCAAACACACCCTAAATTGAATTTGCTAAACAGGTAACAAAAGTCCTGTTACAGTAACATATCTTTTTATGGTTCAACTGGTTAAAATAAAGATTGAAATGCTATTAGGTAAACATGAGGCGCATTTTTTCGGGTCACGGAAACACAGAGAGACTAATACAGGGCTAACATTGCCACATCAATGTGATACAAAAGACTGACTGAGCTTTATCATTAGAGATTCCAAGCAGAGCATGCTCCAGCATCTAGATTAGACCAATTCTTTCCATGCATATAACTTAATAAAATACACATGAAAACAAACAATTATCCTTCGCATAAATCAAATCTTGCGATATACACACTAGGATGCATTGCTTATAGAGAAAGCAAAACCATCTTTCTCACCTTTGGTTCGACGCAACATTATAGTCTTTAGTACGGCTTGTAGCTTTTTGTACCCAACCTTTGGGTTCCTATGTATCGGCACCTTTATAGTAGAGCAAAAGAACTGAAAAACAGCATATGGATCATATCTGAGAAATCTGAAGTAGCTATAAAGATCATCGATTGCATTCTGGATAGGTGTCCCTGATAAGCACCACCTACGTTTAGCACGAAGTCCCCAACATGCCCTAGCTGTTTGAGTTCTATGATTCTTAATGCTCTGAGCCTCATCAAGTACAACCCGAAACCATCCAACCTTGGCAAGGGGGCCAGATAGTAATTCATTGTCAATTCCTTTCTTGCCCTTCTTACTCTTTGAGGATTTTTTATTTTCAGGGTAGTTCCTTTTTCTACCATAAAATCTAGATTCAGATTCAATCTCATCTTCATATTCATCAACAAGAGGCTGCTTCGGCACCTCCATGCTCACAATTGAATATGTCGTAAGTACAACGTCGTACTTAGCCAGCTCAAGAGGATCCTTTGTACGGTTGCTTCCGTGGTAGAATAGAACTGAGAGATCAGCTTCCCTTGTTACTTTATTGCGTAACTCATCATACCACTGTCGAAGAACACTTGTCGGACATACAATAAGCGTTCCAGCAGGTGGCCTACCCTTTGCTTGCATATGTGTCCCACTGATGGGGGATCCATCAACTTGACAAGATTTGGCTCCTTGCTCCGATTGATAGATCTCAGACACTCCATCATCCTCATCCAGATTTAATGTCTCTGCCTTGCATCGTTCTTCATTCGCTTTAGATGCTTTAGCAGTTGGAGACCTTTCCTTCAGTATAAGTGCAATTGTTGATATGGTCTTCCCAAGTCCCTGCCAATATAGTAGCACAAAACCTGAGATGAGAAGATTGTCACGTGGTAATGATCAGGATTTATAACCTTAAAAAGAATGACACCCATGAGCCAACCTGATCATCAGCAAGAAATCCACCAGAACAGCATGACACACCTGTCTCCTTGTTGACCATCCATGCTAAGGCAATTCGCTGTCCAGAAATGCAATTACTATTAGTAGGGTTATTTCCCATCTAACCACCAATGAACATTAAGCAGAGATAATGCAGGATGTTCCAAGAAAGCGCAAGTCCCCATCCTTATTATGGTATAAAAGTAAGGATGATAACGATGACAATATGAAGAAACAACTCCGGAGATATAGATATACCCAACTCAAGTTGAAAGCATGGATAAATTCAAAGCAAACAACATTTGAAACCAAGAAATATGCAAACAATCTGTGCTTCTTTTTCCACATCTTTAAAATGGAAACGTTAAAGATGTTCTACTGAAATGTGTCAAAACATGAAATATAATTCGAAAAAGTTTGGGGTTTAAATGTGATCCAGGGACTTTGCTAAAAATATACTATCCTTTCCATGTGGCAGTCCAAACAGATTTTCCATTCGAACAGCCCAAAATAATCAAAATCTGCATCAGGTAAAAGCTGCTACAAAGCCAACAATTATTGAGAAATGTCAACATTCATATTTTGGAAGGAAGAAAAGAAAAGAAAAGAAAAGCTGTATGGCACAATATGGAAATGGAAAGGGATTTTAAATGCAATAAGAAGCGAAGGGAAAATTGGTTCTCTCTGACAACTTCTTCCTCAACTGAAGATACACTAAGTGCTATAGAATCAGCACAGATACATCGAATCCGTATTAGTCCAAAACAGAAACTTGTAAAAAATTACATACCTGGTGTTTCAACAAAGGTACAGCCAAAAGGCCCTCTGGTGGAGTAGCTTCTAATTTTGGCTGTGAAAGATCCTGCCACATTGTAGAAACTTTGATATGATCAGTTACCATCAAAACAGAGATAAAAAACTGGAGATATGACATGTGCAATGGTTTTTCACAAGAAGCTACAGAACCTTATCAAGCCATATATGGTGGCAAGAATTACTTTCATATAACAGTTAGAATGTTCAAAAAATGGGTAAAATGTCAAAAAGTAATACCATTTAAAATTTCTGAATAAACAGTTCTTGTACTCTGGGGAAAAAGATAGGCAGCTAGCCACATAACTTCTGAAGAATATCACACAAAAATCTTAGCCCCAGTTTGACAACAATTATTTGGGAAAAACGATATTTTGAATGGTGACTTTTAGGAGAATGTGTGGTTAAAAGTTGGGGAAAAGTTTTGGGTTTACAGGCAGAATATTTTATTATGTGAATGTGTGGTTGAAAATGAGCATGTAGATAAAAGAGTTTTCAAACAATGGTTGTCAAACAGGGGCTTAATTAAATTCATAAACCAAGTTAAAAGTAAATCACAATACATTAATAGATTCAATAGATAAATGATGCAGCAAAAGAAATTATTCTCCATTCAAAAAACAGAAGTAAGATCTCGTACTACAGGCTAAACAAATTTCACTCTGACTCGAAAATAATGTCTTAGTCTGGCCTAACACATTATTCAGATGAGATTTGCAACAATGTTACTGGCGAGTAGGGTCATAAGCCACATTCAGGCAAGTGGTCCACATATGGAGTTGTGCATTATTCAGCTAAAATACAAAGTTCTCAATTTAAAGAATGTGGATAACATTTATATTCTAGAAAATCCAAAATAGAAATGGACAAGTGATTTTCAACAGGAAGTGATTTGTGCAACAAACTAATCTTCACAAGAGGTATAAGCCGCAAGCTATAGGTTCACTGAATCAATATCTCATGACTGGAATCTCATGTCCATCTATCTATGCACACAGGACACTGGAAGCACTGTCGCTTAGGGGAAATACAGACAAGGTCAGAACACGGCTAAAGCTTCTACGATAGCTTGCCCCTCATGTCTTCGTCGCTTGAGAGGATTATTGCATTTTTTTCATTTCTGCTAAGATAGCATTCATTTTCAGACCATATTTCCCGTTCTCAAAAGCCTATCCTCGTAAAAAAACACTTTGTACGCGATTACCCTTGAGAAAAAAGAGGCAACGTTGAGTTTTGGAGGTATCATGTAAAGTCCCTTATGTATGCATGCAAATTTCGATGATAAAAACATTTGCATGTATAGAAAGCAGAATCCAAGATCTAGTTACAAAATACATACCTCAAAAAAGTAGGTTGGAAAGTAGCTTTTATACCAGTGTTCATTTAGTGAGGAAACAAGAGCAAAATAGAGCAACAGCTATCGACAACATGACATCAGCCAAACACTAATAATATCACTTCTCAAAATATAATAGATAAACTTTTTATTTTTTTTTCCAAAATTTCCTTTTACAGCCTATAAAATTTGTTTAATCCAAGTAGAAATTAAAAAAAAAAAATGGCAACTGAGAAGAGCTTTCACCCAGATGATTAAGACTTGGGACAGCTTAAGATAATTGAAATACCAAAATCTATAGAATTGTATTTAAAAAAAAAATTATATGCACTATTAATTGATGATAGTATACCTACTTTAAAAAGGCAGAGGTAAAATAATCTGGTCTAGCAGCAAAATAAATAAAAGAGAGAATAAAAAAAAAGTGCCACATTGTATAGAATAGTGTAACAGAGTCTACGCAATAATATACAAAACCAATGTTGAAAAGATATCCATAACTTTTTACTCTTAGGACAATCTTTCTTCTTTTTCTAAACAATATTTCTTTAGACTACATAATGAGAATCAAGCAATACTAGCAACTGTGTGTATGTTCAATTGGGATGCACAACAATAAATGAAAGAAAAAGGATGAATTAGTTGTTTCTCAGAAGAAAGGATGCACTGCTGAGAGACAATATTTACACCACATAGCATATGTACGAAAAGTTCTAGACAACATAAAGATGGCACAATATAAACCTATTCCCGTCAAAATATCACAAATCAAGACATCAACATATTGGTCGATTTACAAACGAAATTTCTAAGAGAAGACATGTATAACTAAATGGATCATTATAACGTTGGAAGCCTGTGGGGAATGATGGAGGAGGACCAGACATGGATTGAGCCTCAGAGAAAGAACGAATATTGCTAAATTTGTTAGTTACATAAATCAAAGAAAATGAGTGTTAACTACAGCTCGTTAGAGAATACAAATATCAGTTCAGGAACCTACCCGCAAAGCAACTCGATAGATTAATCGTTCATCATTTTGTCTGATCTTTGTATGAGCCGCTACCGTGTGGCTTATAGGGTCTCTTGATGTGGAAAGATGGGAAGCAGCAACCAACTTGGCACATGCTGCAGTGGTATTTATGCACGGTGGTGCACTCATATCCTCCAGAATACATAGATCAGAGTCGTCATCAACATGGTAGCTTTGATGCACTGTACCAATCTGAGACCCTTGGCAGTTGATATTTGAAATAAAAGAATCATTAACCATTGGTTTTTGTTCTGTCTTTAAACAACTAAATTGTTGCTTAATTGAGGTGGATGGCAGTAAGGCAGGCTGCTCTGCCGCCTGTACAATAGGACCACAACCATGAGCAACTACTGTAGAATTTTTTGCTGAAGTTTCATCAACTGTACCAAGAGAAAAGCGAGCTCTCTTTGATATTTCATCTTTCTCATACTTCATATGGGACAGATTATTCTTACTTGAACAGGGAGTTGGAGAATCGGACAATGACCATTTTATGTCACCATTAGTAGAAAGCCCATCAGCAACACCAAAGAAGTTCCTACCATTTACACCATCAATGATTTCAGAAGATCTGAAAGCTACGTCACTGGATGTAATTGATTCCCCTTTCTCCTCAATCTTTACATGATCATGTACTTTGCTGAAAACATTTGAAAAAATACTTGGAGTGGTATAATCTAATGCACTTCTCATCGTATGCATGTCACTCGATTTAGTAAATGGAATACCATTGCTTGCAGAAACAAAGTCATCACTTCCAAAATTAGCATTCAGCTGTCCAACGTCATTTCCAACTAGATCCTCGAATGTCATCGTCCTGGTGAAGTCCTGAGTTGGAACCTCCGCTTCATCCAATATGTTCATCAACCAATTATCCTCGCCAGATGACGAATTAAATACTGAACTATAAGGAAAATCTGGATTCATTGGAGCAAAATGAGATGTATTATCAGAACGTAAAAAATACATATCACCATTTTCAGATAAGAAATCTGGAACATCCCCCCCGGGAATTTCACAAGAACTAGACTCGGCATGAGAAGCTCCATATGAAGACCCATCACCATCGATGATACATGATTCCCCTATATGTGCAACAGAGGTTCCGAGATCATTTTCTTCCATCAATTGGTTGTGATACAAACCTGCAAACAATACCATTTTCATACCAAAGATTCAGAATACATGTGCAAAGAAACACTAACCAACTACAACAAACGCACAAGCATTAGAAAAGTACTATGCTATATCACAAGGTTTAAAACTCTACACACTATATTTTCACTCTATTATAACAAGAAACAACTATATTAGATCGACTTTGGTGAATTCGATACAACCAATGCAGATAACTAATTACCATAACAATGATTATTAAAACTCCTATCGCATCAGAAGTAGTTTGAAGAGAACAAGGGGTGTTAAAATAAAAGATTGAGATTATAGAGTAACGTATCTTTTTGGTGAAAAAGATTCAACAAGGACTTATTTCCAGTAAAAAAAAAGGAATTTGCTAGATGTCTTTTGTGCCAATCCCTTCAATCCATTACTGGAAAAACCATTGCAACTAAATTTTTCACAACCACATCCAACCTTGTGAATTTTGGTCTACCTTCCCCTCTTTAACATATTCTGTTGAGATCACATCAGTCTGGTGAATGGGAGTTTTAA
This sequence comes from Fraxinus excelsior, assembly GCA_019097785.1. Lineage (NCBI taxonomy): Eukaryota > Viridiplantae > Streptophyta > Magnoliopsida > Lamiales > Oleaceae > Fraxinus > Fraxinus excelsior. Next base: position 1,384,653 of record CM032637.1, on the reverse strand, counting down.
GATCTAAGAACTACAAGCACTAACCACTTAAGTCATCTCCTCTTTATTTACCCTCAATTGGTCACAGCAACTTATTAGCATATATTCTCTTTTCTTATCTTCTGTGTTCTAATACAATCATACGTCCATCTTAGAATCCAAATTTTTGTTATGTTCATTTTAGCAACATTTTGTCCTATAATAACCTTACATACAATGTAACATATCGAGATAATAATAATAATAATAATAATAATAATAATAATAATAATAATAAATCAATGGAATGATACACACACACACACACACACACACACACTCATAATACCTAATAAAGGATAATATAATAAACTAAAAGTCTAGATATAAAATACGGAGATTGACCATGTGAAAGAATTAGTGAAAATATCCTATACGATAACCGCAGTTACCAAGGATAATGTTATCATTTCTCTCGCCAATTAACCTTTTACCATGGTTAAAGAGATAACCCCGATTCTCTATTTAGATACTCGTTCTTATCACCTTCTACCCACCATGCACCGACTTTCCAATACCAATCTTCTACGAGATGAGGATTTTAAGCATAGTTAAGGAGAAGCACAAGTATCAAAGAATTTTTAATATGCCCCTGTTTGTTTCCCATTTCCTGTCAACAAAAATGATTTCTGTACCATTATTTTCAAACTTTTTGGGGACATTGTGAGAGAAAATGGTAAAAAAAAAGAACGACTGCACCTGTTTGTAACGGTAGGAAAATGCATTAAAACGAGATGAAAATTGGAAACAAACAAAAGCTATAATTGTCAGGACCATGTTGCCACATGGTTACGACACGGTTGTGATCATGTGGCCACATGTTGGTGATGGTAAAGGTTTATTTACATACAATTTTATTTTGCTTAATTCTTTCATTTTTATTTATTTTTTTGATAATTTTAATTCTTTTATTTTTTAAAATTTTTTTGTAGATAATACGATTTAATACCATAAAAAACCAAGATTGAGGTGCTTGGAGTCAGGACCATGGGTAAATAAATTTATGGAACAAGAAATTTCACAACATAATTTTTTTTACTCAATTAAATCTTGTTATTATTGTTATTTCTGTTGAATTTATTGATGCTTTCATTTCAATTTAGGTGAATTTTTTTCACCTACTATGTTTAGAATTCCTCATGTTTACTTTGAGCAACAATATTTTGGATTCAAATACTTCATATTTCAACACATTTTATGATTCCATGATTTAATTTATCAAGGAAGAATGAAATGAATGCATCTTAGTACGCCAAAGAGCAGGAAAATGAATATTGTGATCCTATTCATGGTGCTATTATGGTCAAGATATATTTCCAGAGTCAAAAGTGTTGGCCACACGATGAAGAAATTTGTTTAAAGTATGACTAGCTTACGTAAGTGGCCAAACAAATGAAAGTGTTGGCCAAATGAAAAGAACGAACAAGTGCTACTGGCGTACTAAGATGTTAAAAATGTGAATCATTTATGTAACTATAGTATTCACATGAGAACACCTCCACTCACTCTATAAAAGCTCATTTGTTTCCTTTTCAATTTTTTTTAGATGATAATGGAACGAAAATATTACATTAATCCTCTCCAGGAATGGGTCATTTTTCCCAACCGGCTTGAGGCATGTTGGGTCACTGTAACGAGCATGTGGACTCATATCATGCAAGTACCAGGATATTACACATGGGAGATGACAACGAGCAAGCATATATTTATGACTCGTGTAATAATGTTCCGAAGGGGATTCACGCTGATTTTAAATATAATGGGTTGTAGTGTTATATATATGTGTGAGGGTGCATGTATATTACTTACATTCATAATTGGGTATGTATATATATTTAAGCAGAGAAATATAATTAGAAGTATAAGATAAGTAAAGAAAGATAGTAGGCACCTTGTCAAAAGAAAATGATGTAAAAAGGAAATGGGTCCTCTAAACTGCTTGAAACGTTTTGTAGAAATAATGGTAAGATTTTTATTTTCCTTTATCTTAAGTTAAGTCACGAATTTCAATAATAAGTTAGAATAACTAACTTGAAGAACTAGATCAAACAAACGCTTTCTATACTTCGTCTATAAACAAGAAAAAAATTGAGTGCTCGCATGCAATATCATAAAAGCCTTGCTATTGTATTAGCCATTTCATGTAACTTCGTTTTGATGTTAATTGTATCTTACCATCACATAAAATCTCTGCACACTTCCTCATTTCATCTATCTTGCTCCACTCGTATGCACTGCATCCCTCTCAAGGTATTCGTCCTCATTAGTATCAAACCTATATAAATAGAACACTCACTATTTGGGACATGATTCCTTATAGCGACTCTACTATAATTTTTACTCCCACTACGACTAAATGGGCATTCAATGCATTCCATCTTACTTCTACTTAACCTAGTATCTTCAGATTATAATGCACTTCTCCAAAGTTCTATCTTACAATATATAAAAATTCTACTCTCATCAACTAAAACCATGCTATCAACAAATACAGACACCAAGAATCCTTGTCTTCAACGTGGCTTGTAAGCTCCTCTATGACTAAAGTGAAAAATATATGGACATAGGTAGGACAGGTGCCTGAAGTAAGCCAGGCTACAGCAATAGGAATAATGCGATAACATAAGGCATGGTATACCACATTATTTCGTCCTCTCAACACTTGAGAGAAAAGTGAATAAATGAAGAAAATATTGTACCAACCCATATCATAAAATTGCTTACCAACCTTGTGGGATGTCGTTTGATGATGAATTCTCTGGCCTCACCTGCAAGTTCACAAGAAAAAAAAATCAAAAATCAAGCATAAATCAATAAGAATGAAATCGTAAAACAAGTTAACATCATAGTCAGAAGGTTGTTTTATGCAGATATTTCCATATATTTGCAGGAAGGATGGAGTAGGGGTGGGAGGGGAAGTTCACAAGTATAGACTCGAAAAAACCAAATATCAGTCATTTGCCATCAAGATCGCCTACTTGTACAAATTCCAAATGTTTACCAAAAGCTTCTCAGACCAATTCACCGTGCAATCACATCAATCCAAACTCGGTCATATTCAAATCCCACTAAATCGATCAATATAAACAAACTAACATATCGGCAATCCAGAATTTAAAATTTAACAAGTAAAATTATACTGAAAGAAAAAAAAAACTCAGTATCTAACCTGTGAAGGTCCTGAAGGATCCTGTTCTGGAGGGCCCATGAGAGTCCAGAAAGAGTCAAGATCGAGGTAAACGTCATCGCAATTATCGTCCGCCTGAAATAATTCTTCCATTATCATCGATGATCTCCCATCTGTCTCGGCCATCATCATCTCAATCTTCTTATCTCTACCCAAATATTTACCATTTGCCAAAAAGTAAAAGAAAAAACCCTAATTTTCTGCGAAACGGAAAATCAATCGAAATTCTATCCTTCCGTATACATATATGAAACGTATATATGTATGTATATATGAACAAATCAATTTTGTGGAATTTAGCAAGAAGATTCTTTGCAATTCCCGTGAATTTTTTGGAAGGGGAAAAGGAAATATTGGGTGATGCGCCAGTTAGAGAAAAAAATGGGAGTAGGTTAACGACTTTTATAATTTTTGACTATTCAGTATTCTGTTTTCTTTGGGAGTTTTTTAACTGGAAACAGTGGGAAAAGTAGAATAAGGGGGCCTAGGTTAATGTGCGCCGCGTTGTCCGTTTCACATTAGGATTAGGAAAAGTTTGGGAAAGTCACCTCGTTCTTGTGCGCACAGTATATAATTCATTGCCTTAAGGTAGAAGGAAAACGTGTGACCTATTATTTTTTATTTATTATTACAACATTCGGATGTATACAACTAGAGATAAGTTTAAAACCACTTCTTTTTTTCAAACAAGATTTTTATTTAAAGGGACAAATAATTTTGAAAGTCGGTATAAATATCCTCCTGTCAAGATAATCTGTCTTCTGTTGTATCGATCGATTATTTGAAAAAGATCTGAATAGGTATAATTAGTGTGCAGCTCTCTCGTATTTAATACTATTGTTATTGTAAATTAACTAAAAATAAATTCCTTGAATTGAGTTGAGTTGATATTCAATTCCGCTTTTTATTTCACAAAAGAAATATTTTAATAGCTCTACGTGTATTAGAAGTAGAAAAATTATTTGTAAATCGTCGCTAATAATTTTTGTATATAAAAGACTATTGTAATTAGAAATTATTTTATTTTATTTTATGTACAATTTATAGTGTTGATTGAAATAGTAATTGTGTATGTATGTGATATAGATAAGGATAAAAAAAAAAAATTATTAGTATATTGAATCAATTTTAAAATATTTTTATCATTTATTTTTGAAGTAATTAGAAAATTAAAGCCTCATAGTGTGTAAGTAAAAAGACTGTGGAGATGAATAATAGAGACGCCTTGTGTATCTTCCATGAGTTGTTTAAAGCGGTAATACTTGGAAGTATTTGAATTTTTCGTTGGCTATGAGATTATTCCAGAACACAAGGTTGATGTAGGGCAGCCAGTCCTTAGGTGCATCCTTTTTTTTTCTGTATTTTCTTGAGATTTAGAAAACCTAAGCTGAATTTTTGCCATTTGGAGAGAGGTGTTGCTCATGTAACACGTATTCTTAATGTCGGTCTGATCAATTTTGGGCATTTTTTATTAAAAAAAAAAAAAAAAAAAAAAATTCTGGTTCCACAAGAATTCAATTCTTGAGCATAATATTGATGTGTTAGCAATTCAAAATAAGCATCCTTTTCTTTTTGAATAAAGAGTGGCATGTGTTAATTTTGATTTCTTGAGCCATTTTAAGTGCAAAGACCTTTATGGAGATGTAGTGCTGGTCATCCATTATGGAATCTATTAACTGTGATATGTTCAAGGACGGAGCTAGGGGGGGAGGGGGCGACCGTCCCCCGCGACCGTCCCCCCCAACATTGTCCGCAGTACACTATTCGTAGTTAATTTGTAATGTATTTTTCAGTTTCGCCCCCTCCCCCCCTCCCCCCCAAGATTTTGACTCGCCCCAAAATTTTGAAATTTTTTTATTTTTTTTTTCCATTAATAAATATTGAACAAAAAACTTACACTTTAAAATTCAACCATACAAAAATCTTAGATCTAAACAAAAGATCCAATAGTTACTTAAATAAATAAATAGCCAAAATCCAATCCAAAACCTAAGTTCCCAATTCTCAAGCCCAACTAATTAAAACCCAATTCTCAAGCTGGTTTATGCATAACACATGTTTACTTGTTTTGTCTAGTGTATAATTTTGATTTCTCATTGAAAGGAAGATATTGAGATTGTGATTTGTGACTGGTGCACTGTTAAAGTTGATTTCGTCATTTTGTGTGTTCAATCCTAATAAGTCTTATTCTTGAATATTTGAATTTAAGAATTAAGTAGAGTAGTTGCTGTTAGTTTGTATAATTGTGTTAGTTATTGAATATTTGAATTTAAGAATTAAGTAGTAGAATAGTCAGTAATGATTGAATTGAACATTGAATTTCAGTACTATTTTGGTACTCAAAATCGTCGTTTTCAATTCTCTTAGTTAAAAAAAAATTCGAGGGCGGAACCCCCGGGAGGGGGGCCCACCCCCCGTATTTTCGCCCCCCTAACTAAAAATCCTGGCTACGTCCCTGGATATGTTGTCTTGGACAAATATGGAGTTTGTCAAATTAATGCTGCAATCAGTTTAGAGTTTGCTCTACTCTTTCTATCTATCAATAGCTGTAAGGGCCGTAATAGCTAGGAACGGATTGAGAAGAATGCTGGTAGACAATGGCAGTTCGGTGAACATTCTATTTGGATCCACTTTTGATAAGATGATTTTGGATCACGAACTGACCCCCACCAGCACACCTCTGTTTGGTTTCACTGGAGACAGTATCATACCTAGAGGCAAGATTACCCTCGCTGCGGAGATGGGAAAACCCCCATTGTCGATGATGAACTTCATGGAATTTTTGGTAGTTGACAGCAGATCAGCCTATCATGGGGTATTGGGAAGGCCTGCATTGAAGGATTTGGGAGCGGTCACCTCCATTCACCATTTGTGTATGAAGTTTCTAACTGATAAGGGGGTGGCAACGGTAAAGGGAGACCAAAGAGGAGCCAGGGAATGTTACCTTAATTCTGTAAGGAAAGCTGAGCCTAGGGATATGAATATGGTAACAGGCGCCTGTTGCCTTGAATTGCCAACACTTGATGAACTCGATCCGCGAATTACTGAAATTGATCCCCAGGTGGCTCCCACAGAAGAACTGGAGAGTTTCCCTATCGATCCAAAAGATCTCACCAAACAATTACAGGTTGGTAAAAGTCTTGCCCCAAGATTTAAGGAAGAACTTAAAGAATTTTTGTGTAAGAACCATGATGTCTTTGCTTGGAGGCATGAGGATATGGTGGGCATCGACCCTGGAGTCAGTTGCCATCACCTGAAAATAGATCCTAAAGTTGCCCCGCATAGACAAAAGAGGCGAGCCTTGAACCCGGAAAGATATGAGGCCTTGAAAGAGGAAGTTCAGAGGCTGATCAATAATGGCTTCATCAGGGAGGCCCTCTACCCGAAGTGGATATCCAACCCAGTCCTGGTAAAGAAACATAATGGGAAGTGGAGAGTGTGCATCGATTTTTCTGATCTTAACAAAGCATGCCCAAAAGATAGTTTCCCCCTCCCTAGAATTGATCAACTAGTAGACTCCACTGCTGGACATGAGTCCCTAAGCTTCATGGATGCTTATTCTGGCTACAATCAAATTCCCATGTACCCAGGGGACGAGGAGCACACCTCGTTCATCACAGATCGAGGCCTCTACTGCTATAAGATGATGTCTTTTGGGTTCAAGAATGCCGGAGCGACTTATCAGAGGCTGGTAAATAAGATGTTTGCGGACTTGATCGGTAGCACTATGGAAGTTTATGTGGACGACATGTTGGTCAAAAGCTTGAAAGTGGGAGAACACATAGCCCACCTCAACGGAGCCTTCGATATCTTACGTAAATATCGCATGAAGTTGAATCCCCTGAAGTGCGCATTTGGAGTAGCTTCAGGCAAGTTCCTGGGATACATGGTCAATCAACGAGGAATTGAGGCCAACCCTGAAAAGATCCAAGCGTTGATCGAGATGAAGTCCCCTCAAAAACCCAAAGAAGTACAAAGTTTAACGGGCCGGGTAGCCGCTCTCAGTCGATTCATTTCGAAGGCCACAGATAAATGCCTCCCATTCTTCAAGGTACTAAAGGGAGGTCAGAAATTCCAATGGAATGAAGAGTGTGAAGAGGCTCTCTAGGGATTGAAGAAGCACCTAGGACAAACCCCCCTCATGTCAAAACCCAAATTTGGAGAGGTTTTGCAGCTGTACTTAGCTGTGTCCCTCGATGCTATAAGTGTCGTCCTGACAAGAGAAGAAGGCTCAACCCAATTGTCGGTCTATTACATCAGCAAGGCACTACTACCCCCAGAGACTCGTTATCCAGATATGGAAAAGTTAGCCCTGGCATTGATTACTGCCTCCAGCAAGTTACGGCCTTACTTCCAAGCTCACACTATACACGTATTGACTAACTTCCCACTCAAGCAAGTTTTGCAAAAGCCAGACACCTCGGGCAGACTATTGAAGTGGGCAGTGGAGCTGAGCGAATTTGAGGTCCTCTTTAAGGCTAGAGTCGCCATCAAAGGTCAGGCTTTGGCAGATTTTGTGGCAGAATTTACTAATGCACCTATAGTGGACGAGACCGTGGCCCCCACCGACCCTCCTTTATGGAACCTATTTGTGGACGAATCAGCTGGCGAAACAGGCTCAGGCGCTGGCGTGGTTTTGGTAAGCCCTGAAGGTCACAAATTAAATAGTGCCGTGCGATTTGGCTTTAAAGCGACCAACAACGCAGCAGAATACGATGTCCTTCTTGCTGGCCTAAGACTAGCTAAGGAAATGCAAGTAAAGAGGCTCCACATCAGCAGCGATTCCCAGCTTGTTGTAGGGCAAGTGAATGGCAACTTCACAGCCCGGGATAAGGCCATGGCTTCCTATCTTAAATTGGTGATGAGTTTTCTCCCTTTCTTCGAGAAATTCGAGCTAAGTCAAATCCCACGCAATGAAAATGCGCATGCTGACGCTTTATCTAAGCTGGCCAGTAGCAAGGACTCAGAATTGTTGACAGTAGTCCCAATTGAATATCTCACCAAGCCATCCACTTCATCAGAAACAATAATGTGGGTCGAAGGAACCCCTACTTGGATGCACCCTCTCATATCCTATCTTAAGGATCAATACATGCCTGATGATAAGGTAGAGGCATATAGAATCAGAAGAAGGTCGGCCCATTTCATGATGGTTGACGGTGTCCTCTACAAGCGTGGATTATCCGCACCTCTTCTTCGGTGCGTCGGAGGGGAAGATGCTAACTATGTACTTCGGGAAATTCATGAGGGTGTTTGCGGCAACCACTCCGGAGGTTTGGCCTTAGCCAATAAAGTACTGAGGCAAGGATACTACTGGCCTACTTTGAAAAAAGATGTCCTCCAATTTGTTCGCAAGTGTGACAAGTGCCAACGTTTCTCCAGCGTACAGAGACAACCTTCCCAGGAACTTACTGCGGTGTCCAGCCCCTGGCCCTTTAGCAAGTGGGGTGTGGACCTCATTGGCCCCTTGCCTAAGGGCAGAGGAAGCGCCAGTTTCGCCATAGTGGCCATAGATTATTTTACGAAGTGGGTGGAAGCTGAACCTTTGGCAAAGATCACCGAGGCCAACACCTCCAAATTCTTGTGAAAAAATATCATTTGTCGCTTTGGCATCCCTTATTCCATTGTCTCTGATAACGGGAAACAGTTTGACAACAAGAAGGTGAGAGACATGTGTGAAGAATTGGGAATCAAGAAACACTTCTCCTCCCCTCATCATCCCCAAGCTAATGGCCAAGTCGAAGCTGTGAACAAAACTACCAAGCATAGTTTGAAAAAGAAACTAGACACGACCAAATGAGCTTGGGTGGATAAGCTGCCCCATGTACTTTGGGCAATACGGACTACAAGCAGAACTCCTACCAGGGAAACCCCTTTCTCTATGACTTATGGCGCCGAGGCCATGAGCCCTGTTGAGGTAGGTTTGCCCTCTCCTCGGAGATTGAGCTTCAATGAGATATCCAATGAGGAGCTCAGAAGATGCGAACTGGATTTCCTTGAGGAAAAAAGGAATGATTCTCAGCAAAGGCTTGCTGCCTACCAAAGGAAGATGACCCGGTATTACAATTCAAAAATGAAGAAGAAATCCTTCCGGATAAATGATCTGGTACTCCGCAGGGTTTTCCTATCCTCAAGGGAACCAGGAGTGGGCACCTTGGGACCTAACTGGGAAGGACCTTACCGGATTGAAAGGAAAATTAGGCCTGGCACCTATTGGATCAAAGACATGGACGGCAAGACTAAACCCCACCCATGGAACATCGAGCATCTCAGAATGTATTACCAATGAAGGGCTTTTGAATGTAATCCACTGCTGGAACTGTTTTCCCAGCCTTTGTAAATGAATAAAATTCTCGTTTCAAAAATATGCCGTGTAAGCAAGCGCGGAAGCCTCGGAGGAGAGAGTGGAACCTTAAAAAAGGCCACCCCGTTTGAACTCCGAGGCGTATGACACAAGCCTCCCTTCGATGAGGCTGAATATCGAAGGGAGAAGCCCCTGCTTGGATGAACCATCCACCAAGCCGGGAAGCGTGGAGGCCTCGGAGGAGAGGATGAAACCTCAAAGAAGGCCACCCCGTTTGAATTCCGAGGCGCACCCCGCGAGCGTCCTTTCGGTGAGGCTGAACGTCATAAGAAAAAGCATTTCAAAGCTTTTGATAAGGGAAAAACGTTTGGTTTCACTTCGGTTGGTTATTACTTTGATTGAGCCTTTTTATTTAAATGAAGTTTAAATGGTCATTGCAAAGCGTAAAAGATAATACAACACAGGCATAAAGAGATGTACAATTTTCATTCATTTAAATGTTCCATTACAAGGAGGCTACACGCCTTATAAAATTCATGACGATTTACAAGAAAGTTAAAGCTCAGAAGGGGGTGGGGGGACTGCAGCATCGGAGGTGGAAGCCTCAATTGGCGCTGGAGGTGCCTCCACGGGTTCAGGGGCTTCGACTGGCGTGTTATCAGAATCAAGTTCTTCTAGTTCGCCTTCCTCAGCTGGAGTCTGGGGAACCTCCTCTTCAAGAAATTTCGCTTTAATCGCAGAGATATCCAGCCCTGGGTGCACCTCCTCTATCTTTTCAAAGGCCTCCGGTAGGCCACCCTGCTCCAATACATCCCGAAGCGACGGTACTCCTCAGTGAGGTGAAAATTGGCAATGTAGTTCCTCACAGCGATTTCGCCTGCCTCGACGACATCCGCTTCGTACTTCTTCACCTCCGAGGCATACCATTGGATTTCCTTCTCCATAAATTTACTGGCATCTCGAGCCCCAGCCAGCTCAAGGTTTGCCTTCTCCAGAGCCTCGGCAGTGACCTTTTGGTGGTTATCAGAAGTTTCCACCCTCTTTGTAAGAGCAGCCACCTCGCATTGGGCCTCGTGGACCTCTTTCTTCATCGCCTCCACCTCGGCAAGGGCAGACTCCAGCTTCGCATCATTTTCATCCTTTTGAACTCGGAGTTCGATGTTCATGTCAGTTTTCTCCCTTAGTTCAGCTTGGACTTTGACCAGTTCGTTACGTGAGGCCCGGTTCCTTGATTGAATGTCTGATAGAACCGTCTGGCACTCCAAGGCCACGCCGAAAGCCCTGGCCATCTGACTCACCAGGGTGGTAGTGAGGTCCACAGCATCGTACGTGGCAACGTAATTCTGCCACCTCTCCGTCCAAAATTTATTGAACCCCTTGGTGGCCCCCCTCACCTCGGGTGGGAGCATTTCGATAAGCGCGGGAGCAATCTTATCCTCCCTGCCTCCCAGGAAGTTCCCGGACTTCCCTGGGGTCCTCTCGACTTTTTTCTTTGAGGCCTCCGTCGCCTCCTTAATTATTTGGCGAGACTGGGCTACCAGCGACGAGTCGATTGAAGATTGCATCAGTTTCGGCCGCTTGGGCGCCTCTTTCCCAGCGTGGGAGACAGTAGTCCCGAAACTAGTGGAGGACTCGCCTCCTGGGCCAAACCTCCTCTTTTTATGTTGAGGCTCTTCGGCCACGCCCTTGCCCTTGGAGGTTACCACCTGGCTCTCCTTTACAGCCTCTTTGGAAGCTCCCTCCTCAAGCTCCTTCTCATTCTTATCCTTGCTGAGGCGGTCCAACTTAGATTTCACATGCTTTGCCCCAGAGGACCCGGGCTTCAGCGTTTTCACCCCGGCAATGGAGGTGGCCCTCATGATGCTGGCCATATCAGGCAGGGCGTACTCCTTTTTGGAAAATTTGTCTGCAAACATCAGAAGAGATTTAGAATAGATGGCAGTGCCTACCAATTCATAAAAATTACCTAGTTAAATGGCGTCTTACCTTTGGGAGCCATCAGTCCAAAATCAACGAAATATTTGTCCTTCTCAATGAGGTGGATAAAACTTCGGAGCCTCGGAGATCGTCGGTATATGTCTTCAATAATACCCCACTCAGCCTCGGATAGTTCGTACCTCGAACTGCCGTCTGCAAAGAGAATACACAAGATTAGAACCACGAGGCTATAAATGAATTACAATCAATCAAACCAAGACACTCACAAGCTTCGTAGTACTGGGTCGGCGCGGTACAGGCTGGGACAGCATCTCCCTCAACCATCTGCCACCTCCCCGTTACCCAGAACCAGGACTCATTCCACCCCTTTACGGAGGAAGGAAGCCCAACTACGAAGGGGGCATGGGAACCCCAAGGGGTGATATAGTAACACCCCTTAGAATCGTCTTTCCCCACGACCCTGGCGTAGAAGAGGGTTTTGAAAACATGAAGGGGCAAGTCCTCGCCTAGGGACACTTCCTTCCATAGGAAGTAGGTCCCAACGACTTGGCTCCACCCGTTTGGAAGGATTTGGGTGGGGGACAACATGAATGTCCTCAGCACCGCCCTAAAAAAGGGGTGCAGAGGCAGACGCACACATGCCTTAAGCAGGTATTCACTGAAGGCCACACAGTTTGGCCTCGGAAAACAGGCTCTTTCGTGGGGATCTGGGACTATTAATTTTACGTAGGAGGGGATACGGTACAGCTCCCTAAGCTCGGCTAGTTTGGCAGAGGTGATGTTGGATTGAATTTTGGCTGCCCCCCACCCCGCCTCGTAATCTATGGGCTCCTCGGCCATACTGTACCACTCTCCCGAAGCCCCAGACACCGACTCCTCACCACTCCCAGCCACTGTGATGGCCAAGGACGCCTCGACTGACATTATGAACTAAAAAGGATGGAAAAGACTGCAGAAATGGTATTGAAGGAAGGAAAGATGACTGAAACAAGGAAATACCTAAAATGCAGGGAAAAAACTCGCCGGAAGGTTGCCGGAAGACTGAAAAGCAAGAAAACTTTGAGAAATTTGGAAGAATGATTCGCAAAAGTAAAGTGTGAGAATGGCAAGGTCTTGCCTTTTATACTTACAATGGGCCTAACCCTGGCCGTTGGATTATAAGCCCAATTGATCTGAAGCATCCACGATTACATCATTCTAGGCCATGGATTTCAGACGATTCACACGCCAACGCCTCAGATTGATGCGTGTTCCGCACGAGCACGTCTTGGCGCGTGAATGAATCTCCCAATACCACACGGCCTAATAATTACCATGATGACGCTTTAAATGCGAACGGCTGTACGGTAATTGAAATTCGTTTCGATGCCACAATTGGCATTGGGAATACGCGAAGGTGTCATGTCAAAGGCGCGAATCTCCATAGGCCTTCAGCCTCGCCAGTTCTAATATGAACTCGCCTCGTCTAAAACACTTCAACCTCGCTAGTTCTAACTATGAACTCGCCTCGTCTAAAAGGACCGCAGCTCCGCCTCGTCTAAAGGACTTCAGCCTCGGCCTTAAACGAACCTCGGCGTTCGAAGGCAACCTTCTTAACTGTTGTACACTACGATTTCTAACTTCGTCGCTGCAAGTCCACGCATGACATAAATGATTACACATGGACTTGGGGGACTATTGTTACCAGCCATCTACATAAATCTCTCCCCAGGCCTTTATAGACAAACGAGGCCCAAGCCTCGTGTGGGAAGATATCACAATGATGAAAATCTGTGTGAATGATTGACGTGACCCTTGCATAAAGCAACTTCTATCTTGTCTTGTCAATGTAAGAGTATTTAATTGGGTATGTAGATATAGGGGAGAGGACTTGATGGCTAAGATGTGATGCTCCGGCAGGGGAGATGAGGCCACGTGTATATCGATCCGACAATCACCATCCTAGTTGTAACACTATAAATACCCCAGCCATGTAATACAAGAGAATGGTGCAACTTTGAGTACAAAATATACTTAGACTAATATCTTTGAACATACATAAAACAATATACACCAAATACAAATCAGGTTTCTCGTGATCGGATTCTTAGACGATCACGTTACATTTATCTAGCCGGAGCCTGAACGGAAACATCACGTGCGGCGAGTCCCTTCTACGCCCGGATTCTAGAATCTTTCTGAATATTCTTCGGTACACGCATGCTGAACGAGATTTGCACGTGCACGTGTGGGTCCGGCTTCTGTTGACAGCATTTTTTGGGGTCAACAACTTGAATTAGAATTTTAAGATATAATTCGAAAATAACTATATTTGGGTGTTGCATTAGTAATTCCGAGAGACTATAAAGTTCATGATGAAAACTTTAGTTTTTTTATCTATTAAATATAATTTGAAAATATGTTTGAGTGCTGTATTAAATTTTTCTGTCAGTAGCATGCTTATAATCCCAGTCGAGATTTTAGACAGCTTAACTCATAATCTAGTTAACATTCTTGCACTGCTATTGAATTCCATCCATTTGGCGAGTTTTTGGCTTCTGGTTCCATGGATACTAATTTAAAGATCTGGGATGTCAAAAAGAAAGGATGCATTCACACTTACAAGAGCCATACTCGAGGGATAAGTACAATAAGATTCAGTCCCAATGGTTGTTGGGTAGTCTCTGGTGGGTTTGATAGTACTATCAAAGTATTACTTTGAGATTTTCATGCGAAGTGTAGTTTAAATTAGCTTTATATCTTGCTTGGTTGTGAACTCTGTTTGCGGTATACAGGTGTGGGACCTGACAGCTGGAAAGCTTTTACACGATTTCAAGTTCATGAAGGACAAATTCGCTCTATAGATTTTCATCCACTTGAGTTTCTTTTAGCAGCAGGTGGGTATTTGTTTACCATAGCTAGTATTTTATGCTCTCATTGGTTTGCTAACTGCTGTCACATAAAATTTATTTTCTAGGTTCAGCAGACAAAACAGTGAAATTTTGGGTTTGGAAACTTTTGAAATGATAGGATCTACCAGACGTGAGGTAGTTGTTCTTGTCCATTTGAATGAGATGGACGGCTTTAGAATAGTTTTTCATTTTCAGAGCACTGAAAAACTGCCTCGTTGCTTACTAAATGAACAGATTATATTTTCTTATCCTTGACAAAGTTTTTGTTTCCCTCTTCCTAATAAAAGAATTTATTAAAACATGTCCCATTCAATGGGAAATTTGTTTATTCGAATTTCTTGTTCTATCTCTAAATTTAAGAAAAACAATGTCGCTCAAAGATCTTGTTAAAGAACTAAATCGAATCAACTTAAATCATTTTCTTGTTCGTGTCTTTTGCCATCTGCCTCCAATTCTATTCTATGATACACATTCTCTCCTCTTTTTGTTTGTTTTCCAGTTTGGTGATTGTTCCCCAAATATTATATCACTCCAAAATAACTTCTTTTTCTCCTTTCCCAGGCCACAGGAATACAATCAGTTACCTTCCATCCTGATGGGAGAACCATTTTTTGTGCTTTGGACGATAGTCTAAAGGTGTGTCTCAATTTTTGAAACTTTACGGTTGCTGTTTTTGAAAAAGAATATCCTGTTCACATGGTTCATCTTTCCTGAACTGTAGGTTTACTCGTGGGAGCCTCCAATTTGTCATGATTCTGTTGACATGGGATGGTTGACGATGGGTATTCTATACATCCACGATGGAAAACTTAGTGGTGCATATCATGAAAACTCAGTTGCAGTTTGGGTAGCAGATATCTCGGTATTAGCCTTTCTCTGCTGATACTTGAAGTCTTCAATTACTTAGCTCGCTTTTGAGTTTACACTGCATTTTGAGGTCTGCTTTCCCAGTTGTTCCTCTCAATTAACTAGTGCTCCCCTTTTGTGCTAGCTTGTTGAGCCATACGGTGCAAGGTTGTCTTCTGATCAACACATACACTCGAAGCAGAAATGTGAAACTGGGAAAAGTCCTTTGGAGAAAGGAGAATGCCATGTAAACTCCAAGTCAAATTTGCTGTCTACATGGCAGATACTGAATCTAAGGAAATAAAAGATATATATGTGGACTGTAAGATCTTGTTAATTCCTCGATAAATCTCGGGCATGCAAAACTTAATCTACTTCCGGATGAAAGTTATTCGTCTATTTAAATATAAGATAGATATGAGAAAAAACAAAAGGTAAAGAGAAAACAAACTTTGGGCATGCTTGGGAGTTTCGGCTCCCAGTTATGAGCGTTTTTTTAAAGTATCGATTTTGAGCGTTAGCAAACCGATTATGAGTGGTTTTAGTAGCAATTTTTAAAACGGTTCAATTGAAAGTTTATTATCCACCGTTCTAAAAGTTTTTTAGAAAAGTGAAGTTGCATATATGTCCTTTAGTGAAATTTTTAGTTTATGATTTCTTGTATGAAACTTTTTATGTATAAGTGATATTTTACTTATATATAATTTTTTTTTTTTTTTGCATATAAGTTAATATTTAGAAAAGTGAAGTTGCATATATGTCCTTTAGTGAAATTTTTAGTTTATGATTTCTTGTATGAAATTTTTTATGTATAAGTGATATTTTACTTATATATCATTTTTTTTTTTGCATATAAGTTAATATTTAACTTAACAAGTTAAATAAAGTTAAATATTTACTTAAAATTTATGTTAGTATTTCTTAGTTATATATTAATTTTATAATTATAAGTTAATTTTGTACTTTTAAATATTTTTTACACATAAGCGAGTTTTTTTTACTTATAAGTAATTTTTTATATTTTATAAGTGATTTTTTTGTCTCATTAGTAAGATTTTTACACAAATATTTTTTTTTATTTTACTTATAAATAAATTTTTAATTATAATATAATTTTTTTTAGTTAGTATGAAATAAAATATGTTATTGAAAATAATTATTTTATAGAGGGTGAAATTTGAAGAGAATTTGAGAAACGGCAAAAAATGGCTGATTTAGTGAGTTAATAGAACCGGTCAAAATGACATTATACCGTTTTTGAGTGGTTTTTAGACCATCCAAAATGGGTGCCCAAAAAATCTAGTAAGCACTCCCATAAACGGTGCCACCTAAAACACGCCAAAATCGGTGAAAATAAAACTCCCAAGCAGGCCATTCATAAATTGTGTACTTTGTGAATTGTTCGGGAACTTGACTGTGATCAACGAGGTTGTCATAAAATAATGATTCTAAATAGCGAATTTCTTTCCTTCCTGATGTTACAGTGAAAATTTAGCCATGCTAACTAGACAGTTTTAGATTAGCCATAATTCAATTTCTGATGTCAACCTTCTTTGTAATAACATTTTTTCTTTTCCGTGCGAAGCTGCAGGTGTAAATCTCATCACTTCAAAGAAATCTGGTTCACTTGATTCTCCAAAGGTTGTACATCCATCTGACACCAAGGAAATCAGTATTGTGGAAATCCAGAAACAAGTTTCTGCAGTCACCATGCCTGCAAAGACAAATGTGCCACTCAATAAAAAATCTCCCATTGTGCCCAGTACTGTACACCATGATGGTCCTCATGTAAAGGACTTGGTTGGTTCCCAAAGGGAATCTATTACTACTGCCAAGGCTAGAGGTGGTCGGTTGGTTCCAGAAGGGAATCTATTACTACTTCCAAGGCTAGAGGTGGTGTGTCTGCCAAGCTGGCTCTTACACGGAAGCTATCATATAATCGATTTGACATTGAAAGAACGATGGTGTCCCTTGACTCTGCAACTTTTGACAATATGAAGAGTCCTGTAGGAGCCGAAGAGGATACAATCTTTAGTAGTAGGCGTGTTCCAGATGATAATTTGAAAAACTCCTGCGAGGGAAGACACTCAACCACTAAACCTGTTACGAAGAAGTTGGATAGAACTTCATGTTCAACGAAACCATTAAGTCGAGGAATGTGTTAAAAGTGTTCTTTTTGCTAAAAGCTCTATATCTCCATCTAGTCTATATCTTGCATTTCATTACAAACTTTCTGCTAAATGAATATTGCAGATATGCTCAAGATTTAATGTATTTTTGTCTTTAATACTCCATCTTGTCTATGTCTTGCATTTCATTACAAGGCAATGCCAAATAACTACAGATTTATTTACATTGTAACATAGTTGTTTAGTATTAGTAACTTCTTGAAGGTCATTGCATTAGTAAATTTTTGTTCCTTGTTGGAACTGTTCCCAATTGCCTATATTATTTTGATTTCAGAGCATTGAGAATGAAACGAGAACTGCGAGCACTGAACTTCCATCCCTTCCCACTTGCTCTAGTAACTTCTTTTTCTGTGATTTTTATTCCACACCGCCTCAAATTATTTCTTTTGGCCTAGAAGTCACTGTATTTAATCGCTGTATTTAAAATGCATGTACTAGTTCCTCAATATATTTCTGCGTAAATTGTAAAATCCACTCCTGCCAACTATAATCTGTGAATTATCATCTGAGTTCTGTTTCTTGACATCATTTATTTTTCTTTCTGTCCTCTGTAATTTTTTTTTTTTAATCTATATTGTCAGTATAATGCATGGAGATGTTCGTCTATGGTGTTAAGCTACAAAAATTGATTTTGTACTCAAATGTTACAGGTGATGAACTTCTGAATTTCAGCAAAGGGACTAATTCTGTTAGACTTGTCAATGGAGGTCGGTATTTTAAACACTATTATCGTATTGCGGATGCAAATTGGATGAATGATAATTGTTCCTGTGCTTTGACTATGGCAGTGGCAGTTGTTCATGGAAGGAAGAGGAAGCGTTGAATGGCAATGAAAAGAATATGCCTGATAGGGCTTGTTGTGCAATGGCTGAGCCAGTACAAACATCCTCTTTGGAGGTAGAATTTTGTCTAGCTTTTGTAGGCATAGCCTCATAGATACTAAAATTGGCAGTTGAGTATGATTTCATTTGAATAATCTGGACATCCTTGGTCGGATAGGAGTATACGACGAGTTTTAAATAAGCTAGTATATTTATGATGTATACTAAAACATTTCTTCTTGTTTTTTGATGGAATCATTGATTAGCAATATTTCTTGTTAAATATTGTCTATAAACTTTGGTAGAATATTTTCATTTCCTTGATGCTTCTGATTGTGCGAGAGGCTCCTTAGAAATCTTTGTGGGCATGATTCAATGCACATTCCCAGTTTAGAATGATGTCGCAATTTGTTGAATGCCTATGTCAATTAAGCATTTTGCAGGTTCTTGATTCATCCAATCAACAAACTGAATCTTTTGACCTGGCTTTGATATTATCCATGTTCGCTTCCATTATTTGCAAAGAAAGTCATTTGCCATGTGATTAAACTGAAAAGAGTTTTGAGAAAGAAGAATCTAAAAAACCTTAATCAAAATTCTTTTTCCAAGAACTTGATTGTTTCAATTTATAAAATGTAGAGATTCACTTTTTTGTTGGCTGTCAGATTCCTATATATTTCAGTGCCACATAAACAGACTAAAAGGAAATTTGTAATCTCTGCGTACTTTATTTTTCGTGTATTCTTGTTGCTTCCCAATTAATTATTTATCTTTGGTTTTACTTGTTGGTGAATGTAGGCATAAACTGGTAAATCTTGTCTGTGGTTCATGTCCGTGGCTGTTATCGCTACTTCAGTAATCATTTCCTTTCCAAAGTCTCCTAACTTGAGTTAGGTGTTCTGGAACGCTTGAATAGAAAATCGCAACAGCAAAAGACTTTTTTTCACTTGAATCTTACTGATAATGAGACAAATAGAGAGCACTTTTCTATTTGATTTTCATTTTTGGGAGGTGGTTAATGGGATAACTAATGATCTTTAACATGAAATTGACTCTGAATTATAGTTGGAAATCTGATTTAGTTTGCTGAATGTGTCATACAAAGGTGCTTGGTGCTTCCTGTTAAGTGTAAATATTTCCTTGTGCTGCTCCTGCAGTTGTTACTTCCGCTTTTTCTTCATATTTTTTACAGTGATATTGAACGTTGTGTTTATAAGTTACGACTTTCATGCAATAGTATTTTGTCTACAGTTTTAATTCAAAATACTTTGACCAATTCACTAGTGTCCTCTATAAATTTGATACAAAAAGTGTTGTATGGCTCTGATTCTCATATGAATCTAAAATGTGAAAGGGAGCTAGCGTCACATGTTTGTAACCAACTGAAATCTTATACAAAAAGCTGCTCAAGTCTTTTACTTATCAAAAAAAAAGCTGCTCAAGTCTTGCTTTCCGCTCCATCCTTCCACTGCTCTCCAGTTATCTCTCACCAAGGTTTATCATGTTATTTGATCATTCAGTATGGTGATCAACAAATTAATAAAAAGGAGCCTTCTGTGATAATGATGTTAAGTTGTAATTCAGAATCATGATGTACTGCTGAGTACATTCAGGTCTTGGCTGACAAAGTTACATGTACGTTTTTGCTGATTTTTTTCTGTTATTCAGTTAAAAGTTGATCGTTTTGTTCCACATCACTCTGGTTAGTATTCAATTTTTGGTGTTAAGAACCGTGTTGCACTAAATGGTTAAAATATTGTTAAATATGGAGCTAAAAGCGCACAACTTTTTAGTTTCTACATGCTATCATGATTGGTAAATTTATGTGTTAGGAATATGAATGTTCTTATGCGCTATATAACCCCATTTTGCGTAAAACTTACCTTTCACATCCTCTTTTGTGCTTGAAATTCTCTCTCAATGGTAAGTTTGATTACCATGCAGGTGGTGCGGCGTTTTTGGGACCGAAATGATGTTGTGAGTGCTATAAATGCTGTGAAGAAATCGCCCGATCATTCTGTGGGTATTAATTACTGGATATCCATGATGGTTCTCACTGTTCTATTCATGGTAGTTTTGTCTTTGCTAATCTAATTTTTGCTAGTGCAGGTACAGTCAGATGTGGTTAGTGTTCTCTTAGAAAGGATGGAGATAATTACGTTGGACCTATTTCTTGCTTGCTTCCTGTGCTTTTAGGATTACTGGAAAGCAATGTAGAAAGGTAAATGTAGCAGAAAACTTGGGAAATAACTGGCTCAAAAAGTTGGTGCATTGTCATCTGATGCTAGGCACTGTTATTTACATTTGCTTTTTAAGTTACTTACTCTACTGATTTTCAACAAAAAAAAAATCTAGTGAAAAAAACATATTTTTCTAAAAATCAACTTTTAACTTGCTTTTGTGGGGAAGTAAATTTAAGCACAATCAAACATGCTCAAATCTTGATATGTTTATACTTGTGTTGGCATCAGCTGTCTATTTATTATTAAATCCACTATTAATAGACTCAACTCAAATTCTCTTGTTAATTTCTAGTTCAAATTCTAGTAGAATCGTCATTTTTTGACTAACTGTTCGAAGTGCATTTTGAACTATGGGAGTATTTCACACATCATTTCTCGTTTTGAAATTCAAATCTAAATAGATTTGTGGCATATTTGGACTGGAAGATTGGATAGAACACGGAATTAAATTAGAAAAAGATGACAAAATCTTGTTCAATCTTATTCATATTGACTATTGTGTACCAAACATGCACTTAGGATATTAAGATCTATAGTAAGCATGTTTCATCTAACCCATCATTGTAGGAATTCACATTTGGATTGGACTAAGAGAAACATCAATGCATGCACAAAAGAGAAGAAGATGGTGCTTGAGCGTACGAGAATGCAATAGTTTGTAGAAAAGATATCAGTCATTTCTCTAGTCTCTGTAGTCAAAATAAAATGCAAGATGGTTTTTTAGTCACCGAGAAATTTGTTGAATCACTGAGAAAACTGATTCATTACCTATGCAAATTTTCCATAGCCATACTAATATCTCCTTGGAGATGTTGCTGAAGCTAGTAGCTGTCTTTGATTCAGTAGTCCGCTCAACAGTATCAGCACCTCCAGCTATTGGGGTAGATCCACGCCCTTTTGGACCAGAACCTTAAGTTTCTGCCTTATACCAACTTGGCCATCTCAAACTCTGAAACCTGTGGATTCTCTTGTTGCCTTCAATCGTAGAAGTTCGTTATACTGTCCAATATATTGTTTACCAAACGTGCTTTTAGAATTTCTGCATTTCTTTTTGTCTTCTGTAGGAGGGGCGGTGTTGTGGCAAAATGTGAGCATGAACTAAATCTTGTTCTCGAGAACCATAGCTTCATCATCTCCGACTAGCAAAGGATCAAGTTTCCTTCCAACAACACGATCCTTACAAGAGAAAACACACTCCCATCAATTAAATTGCAACAGTCTAGTTGATTTCTACTTTTTGCCATCCAAATTCGTCACATTTGGTGGAGCCATGCAGTTTGAGAAGCGATATAGGAGATAGATTGTTGATATTCAGTTTTCAGTTGCTGCTTGAACTGATCGATACAACACACAGCAACATCAAGTCCATCAGATGGTTCATTCTTTTAGCTGTGCCACTTTGGATGTGGATGCTTGTAAATGTACCTCTGAAAGGATTGTATTAGAAGGATTTGATAGAAAGTTTTACATAATTGCATGTGGCATTAAATGATTTGATGGAAAAGCTGACCGTGTTTTAAACTATCTAACGATAAAATGTCTCGTGACATTATGTCAATCTTTACGTCAACGTCAATGTTCATGTAACATGACTGTTGTATTTATATATATAAAATAGTGTTGTGAAAAGCGTAAAGTGTTACTAAATCTGAACGTCGAGTTTCACGCTTTACGTGCCTAATCAATGTCTAGACGTAAAAAAAATTGTATTCTTATTTAATATTATTTTTAATTTTTAATCATTCTAAAAATTATTAATATTTACTTAATAATTTGGTTAATTACATAAATGGTTACTGAACTTTGCCAAGCTTTACCACTTAATAATTAAATTTAAAAATGTATTTTTATGATCACTGAATTTTGTCAAGTGTTACTACTTCATAATTAAACTTAAAAATATTTTACAACGGTCACTAAACTATGCACAATGTTACTCATCATTCACTCAAGTGGAAAAATTTGCTAGGTTCAATAAATGGAATCCACTTAAGTAACGAATATATAATACGGTGCATAGTTCAATGACCGTTGATATACATTTTTTAAATTCAATTATTAAGTAATAACACTTGGTAAAGTTCAATTTCCAATAAAATACATTTTTAAGTTCAATTATTAAGTTGTAACGCTTGATGTAGTTAATTGACCATTGAGATATATTTTTAAATTCAATTATTAAATCCCTTAAATCGACATCTATGAAATAAGAGGTCAAAGAAAATAAAGGAAAAAAGAGGAAATAAAAAATCAGAAAACTATAAATTGAATAAAAATAAAACTTTTGTTATATCCATTTCGAAATAAATGGATGGCATTAATCTTCAATTGAAAGTTTTACTACCCAAATTGAAGATGTGCGATACTAAATTGATTCTGAATGATTTGCAGAGTCATTAAATCCATGACTAGTATGTCCCCTTCATTGGCAACTGCCCAAATATACGTGTGATTTTTGGATCAATTGGTATCAATTCATCGTATCTTGAACTTCGCATAAAAAGATTGAAAGAAACACAGTATGAACACCGAAAGAAATTGACATAGAAAATTTACATAAAAGTACAAAAATGTTCGAATTAGTGCCAAAGTAATTGAAGTTGATTTGATTTTCTTCAACTTCTTCTTTCACTTAGGTCAATTTTAGGGAAAAAGAATTTATTACTGTTTAACAACTGAACTTAAAAATATATCTCAATGATCACTGAACTTTGTCAAGTGTTACTATTTTATAATTGAACTTAAAAATGCATTTCAATAGTTACTAAACTATGAATCGCGTTATATATTTATCACTTAAGTCGATGTTGTTTGTTGAATATAACAGATTTTTTCCATTTGAGTGATGGATGTATAACACTATACATAGTTCAGTGATTATGTGATACATTTTTAAGTTCAATTATGGAATTGTAATAATTTAGTAACCATTAAAATACATTTTTTTAGTTCAGTTATTAAATAATATTACTTGAAAAAATTCAGTAACCGTTCAAGTAATTAACCCCTTTATAATTTTTACAATTAGTCGATTATACAATTTTCAAAGGAAAAACTTGAAACTAAAGTCAAAATAAAAGATTTTTTTAAAAAGGCAAAAAAAATTAATAAAGCACGACTCTTGTGCATTAAACGGTCAACTTGACAGGTAATCACTTAGTTTCACGCTCACTATCAAAGCATGATGTTTATCTCGTATATCGCCTAGATGCATCTTTTAGAACATTGATATAAAAAATGTTATCGTATGTTTTATCAATGCATTACAAGTTTTAATTTTTAAATCCCTGGTATTTAATAACATTACAAGATTGTGGGTGTTCAAAAGTGACTTATTGAATATGAAATGGTGGGTGTTCAAAAGTGACTGTTAAACAACCCTACTCCATTAGTCTGTTTAAGATGCTAACAAGTTGGATAAAAAAGTGGACACGCAAGATTGTGAAAGATTAGACCCGGTTACCTATTTTTCCAAATCCTAAAATCCAACTCGATCTTATGAAAGATCGTCTTTCTAGGGGCACTTGGTAACTAACTCTTGAGGCATGATATCCCACAAATCCCAAGTATTTGCTGCACTTTCTAAATAAGAAGTCGTCTTGATATTGATTCACTCTTCTGCGAACATAGGCGACTAATCCAAACTGTGTCAAAAAAAAATTTTAAGTTCAAATACGTTAATTATACAGAAGCCAAATTACATTCAATTCTTGTTTAATTATATTTGCTTCAATTCATTGACATTTCACAATCTTTAATCCTTTTTTTCCTTTCAAAAGCATACACACGCTTGGCTTTGCTATGTAATTCACATGATATGAATGATCTTTCGAGTCCAAAATGAGCAAATTGCTAGATTTAGCAAATAGTTGCATGATCCCCGTTTCTCTTCTTCTTGTTATCGATTTGTGACCTTTTGAAAAAATTATCATCAAATTTCAATATAAATATTTTAAAACGACTTCACGTTATTTCTTATGGCATCTACGAGTCTTAAATCTTGACTTAGTGAACAAGTCGCACATGCAATCTGGGTCCATAATCATAAAATTTATGAAAATTCATAATTTATTTTCTCGTAACACACCGTGTTATTGGAACCACAAAAATGTATTATTTTAAAGAAAACTTTAATGGGCAAACCAAGACAAAAATATGATTCATACCTCCACTAGTACAATAACTAAATTGGATAAAATAAGATTAAAGAAAAAATATAATTAATAAATTATTATTTTCGATCTATCTCCCTTCAATCCTTTGCGTGAAATGCGACGAAAGAATAGGAAGGAAAATCTATAACAACCCATCATCTCCACCTTGTAGAAGGACGCTTTTAACATTCAGGGGTTACACAACGACCATAGAACCATGTTCAATAAGTGAAACGCAATAGCTATATGTCTCAGGTTGGATAGTAAGGTCGCATAAGCTACTAAATTAATAATAAACATCAATGTATGTGGTCCAATCTTGTGTTTGCTTGTACACCTTAAAGTAAACATTAATCCTCCCAAAAATAGATTATTAATATTAATAGACATTTAGTAACCCTATTTGAAGTGAGCAAGATTTTACAATGTGCAAAAATGTGAACTTGATTATAGGCTAGTTGTTATATAAAAATATGAATAATTGGTGAGAATCAATTGTCCCATTTAAAGAGCGACTAATACGTAAAAGGTATAATGAATTGGACATCATTGTTCGAAAAATTAATAGTCAAAACTTGATCTAACTATATGTAAAATAGAACAAGAATTCATTAAATTAAACATTATAATTGATTCAAATCGAAAATGAAAATAAAAATTTTAACTCTT
The DNA here is from genome assembly GCA_019097785.1 of Fraxinus excelsior. Taxonomy (NCBI): domain Eukaryota; kingdom Viridiplantae; phylum Streptophyta; class Magnoliopsida; order Lamiales; family Oleaceae; genus Fraxinus; species Fraxinus excelsior. The sequence goes on along the minus strand of CM032637.1, from coordinate 1,359,393 downwards.
TTTTTATTATCCAACCCCACATATTCTTGATTAGCAAACAAATCATTAGCAGTGTTCTAAAAAAACGTAAAAGTTAATCTTCCAAGTTTTTACAAATCTTAGACAAACCCTAGACGAAACTTTAAAGCACGGTTAGTCAACAACACCAAGCTTTACGTATAGCCTAGTCGAAGCTTGTACAATATAGTTCCGACAAGGTTTTCGTTTAAACATTGATTAGTTACTAATAAATCTTTGCCACCATTTTTTACGGTGATTAATAATTAATCCTCTGCAAATTGCTTATTGCACCCTCTCCGCTTTTTACGTGGCGCTTCCTATACTCCCTCCCATTTGTCAAGACTCCTTCCCTATTCCACCCAATCCACCGCCCCCCCTCGATATGTATACGTACATGTGTATCTATACTTCTTTCTACGTATTATTCCATTGAGCTAAGATTCCACTCATAAGCAATTTGATATTCGCTTATAAAGATATATACCCACAGACACGTATTAAGGAAATCTTCTGGAGCTTGATTTCAGCTGGTAAATTTCGTCCTCGGATTGATCTAATTCGTGGGTTTAAGGTGAGTGTTTCGAGCTCCTGTTCAAATTTTGATTGTTGGCTCTTGTTAAAGTAACATGCTCAGGATCCCATGTTCTTGAATTTTATTGTAAATTATAAAGATTTGATTTTTTTTGCTTTTTCTTTTTTAAGTAAACTGATATTTTATAGATTAACTGCGATTTTGCTATTTGGTTAATGATTTGAGTTTTTTTCCCCACTTCTATAGATCAGAGAGAATCACTCAATTCCAGGCTATTTGATTAATGATTTTGAGATTTTATTTTTATTTTTTATTATTTTCGGGTTGGGGGTGCGGATTTTATTTAGTTATGATTATTATTTTGAGGTTGGAGTTGGAGGTGGCTGAAAATGCAGGGTATAACCCATAGAGTAATAGCCTCAATAATATCTAGGACATGTTTTAGTTTATTCTGAGCACTTCACAAGACTCGCATGCAAGTGTTTCAATTTGTAATTGTTCATTTTTCAATTTGCAATCGAGAAATTGTGGAGTTTTTTATTCGATTAGAGACTGCGGCAGAATTCTTGTGTTATTGTAAAGTTAAATTTTACATTTGCTGCTGAAGTTTGTAACCAACCTCCTTCAATCATTTGAAATCTTTTTTTTACTATGAGTTAAAGCTGAGATGTGCTTACTGCATACTATAGCATTTGCAAATGAAAAAAAAAATTTACTAATTGAAAATCATTGGCTACTACTGGTCTTTTTACAATCGTATGCATCCACTGGCTAGTGCTAACATTAGTTATAGATGTATTTGTTGCAGTTTGTTATGAAAGTCTATTGAAAACCATAGCTGCCTATGAGGGCATCCAAGTCATGGTGGAGGTGGCTGTTGAAGAAAGGACAATTTCTTTTTAACGGGGTATGTTGCTTGTAATGCTTCCTTTTGTTTTAATTTTGATATAATCTGGAACTAAGTGTAAAATTTATAGTTCACATTTTGTAGTCTAACTGAAGTATTTTATTTTAACTTGTAAACGGAAAATGCAGGGATTATGTGGAGCAAAGATGAAACAGCTGCCGTTCGTGGGATTTCTCTGTACAGTAACACTGTTCATTATATATAGGACCACAATTTATCAGTTTCAACAGACAGAGGTAGCTACTTTGTAATTTCCTAGTTAAAAAACTAGTTGTTCCTAAATGAATGTAAACTAATGTGTTCAGTGCATATCATCATAGATTTTTAGGCCGACCTGTTTTGCAATACTATAAATGATTTTTTTGGTCATGCTCTGGCCTCTGGTAGATAAAATCCTCCTCTTTTCTAAAGAGTCGTCGGTTGGAAACTTTACATAATTGCAAATGATATCCTAATTTTGTATGCTCAAACCGAGTTTCTCACTTTTGAATGAGCTACAAGGCTAATAAAGAAAAAGGAACGGTTATAAAGGTGGGACCTTACAATCCTTCTCCATGACAACCACATAATACTTTTTCTTTTCTTTTTTTATCAGTTGGAGTCAAGATTGCTTCCCTTCTACATATTAAAGGTAATAGTCTTAATCCCGCATCTTCTTGCCTCGTTTTATTAATCTTTCTTGTATCTGTACTTGTGACTTTGAATATTATTTCTTATTGAATTGAAAATAGCTGAGCGGTTGAAAATGTTTTAAGAATTTCGTAGAATGTAAAGCATTAGTCTAATATGCATGGCAAATGTGTTTGCATCGTCATTGTGAAATTCTTAAAATTTATTCATTGTGATATTGAGGTGTTGTTGGTATTCTCATCAGGATTCAGGCATTGCCTCCACAAGTTTAAATAGTTTGCCTCGTGGTATCATTGAAGCAAGGTCAGACCTGGAGTTAAAGCCCCTATGGAAAACAAGTAGTTCTAAGTCAAAGGTAAAAATGTAATACTGTATGGCAGTGGACTCTACCAATCATTTTACTCTGTATCCCACTGGATCATGAATTATTTTGATCTTTTAGTTGTGATTGACTGCTAGCAGATCCTAGCACTTGTACTAAAGTCTGCTATGGTTGTATAACTGAACACTATTATATATCTGGCTGCCTCTCCTTTGTTCAATTTCAGGTTAAAGTTCAAAGCTCCCGTAATTTGCTAGCACTGCCAGTTGGGATTAAACAAAAGAAGAATGTTGATTCAATCGTTCAAAAGGTATGGCAATCCATTGAAGTTTGAAGATGAGAAATTTGTGATATGAATTACCATTTTAATGGTGCTCGTCCATTGTCTAATTCTGTTGAATTCAGTTTCTTTCAGAGAACTTCACAATTATTTTGTTCCATTACGATGGTAATGTGAATGGGTGGTGGAACCTGGAATGGAGTAAAGATGCAATACATGTAGTTGCTTACAACCAAACAAAATGGTAAGACTGGCAATTTGTGTCTTTAATCTGGCAGAGTTAGTTTTTTATTTTTATTTTTGATAACTGGATATATGGAATCAGTTCAATTGCAGTAATCTATTTTTTTTTTTTTTTTTTCAGGTGGTTTGCAAAACGGTTCTTACATCCAGCAGTTGTGTCTATTTATGATTACATATTCCTGTGGGATGAAGATTTGGGGGTGGAAAATTTCCATCCTGGAAGGTACTGTTGTTGCACATATGTGACATTCTATTGCTGCTTTTCTTTTACAATTTTATTCCCAGAAATTAGTTATTATACCAAATATTTTTGTAAGCATAGCTGATCTCAATTTGGAAATGTGTGTTTTTGACTTGCAACCACTAAGCGTAATATGCATTTTCCCAAATTAAGTCGTATACAAAATATTAGCTCCAAACATGTGGGGACTCTATCTTCACTGACTGCTCATAAATCTTAAAAAAAAAAAAAAAAACTCTCTTTATTCAGGTACTTGAAAATTGTACGATCAGAAGGACTAGAGATATCTCAACCAGCTTTAGACCCGAATTCAACTGGCATACATCACAGGATTACAATAAGAAGTAGAATGAATAAGTTTCACAGGTGAGTTGGGTGCAAAATTTATCTAATCTGACTACCGATTCCAGCTATAGATGCTTAAAATTTAATATTTCCATTTTGTTGTATAAGCAGAAGAGTCTATGACACTAGAGGTAGTACGAAATGTTCAGATAACAGTGAGGGGCCACCATGCACTGGGTAAGTTATCTTAATTCTTTTATGTCATTTTTTTCATTAAATTTAGTATCTGGCATTTGGTTGCTCAATTTAGTTATTCTCGAACTTCATTTTTTCTGGAGTTTTATTTCTTACAATATGCTTCTATCCATGTGTTTTTTGCCCTGGCTATTTAAGCCTGTCATTATTGTATATCCGGTGAACCTTTTAATTACTTTGAGCCACATTTGGTGCGCTGAATAACTTGGAATAGAATCATCATTTTGGTTCTCCTGTAGAAGATCATGTATAATGTCGTAAGTTGTTACGGTGATGATATAGAAGCTACTATAGAAGGTTAAATCATAATAATTCTATAATTTCGTTATGAAAGTAAATTTTAACGTATAATTTTGGGATGCTTAATGTGATTTTGTTGTGAAGTGGACATATGTACTTTTAAATGATACATTCTTATCAATAACTTCGGTGGGGAAGAAAATCCAAAAAAATAAGGCTCTACTATGTTTTAGTACTGAACCAAAAGAGAAGCAACAGACAACTAGACTGATCCTCACGGTCCAGGCGATCCAGCTTGTCAAACAGACACTCAGCAATTCGTTTTCCAATTTAAAAGTAACATTGATTTTTTCAAATTTGCAGATTTGTGGAAGGAATGGCTCCTGTGTTTTCAAAATCTGCATGGTATTGTGCTTGGCATTTAATACAGGTAACTTTTGGTGCTTTCCTCAGGAAAAAATTCCTATTCCTTGACTTCCAAAAAGATATCACCCCAAAACTCGACTGAACTGAATCTTTTACAGTTGCCTTTCTAATTTTGAGAAGTTCAACCTTTTTATTTTCATTCAAACTCTCTTTGTTAGAATGATCTTGTTCATGGATGGGGGATGGACATGAAACTCGGGTATTGTGCACAGGTAAAAATCACTTCCTCGTGAGGATATTTTATAAAGTTATTTAAATATTTTACTGTATCAAATTGGTTGACACGAGCAAGCAGTTTTCCGATTAATGATTTACACTATATATTAAGCTTAGATAATAGTCCGATGGCTATCATATTAATGTGTGCACTGAGTTCTACGTGATGTAATTTTGTTATCATGTTTTCTTTTTGATAAACTTGGATCTTTCGTAGGGGGACCGCACAAAGAATGTGGGAGTAGTAGACAGTGAATACATTGTTCACAAGAGTATACAAACTTTGGGTGGGGCTTCTGCGAGAAAGGTGATTTCGTTTTTCCCTTTCTCTTCTTACATGATCTAACTTATCTGTAGTCCACTACCCATCAACTTTTTTGTTATTGCCTGACTAAATTTAAGTTTACTAATCCTAGGATGACTTCTAATTTATGGGGACCGTCGATTTTTTACTTTAATATACACTCTTTGATTTATCTAATGGATCGTTCCCATTTTCTGATCTTCGCCTAAGTGTATGGTATTTGATAATTGTGCAGGCTTCACACCGTGAGGAGACCATGAAGGTACAGCTCCCACTGTCTTTTTTTTTTTTTACATAAATAAGTACTGTTACCAGTTGAAAATACTGAAACTATTTCATGTCCTTGTCTATTTCCTTTTGATTTCCAGAGGACTGACGTTGACATACGATCTGAGGTGAGAAACTGCATCTTCCATGCTCTGTTGATTTTTTACATTTTTTTTTTCTTTTGACTGGATTTGTCTTGAGTTTCACTTGAATGCACGAGCACAAGATTCGTTTGTTACATGATTTGTGGAGAAATGTATAGCATATGTCTTATGTGCTTTCTTTCAATTCTGTTAGCGACACTTTAGGCCGAAATGTGAATAATAAGAATGATTCCATCGTCCCCTCGCCTTGTAATTTATTTACACAAATCATACGAAATTTACATGTGCAGTTTCTCACACGCAAGTTTAAGTACAGAAAGTTTTGCAAATTGAATTCTTGCTCTTTTATGGAGTTCACTCTCAAGACTGGCATAAGCAACATGACTTGCGAATGTTATCAAGACTTAGGGTTTGATCTTAAAAGATGAATCTTTTAGGAAGATTAAATCAACCTTTCATCGTTATTCGATCTGGAGTTACTTTAACATGCTCCCGCAAGATGGTAACTCATTTTGAACCTACCATTTTTTGAATTCTTGTGCTCGTTTGAATTTTAGCCATATTGAATGGCTTGTTGGAGCTCAATGAGTTTTGATATGATATTATACTTGTTTTCATCTTAAAATGTCAAAAAGTATATGTATGTGGGATTTGAGTCCTCATTTATACATTTCTACTTGGATTTGACTATGCAGATTAGAAGGCAATCAACTTCAGAACTTCAAATATTCAAGGAGCGCTGGGAACAAGCTGTAAAGGAGGACAAGAACTGGAGGGATCCATTTCCATCCAGTCGAAGAAGAAAGCAGAGGCGCAGCCAAGGACGGCATTCAAAGGTTTAACTTCACTGTAGATGGCTTGTTGGTTCCTTGTAATTTGTAGTGGGTCATAATTACATCATTTTTCACAAATGGTTAATTATTTTTCCTTTCAATTATCATATTTTTCACCGTACGTAGTTTAGCTCTTATGTCTTGTTTATTATTGATTTTTTTTTTTTTACATGGAGAATTTAATATATATATATATAATTTTTTTTTTTTTTTTTTTTTTAACGAGTGATCACTAGTGTAACATCTTAAAACCTAAGCATGATAAATTAACTCAATGATCATTGTCATAATCACTCAAAAGTACTATAGACGGAAGTAACCCACAAAAAATATGAAAACAATGATATACTATCAGTGTTCTAAAATATGTAAAGCATAATTAGGTGATGAGGTCAAACTTTGTGTTGAGGTACAGCTCGTGACCAATGGCCTTCGGGGTCCCACATGGCCCTGCGGGCAGCCTCCCCACCTCATGGGCCAGCAAGCAAATTTATAATAAATGTACAGACTCTGAGTAGGAAGCTTGTTACTATACTTGTACATGATTAGGTTTGGGCGTGATTTGGTTTGGGTCAATTTCGACTCCAACTTGAAACTAAAACCAAATTAATCAGTTTAGGTGAATTTCAATTCAAATCAACTCACTCTAACTTTTAAACCCAACCGACTTTAGTTGATTTGTACTTTTAGTCCAAATTGTTGGGTTTTGGGCACCTAAATTACAAGAACTAAAATAACTAATAACTTTATATCACAGTAACTATTGGATATCAACTAAACTTAGGTTGATAGAAACAAATCAGCAGAAACTTAAGAATTTTGTTGCTTTTTATGTATTATTATGTAACCCGATTGCCTGAGTATGGAAAAATGCTAAGTATAACATAATGAGCTTGTGAAAAGTGTTGGGAGGAGTTCACACAATTAGCTCACTAAATCAACAATGAAATCGCAGAAATAAAGTGCTGAAATTATAAACTCAATAATCTGAAATATAAAGAATAAGAAACTGTAATAATAATGAATAAAACTTCACAACTCTTGCACAACAAGATCTGGAACGAAATGAACAGAATATAAATTGCAAAGAAATTTATCTTTATTAAAGAACCAGAGGTTGCACTTCTTAAAGGATTTGTGTTTCAATCACACAAGATTGAACACCACTATGCTTGAATCAAACCCCAAAGTAAAGATTACAAAGGATAGCACTCAGTCAAGACCGATAATTACACAAAATAAAGGGATCTCTCTTCACTATACACGGTTCACACAAGTACCCACTCTCAAACAATGAAACCACACAAGATTTACCAACTATTGAGTGAAAATCAGGAATCAAATGAGTATATTTGATTTCAACAGAGAAGAGGAGAAAACTCAAGAGAAACGGCGCAGCTGCAGAGAGAAAATAGAAGAGTCGAGAAGCCAAGTATTATATCAAACCCTAGAAGCTCGTTTTTATGAGTCACCTAAAGGTTGCCCATCCAACGTTGTTAGCAGTGACACTTGGCGACATCATGAGCATTCAAATCGAGTAATAAGAAAATACGATTTCAGGCTTTTCCTTCACAGAACACGTTTCTTGCACTAGTTTAAGAGTAAAACAGATTTTGGGCTGGACTTCAATTCCAGCTGGGCCAATATAATTTAGCCCAATGGCCATAGCATCATTGTGCCATATTCCTTTCAAAAAGAAATTTTCATTGCTATTACTTACTAGCACATTATAGATTAGAGGGAATCGAGATATACTTATGAGATTATTACGTTCTTATTACGTTGTTACAAGATTTATGTTTGTTAGCTTGTGAGTTGGAGAGGTTGACTCAAGGGCTTGTTGGACCCTTTGGGTCTAACCTGTGGATAAACTCATTAGTGGGAAAAACAATGATTAGCAGTACGAAAAAATCAACTCCCAAACTTCAACAAAAGATATAATTACCATGATTCGTGAATTTTCATACTTTGTCCTACATGTCTTTGTGGTCCATCACTATTTTTCGAACATTGTATGTAATAATAGTAATTTCTATCTTAGAAAAGACCTAAATATTCACGTGGAGCATATGCAACTCGGTAGTGGTGCAATATTTTAGTGTGATTGTCCCAAGAAATATGTTTTGCGCGTAACATGAAATGTATTCCCATTCATATCCTTTTAACGGAAATGACAATATTATCCTTAATTACATATGGGATCTTCTAGGGTCAGCATAATTTCTTAGAAATAAAATATTTGGGGACCTAAATGAAAGTGATGGTGGAGGCGGCGGATCAACCATTATTAATTTATTACGGAGGTTGAGGCGGCGGAGCAGCCACCGTTACCGATGTTTAGTCTATCACTTTCAAGTATGTCTTTTCAATTTAGTTATAACTTTTTTTTTATTATAATTTTTTTAATGTAACGTTTAACAATGTCAACACGTGGATAGGTTCAATGTTATTATATTTCTTTGAACAAATGATTTGATTTCTAATTTTTTTTTTAAAAAAAATGTCGGGCGAAGATTTAATAAATACGCACCGAAAATACTTCTAACGATTTTCAAAAGTCAAATGATTGATCATAATATGATCAATTTTAAGCAGTGTTCTAAAAAGCGTGTCTAGGCACGAAGAGTGATGAAAACGTTTTGCCTTGAGTCTAAGCGGAAATTAAACGGTCAACGTTTTGGTTGACCGCTTAATACTCGTCTAGGCACGCCTAGAGGCCCAAATTTTATGGAGGCCCAATTTTTTTTTTTTTTTTATAAAACTCATAGTCTAGATTCAACGGCTCATTATCCCTTCAAACTTCAAAAATTCTAAACTCTAGAAAACTAAGAAGATGGAAGAACGGAAAAAAAAAAGATAATACTTTAAAATGAATTGGAATCCGATAAGGAGTTCGATTAGATAAGATTTAAGCTACAAGTTAAATACGTTATGTAATTATGATTTTGAAACTTATCTTTATTTATGAATTATTAAGTAAATACAAATTTTTATAATTTTAGATGTTTGGTATGTATTATTGAATTATTTTTACAATGATTAAAAATTTAAATTTAAAAAAAAAACATTTTTTTACGCCTAAACTTCACCTAGGCTCGTAAAGCTTGAAGCTTGGCCTCTACGTCTAGTCACGCTTTAGACTTTTTAGAACACTGATTTTAAGAATGGTAATTTTGATGTAAATTATCCTTATTTTTAAGTTATGATCAAACACTTGACTTTTGATCAACTAATGAGTTTTTGGATCAAAATCGTATAAAGATCTTTCTACCACAGTTTTAATAAGCTTGAGAGATATTTGTTACGATTTAAAGGTATTGAACCTGGACATAGAAACATTGAATTATTGCATCTTTTGACCGCCAAGAATGGGTTCCATTATCAATTAACCATAATACCTTTTTTTATTTTTTTTTATCACCAACCACAAAGGGGCAATTTTGTAAAGCACTCTCCCTATGTATATAGCTAGTTACACTCGTAAGCTCTTCATTCACTTCTTCCCAAATTCCATCCATCTTCAATACACACAAATAGAAATTTCTATCAATGGAGATGAGAATTAAGGTCAACAATGGAGATTTGTCGAATAAATACACAGGGAGGCCTATTCCAAGGAGGGGTCAAGTGAAGGCTGGGATTGTGTTGTGTTTGGCTCATTCTTTGGCGGCCATTTTCTCAGTTAGAAGAAACCCTCCTTCCACCTCTCATCTTTGAGCATCTTTTGCACCGGCGTGGTCCGATTCAGTTCAATTACGACTTCAAATAGACCTTAACGGACAGAACACGCTAGTCTAGTCGACCTCTAATTTTTGCCAATTTTGTGTGTGTGTGTTTTTTTGCTTGGCGATTTTGATAATTTCTTAGTGATAATCATTTTAATGTTCAAAAATAAGATATTTCTCTTCGTTTTTGGACTAAATTGAGTTTTCGATTTTTGAAATTGATAATAATGTGCTCTGTTATTCGAATTTTGACGCACATTTATGAATGTCAACTAGACAAGCAAGACCCGATGAATGTGTTGTGGACAATTCCAGTCAGCCGTACCACATAATGGTAAATTTTGGGTTGTGTGAATGTAATTAGATTAATTAATTAATCGAATTAAATAAAAACAAATCAATAATTAATGAGAAAAAAAGTAGTTAATCAAACTGCCAAGTGTCAAGTGTCAACCATTCACGTGCACCAAATGTCACGTGATTCTTGTGTAAATCAGTAAACATGCTGCAAGTGTGTGCACAAAATGTCACGTGATTATCTGAATCTGTACGTTTTCCCAGAAATATAAATACCCAACAATTAAGATTTTGCATTGTCATTTTTTTTTCAAGAATATGAAAAAAAAAAATAAAAAATAAAAAAAATTGAAAGAGACTGAATATAATGATATACACATACATATGGAGTCTCGGTGTTATTGCTGAAATTTCATCTCTAAAATTTAAGTTAGGTGTATACTTATGATTGAAAGCCCGTTTCATGCACGATTAAGCGCTCAACTCGATTTCTTGAGTTCACGTATATAAGTTAAGGTATGATGTAATATGCTTGTTTAATGTTTACTCGAAAGGTTGAGTTTGATTGGGGTGCGGGTTATAGTTTTCAAGAAATATAAATATTCGTCTAACTTGCTATTGATTGAGTTTGTGAGACGTACTCGGTCCAATAAAAACATACGTAGTTCTATCGAACCTATCACACTTTACCCATTAAAATTAAATAGGAGAAGACACTATATTAGACAAATGTTTAACTACGATACATTAATTTATTTTTACTCACGAACAACGGTCATGGTCAAGGTTGGAGTTCGGAGGAATTCATGATAAATCGACCGGACAGTCAAATTAGTCAACCGTCCAAGTATTGTGAAAGCAACTTTTTTTTGTTTGTTTCTTTTCCTATTTTAATTGGAAAGAGTCGTGTGAACACTGACAGGGTCAAGATCTCTGGCCGTGCAACTGACCCAAAAATGTATAATTAATTTATAAATTTAAATAAAATAAAACATTAAATATTTCGTAAGACTTAGCCCCGTTTGAGACACATTAAAAATTTCATTCACATTTTTCTACTCATTTTCAACTATATATTCTTCAATAAAATAATATTTTTCATCACATCAATAATTTTTCCTTCTTCTTTCACAACGCATTCTCCATCAGTATACTAAAAACCCATTTTTGAAAAAAAAATAATAATAATTAAAAGAAGTAAAATCTACTTCAAACAAGTGACATTAAACTGCAACAATAATTTAGGAGGCTTTCCTCATACATAGAACCTTGTAAAATACTTGTCCTAATTCAATGTACATTCAACATCGAGGATCTTAAAGCACGTAACAAGATTTTGACAGATAGCCATCATGGTCCATGTCAATATATATATAGAAGTGGAACCAATTATCCCATGTGATTTTTAAGCAAAAAGCAATAATTTATTATAATTTATCTCTGCTTTTGCTCCCACCAACATTTATATCTCTTTATCTAGTGCCACCAAATTGAATAAAGACAAAAGAAAAGAAAGCAATGTAATTTTTTCAAGATCTAGGGGCATTTTAGAAACGTTTCGTGTATATATATTTTGACACTCACAACATTAATCTCCACAACACAAGATTTAAACATTAGTACTAAATTTGTTGAGCAAGAACTTTCCATACACAGTAGTAGAAATGGCAGGAGGAAGGAGAGAAATGACCAACGGCGGAAATTTGCTGAAGAGGATCGAATATGGCCGTCCGATTCCAAAGAGGGGGCAAGTGAAGGTAGCTATTGTTTCGGGATTGGCTCACTCTTTGTCTTCTATATTTTCTTTTGGCGGTCGTCCACAATCATGCCGAACGACGCAGTTTTCTTGATTGTTTGTGAGAGAGCAGTTTTGGTTGAGGGTGGAGATTTTGATGTTTCACTTTCTGTAATTCCAGATTGTACAGCTTTTTTATCAAGTTATGAAGAAGTTATGAATTGAGTTGCTTTCATTTTAGTTTCTTACTTTCTTTAAACAACATTACTTTGGGGGTCGAGTACATGAATCACCTTTCTCGACTCTATTCGAATAATTTTCTAACTCGAGATAAGGTTGTGGTAATAAACTTTATAATGACAAAGTTAATGTGGTTCAAATCTTTTCTTGCCTGGCTATGCAGAAGAACCTGGTACATCTTCAGAAATTAGATTGGATTGGGATTGTGGTACGGAGTCGACAACAGGAGGAGCCGGCTTCTCTAAGATCGGAAGCTTTGCTGGTCTCTTTGAAGGAAATTGATCGACTTCCTCTTGAAGGAATATCGAACTGCAACTAAAACAAGACGTTTTATGCAAATTTAACTCGATATAATGAGCAGAATAGATATAAGTTCTAACACGCCACAGGCAACAAGAAAAATAGATCAAATATGGAAACATGCTGAATACACGAGGGAGGGGGGGTGGCGCTGCCTAGAGAAATCGAGTGAAAATGCTGACATTGTACTACTTTGTTCAAATATCTTTTCTGTGGCTTTCTATTTTTCCTTTAATTATTTCATCAGTTTTCACTTCCAATACACACCTTTAAAGTAAAATTAGAAAATGAACTCAAACTCAACTGACAGATATGAACTAACCTTGTAACTGCAGCCAGATACACAAGCAAGAAAGCATTCCTGCACAGAGAGAAGAAGATGAGGAGATAAAATTAATCAGTAAAATAACTGATTTCCTATGCATCTAATTCGAATATAAGGGGATAATTAGTGATCTATCACCATTTTTTTTTTTTGTGTACTTCAATCTTGCATTGTAACTAACGACCCAACCTCTGTTCCCCAAGTCATTAGATACGAGCGAGAAAGTACAAAGGGGCTACTGATCTAGAGGAAACAAAGCAAAAAATCAAACCTCCAAATAACAAGCAGATACGGGAGAACTATCAATATAAGCACTCCATGGCCGGTCCTTCAAAACAGGGTCTTTGTACCAAATCTCATCGCACTTGTCCAGACCTGAATATCCATATGGTCATTTGTTCTAAAATGATTACCAACTGCTAATTCTTCAAGAATCATCAAGGTGACGATTTTTTGACTCTGGGTGGATATGTTTTGTTAAAATGTTCGACAAAAGGATATAACCACTGGAGCAAATAAATCAAGTAAAAAACATCCAATATGCAAATCAAATATATAACCTAGAAACTCTGCAGCGTGCAGAAAACATATGAAAGTAGTTTTTTATTTTAGTTATGTAGAAGGCAATAAATATACCAGATGAAGGGCCAAAAGACATTCATCAAATTGTAACATATGGTAGAAATTATAACATGCGAGTATTACCAAAAGTAAGCTGGCAATTCCAAATCCAGGACTCCATAGATTTTTACAAGAAATGTGCACGCAACAAGTTTAATAGATGTCTATAAACAAAGGAATCAATACGGAAAATTTACACTTACATTCTTCCCATGAATCTCCATTAGAGTTGGCCCCCTTTTTGCAACCCAGGGAATGTTTAAATAGATATGGCCACTTCACAACAAATGAAGTCGGGAAAGCACGACAAGTCCAACTAAAGTGAAAAATGCAAAAAGCAATAGCCACTGAAATCTGACCCAACAATAGGCCCAAAATAAAACAACTTGACTTTGGAATGTATACATGGCAATGATGCACTCAAAAATCTTGGCTCATGTCCGTAGGTTATAATATCTGAACTTCTGAATCTATAAACAGATGGCTTCCATCCTTTTCATCTATTTTTCAGTGTTAAGAATTAATCAGCTCCACATCAGCTTGAGCTTCAGTCCAGATCATTGGTTATTCAGCAGCTCCATTTTCTTGCTGTCATAACCGTTTCTTCTTGCTTGTTTTGGACCACCAATCTGCTGTAGAAAGATTCCAACATGATCCATTAATTAAGGAACTACCTAACAGCTATAGCTTCTAGATTATTCTTGTAGCAATGCAATGTATTATATATTCAATAAGCTCAATCAATACTAAATGCGGTTCAACATTATCTTCTCCTTAGTTACAAATTTAACTTGGTATCAGAGCAAGCCATGGCCAACACTCCTCAAAATGCTGATCCTGCAACTGCACCAGCATCCCTCTCCAGCAACACTGCTGCACCATCACTTGGAAATAACCAGCTCTCACCATTTTGTGTAAACCTGACTCAAACCATGTTTGTGAAGAGATAAGAATAATTATCTGCTGTGGAAAGTTATGATTCTCCCAATCATTCGAGGGAATAATCTAGAAGGTTATATTCTTGGGACAAAGGTGTGTTCTCGAGAGTTTACTGGTACTCAAATCGCTGGTGAAGCTGGAACCAGTGTTGAAATGGTGAAGAATCCAAAATTCTGTCAATGGATGTAAACAAATCAACTGTTGATGGGGGTGGCTCTACTCCTCCATGACTCCAGATATAGCAATGAGGGTGATGGATGCAGCCAACTCAAATGAACTATGGACTGCCATTGAAGAAAGCTATGGAGTCCAAAATAGATCAAGGATCACCTTTCTTATCAGAGAACTTCAAAAATCAAGGAAAGGAAATATGAGCATAGATCAGAATCTGAACAAGGTGAAACAACTTGCTAATAATCTAGAGTTTGCCGGTAAAACCATTACTCATACAGATCTGATCACCGAAGTTTTAGTTGGACTAGATGAAGACTATACGCCAATTGTTGTTCAACTCAATAGCAAGGATCACATCTCATGGGAAGAACTTCAATCCACATTAATGACTTATGAAAGTCAACTGGAACGCCTCAACTCAATCAGAAATGAAATGGCAGGATTAAACCTTGACCAAACCTCAGCCAACATCTCTCAGAGATCAAGTTTTGGTCATCATCATTTCAGATCCAACGGGCCAAGTATGGGAGGAAGGTTCACAAACTTCAACCACTACAGAAGTGGAAGAAGAGGTAGAAGTAGAGGAGGAAACTCATTTGGAGGAGATAGGTCAGTTTGCCAAGTATGTGGAAAAGTTGGACACAAGGCAAACATTTGTAATTTTAGATATGATGAAAGATACACTGGCACTTCACCAAATTAGAGGATCAACTACAATTCATCACCTGCAGCTCTCATAGCCTCTCCTAACACGGTGAGTGATCCAGCATGGTTTGCAGATACAGGAACCAGCAACCACATCACCTCTAATAAAGGAAACATCACTTCAGCTAGTGAGTACACTGGTAAGGAGAAAATCATGCCGGGAAATGGAAGTAAGTTGAACATTTCACACTTTGGAACCAAACACATTTCTGCTCTAAATGATAAAACACTGGTGTTGAATAAATTACTACATGTGCCTGAAATAAAGAAAAACATTGTTAGTGTATCACAATTGACTTCAGACAACCATTTTTTCATGGAATTTCATCCTAACTGTTGTTTTGTCAAGGACATGTCAACGAAGGAGGTCTCAACTGGATTTTCCACATCAAAGCATCAGGCAACTTCCTCATCAGTCAAGTTTTCCAAATAAGTTACACTGCAACATTTCCTCTGTTCCTACCGTTGAAAAATCAAAAGGTCGTCTTATTCAAAACCCCAATTATGACATCCCTTCTCTCCCACTTCACACCTCGGAACGCACCGTTCTTATAGAGATAAACTCGCTTTCACATCTTCTTAACCCGAAATGAAATGGCTCTTTCAAGCAGCAGCTAGTTCAGGACTCCATTTGCTAGCCTCACGGATAATTACATTACCCTCAGAAGAAAGATCACGTCCTTCATTACGAGCTTTTACACATGCTTCCCATGTTTGAATTGAAATTGAGATACTGATGCAAGTTCTTCCCTAACCAAACTTGCTCTAAATCCTTAAGAGCATTAATTTAGATGTAGTCATGGATCATAAGCAAAGCTACAAAATAAAACATCAATTGTTATGATTTGTTATTGTTTGCTTGATCACTCAGGTCAATTGTTGTTATGGATGATATTTTCTGCTTATTCCCTGGTTATTTGCTTAACGCTTATGACCTCCGACGATATTATGGCCTTTCGCGACAAGCAACAGAAGCCATGATCATAGTCGAGGTTTATAAAGTATAGTGCAATCGAGCAACATATCCTCCCGATCAAGTTGTCAAAGAACTTGGCGGAAAATTTGCTTTCATTCTGTTCGATTCAAAAGCTACAGTCGAATATTTTAGTGCATATATAGATAGTTCTAATGATCTTCAGCAGATTTAAGCAATAAATTGAACCGAATGTCATATATTCAAGTAGCCGGCCTCAAGTTATCTATTGCATTCTAATCTAGTTTAATACTCTCTACCAATTATGCACTAAGGGTTTGTAAATTTCAACTTTTTGGTTATGTTTTCAGGACCGTGATTGATGCGTGCAACTTCACTGGGGAACTGCGGCCGACGGCTCCTTAGTATGCACCGATGATCCAAATGTAATCTCAGCTTCTCGTGGGAAATGCTATGCCCCTTTCCCTCCACGTTACACTGACTCCCAATCTAATAATCCTCCTCGTACAGATTAAGCAGAGTCGAGTGCTGAATTCCCAGTTTGCGAATTTTGCAGGCTGTGTATTTTTAAGTGGCAGCATGTTAATTAACGTCGATTATCCGCTTCATAAGGTACGAGGAATTTCATGACAAGACGATGAAGGGAACATCGATGCTGTTATTTTTCAAGTGGACTTGTACTGTTGTACACAAGACTCCACAGCATTCGACGTACTGGTAGCCCAGAGAATTGGGCAGAAGTCACCATTGTTGAAGGAGAGAACTAATCAAAGTTCACATAGATAACTTTTTATCGTGCTTTGGTTTTCGTTTATTTCGGGGATTTATCTATTTTCTTTTAAAATGGGAATCTTGAAATAATTTCAAAGTTGTATCAGATAGAACTTGATTTCGTTACAAGTATCTATGCAGTGGTTCATAGTTTATTAGGTAGAAAAATACACTTGAAATCTGACTTAGATAGATACCGGGGCCATGGCCTCAATAGTCGACATATCTGGCCGAGTTGCATCATGATCGCCCTCATTGTTATGCACCGGCATACCAACATTTGAGAACATTGTAAATCCAGGACAATGATGGGGATTCTCACAGGCGCAGCTTCTTGGACAACATTCGTAAATACCATTCAGAGGTGCGAATCCTGGTATAAGGAACTTCGACCCACTGGGATTTGGTTTGTCGTGGGTTAGGTGCAAGGTAAATCTTGGACAATGATCATGTGAATTACCACAACTATTCGGACAGCATTGGTAAGGCTCATTCAGAGGTGGAAATCCGGGAATAAAAAACCATGGGAAGGGGATGGTGAATTGCGGTGGAATGTATCCATCACCCCCAGAACCATATCCACCACCAAAGCCTCCATATCCTCCTCCGTCACCACCACTGTCCCCACAATCACCACAACCACCACCACCAGGAGTTCCACCGCAATCATCACAACCACCACCACCGACACCTCCTCCACAGTTGCGATAAAAGTCAGGTGGGAACATGGTCATCGGGGGATTGTCGAAAATCTTTGCGTTATCAGACTTCGTCCCCGGAAGGTTTCTGTGTGCAGTGCAGACTGCTAGACTTGACAGTAGTGCCATTATTGAAAGGCAAAACCATTTTGGTATCGCCATTTTGTGTGATTGATTCAAGTAAAGTCCTCTAGGAGGATTTATATATTAAAGTTCCTGAAACAGCATGCCCTGTAATTTGGAGAATCCCACAAGTAACTAGCCGAAGAGAAGTGTAGGGAACACAAGTACTTCTTCACACATTCTGAATTGGATGTTATTCATAGAATTAAGCAACTTAATCGACAACGGAAGATTTATTTTTTCAATGATCAATCGAAAAAGATATATTAATAGTATGAATGTAAAATGAACTAGTCAACTAGACGACAACATTGTATGGGAAAGGACAAAGATGAGAAAGATCACATTCCTCCTTCGAAATATAGTGTAGCAAAGTCGAATAGATGAGAAAGAATCATATTCCTTGGTCGTAGTCTAAGTTAGCTTTCCCTTTGGCTCGAGGTCATCACTACTACCACATACTACTCTTTCAATGGATAACTTTACATGATACCCACAACTTTTTAACTATACGTTTCATCTACTTTTATTAAAATCTCTTGAAGATATGATTTTAATTCCAATCAAACAAGGACTTAAATCATTTTCACCAAAAGATATTAAGGGGCTGTCTGGTAAAAAAAATTCTGTTCAGCTTTTAATCAATTTTTGGAACGTTAGGCGGGGCCCAACATCACACAACGGGTCAACTTTTGCGGTTTCAACGGCTACAATTGTGATTAAAATTGGAAAAGAATCTACAAGAGACGGGGCCTAATTTTTATAGATAAACGACAATTCTAGCTATCAAATAACAACATTTATTCATTTGCTTTATATTAGATTTTTGAACGAATGTCATATCTAATTATTCTAGCAAGTGAAATGACGATATTAAAATTTATTTGATTTCTCTATTAGTTTTAAAGTTAAGTTAAAACTAGCTTAATGCTTTAATTTTCTATACATTTTGCACTTATTACTTTATTAGCTATTGACCTTATCGTCGTTATCGAGTATCGTCGTGCAAGTAAGTAAATAATTAAAATTAAGCCTTTTAAGGTACAAAAAATATATTTCAAATTAGTAACTTTATTAGTTGGTTTGGATCAGTTCAGAAGGGTTACTTTTAAGTAAAGAGAGCAAGTTTCAAAATAAATAATATTTTTAAAGGAATTTGAAAATTAAGAAGTTACTTGGATAAATATAACCAAAGTAATTGTTAAACAAAAGTCGCATTTTCGAGAATATGCGATTTTGCTGTGATGAAAATGAAATGGGACCGCTTTTATAACCCCCAATGCTCAACTTCCCCCTCGAATTGATTCTTCTTCCTCTTCCTTTGTTCTTTCGCTTGGAGTAGCAAAAGTCAGTAGAATCTCTTAGAAATAATGGCAGGCGTCGGAGGAGGAGGAGCGGTGAAGGAGGTGAAATCGAAGGCGGTGCTTGATCAAACCATTGGGGAAGGCTCTCCGGTCATTTTACATTTCTGGGCGCCTTGGTGTGAGGCCTCCAAGCACATGGACCAAGTTTTCACTCATCTCTCCACTGATTTCCCTCTAGCCCACTTCTACCGGGTTTATACTTACGCCTTTCCCTCTCTATCAAAACCACACGGTTTTATAATTATTATTATTTTTGCTATTTTCTGTACAGGTCTGGTTTTTGTTTTTATTGGTGAATTTGTTAGGTCGCTTCTCTTTTCCTGTTCAATTTTTTTTTTTTTTTTTTTATTTACGACGACTGATTCGAACCTTATTATGCAATAAGGTTGTGATGAGATGCCATATATTTCTAGTTCTATAATTTGGTTAAAATTTTCAATTAAATATTTATTTGCTGGTAATTGAGTGTCCACAAAAAGAAAGCAGCAATGGTTGGTTGGAATTTTAATTCTAATTATTAGAAAGGAAGGAAGAGAAAGAAAAGGCCTTTCAATTTATTATAGATTGACTGTGGAGCAGTTCACTTGGTTATTACCTTAACTTGGTTCAAATGTATGCTAATCAATCTATGCAACGCTGGTTTTCTATTTATGAGAATCATTTAAATCAGGTTTGGGGGAAAGCAAAGAACGGGTAAGGGAAAAAGAATAAACAAATTGAGATTCTACTTTTCTTATGTATTTCTAGAAAATTCCGTCTCTTAATTACCCCTAATATAGGTTAAAGGTACTTGGCCATCAGAGAATTAGCAAATTGTGGATGAGAAATGTTAATTATTTGCTAGGAAGACAATGCTTGTATTGTTACTTGTTATCTTTCTCTCTATGTGAGTGCATGATTTTCAATTTGTGAGAATCTAATAGAGAGGGGATAAGGGGTATAGATGACATTCTCATGCCTAACCTACTCAGGCCGATTAGAATGGTTATTTCTTAAATTTCTCCTGTTTCGATTTTCAGGGATAGATGGGAGTCCAGTGTTTTGTTCAAAGGTCAAACCATGGGAAATACAAAGCTGGTCTGGGTTCAACTAATTCTAATCAGCAATAACAGATTAAGCATATTATATGAATTCGGAATATGAATCTCAAAACTTTCTATTTTTGGTTCGTAACTTTTATATCTTTTCTTTTTGCCTGTCTTCTCTCGTTCTTGCTCTGAGTGATTCAAACGCGATAATTTACTTTAACCCTGTTTTGCCATGTGATTCTAACGCTAGCATGCGTAGAAACTGAACGTCAGAGAACTTTCACAAGTTATGTGCTGCATTGCTAACATCCCTTGTGGTGTTGTAGGTTGAAGCTGAAGAACAGCCAGAAATCTCTGAGGCATATTCTGTTTCTGCCGTGCCTTATTTTGTTTTCTTTAAGGTACTACACCTATAGAGAAGTTATAATCATTTGCCCTGTCTTCCATGATAATTTTCCAGTTAATAGTTGTAGACTTGTTTTTATCCTCCCTAACTATTGAGTTATGCTATTTGTTATCACTGGCCGTCATTATGTTTAGATGGCATTGAATTATAGATCCAACAACATGGGTTCCATGTCCCTGCACGTTTAATTAGAACTATCATTTAATGCAATTGTGTTGTCACGTAGGGTGATGATGATCATCAGTGATGACAAATAGCATTATTTCTAACTATTATGAGGGTAATTCAATCATTTGACAACAAAAATCATTCTTGGATAAATGATCACCTCGATGCTAATCTCGTGCATTGACATTCTCCATGATAGAACAAATATTGGGTGTTGTGACTATTAAAGATATTTGTTGAGAAATGCAACCTTAAGTGATGCAGGACAATTGAGAATTTAGGGTAAATTAGAATTAAGAAGCTAAAGAATAGAAGAAGAAGGGGAGAAGAAGAAGCCGTGAAGAAGAGGGGGAAGGAGGAGGGGGAGAAAACGGTTGCAAGCCAATCTTTAATTCATCATATTCATCAGCGAAAACCGAACGGGCTTGGGCCAACCCACTAATACAAGCCCAATAACAATAAAATTAGAAAACATAAATAAATAGGGTCCAATAACGATAAAAATAAATCTCGATCCAATGATGTCCACATCATTAAGTCTTTAAAAGGTGCCAATTAGCATGTTGCATTATTAAATTGGTACCCAAATGAATTTTGGGGTTTTATCTTTAATCTGCAATATCTTTCCTGAAGACCAATATCAATCACTAGGTTCTGATTCTTCAGTAACATGTTATGCGCCCATCAACTGATACTGTATCTTTGTTGCTACAAATTGCCCAAAAGGCTCCATTGGTGCCGCATAATTCATTCCTTCGAACGTCCTCAGTCCTGATTCCCTTCATTAAAAGGTTTGCATATGTTAGTCCACTTTAAGTTTAGCACCAAAATCTTCAGTTTGGTACCATTCTTATTATTACTTCTGATTAAATGGGTGCATAACGTTGTTTATTATTATCTGTTGCCTTTTTGCTTTTCTCTGTGTGTGGTTGCTGTTGACAATATATGTCTTTATAGTCGGTAACTGCAAGTATGATGCTAGGTAGCAGATTGGCAAGACATGCCATTTGTTAGCCCCTTTGAGGCTCAGCTGGTTTGCCTCTTGAGTTAATTATCTTTGAGCTTGGTTGTGGCATATACATGCGTGCATATATAAAAAAATTATATATATCCTCTCTCCCTGTAACCTACCGTAAAGAGATATAGAGAAATTGACTTTGATTCTATTAGGATGGCACAGCAGTCGATACATTGGAAGGTGCTGACCCAACTAGTTTGGCCAACAAGGTTGCCAAAGTTGCTGGATCAATCAGTCCTGGGGAACCTGCCGCTCCTGCTAGCCTCGGTATGGCTGCAGGACCTACTATTCTTGAAACAGTTCAGGAGTTTGCTAAAGAAAATGGTCCTGGTCACGTAGGGAGCCTATCACCTTCTCGTGCAGGTGATCTACTCAAAAAGAGACTTGAGCAGCTTGTCAATTCTCATTCAATTATCCTTTTCATGAAAGGGAGCCCCGAATCCCCCAAATGTGGTTTCAGTCAAAAAGTAGTTGACATATTGAAGAAAGAAAAAGTTAAATTTGGAAGTTTTGATATATTGACGGACAATGAGGTTCGTGAAGGAATGAAAATTTTTTCCAACTGGCCAACGTTTCCTCAGCTATACTGTAAGGGCGAACTGCTTGGTGGCTGTGATATTGCAATTGCTATGCATGAAAGCGGTGAGCTACAAGAAGTTTTCAAAGATCACAGAATTGAAATCTCCGATCCCGGTGAGATAAAAGCTACCGAACATGATGGTGGACAGGGAGGCATTACGGGTCCTTCGGGCTTGACCACAACTCTGACTTCTCGACTGCAAGGTCTGATAAATTCAAGTGAAGTCATGCTCTTTATGAAAGGAAAACCCGACGAACCGCGATGTGGTTTCAGCCGCAAGGTTGTTGACATTCTCAGACAGGAGAAAGTCAAAGTTGGGAGTTTTGACATTCTTAGTGATGATGAGGTTCGTCAAGGCCTTAAAGTTTATTCAAACTGGTCAAGTTATCCTCAGCTATACATAAAGGGTGAACTCATTGGTGGATCAGACATCGTGTTGGAGATGCAAAAGAGTGGAGAACTTAAGAAGGTTCTATCCGAGAAAGGGATCTCGTCTGGTGAAACCCTCGAAGACCGCCTTAAACAGTTGGTAAATTCATCTCCTGTAATGTTTTTCATGAAGGGTACTCCAGATGCTCCGAGGTGTGGTTTCAGCTCCAAAGTTGTAAAGGCCCTGAAGGAGGAGGGAGTCGATTTTGGTTTTTTCGATATTCTAACCGATGAGGTGGTGAGGCAAGGATTAAAGACATACTCAAACTGGCCAACCTTTCCACAGCTATATTACAAAGGAGAGTTGATAGGAGGTTGTGACATTGTGATGGAACTGCACAACAATGGTGAGCTCAAGGCTACCTTATCCGAGTAGAGATAAGCGCACAGCATGGAACGGATTTTGGTTTCGTTTAATGCTTTGCTTATGTTTCATACACCGGCAATAGCTTAATAAATTTCCCAAGACATTTGTTTTTTTTTTTTTTTCCTTGCCTTGCCTTGCCTTATAAATTTATCACGTTGCAAAGTGCTTCTGCAGTTGGTTGCTGTAGTGGTCACTGTTATTAGTTTTGGTGATTATCATAGGCTGTTGAACTATGTGTACAACTGTGAACTTGGAACAGTTTTTGAGAGCGAGTGGCCATTGAGCACCAATTGGTTAAATTCAGGTGCCAAAAATTGGGGTGGGGGGTGTTGGAACCGGAGAGTGAAAAGGGAGACTAACAGTTTGTATTTAGCTGTGTAATGAAGCTTGAGAAGTTATTGTGCTTGAAAATTTTAGGCAACATGAGCTCTGAAAACTCTGCAGGAGACCATACAACAAAACCATTGCTTCGAGAATTCCATGGAACTATACTCGTCTTTCTCCACCACCACTTCCATTGTCCGAGGCTTCATCGCTGTCACTTTTTTATTCCTAGGCCTCGAAAAGATAATTTTTCGACGGAAATGGTGGCAGGCACTCGTTCCTCGTCGAGCGGCCAATTTTCCAGCTTGTCGCAACCGAGGGAAGGGCATCAGCTGAAAAATGCGATTCGATATACAAGTACATGAGTTCATAAAAAATGGTTCGATCAAATAATGTAAAGAATGATCTTTGACAAGGATATTAACAAATAGCGAAGATATCCACGTTCGATGGAATCAATGCAATTAGATTAAAATTAAAATTTTAATTAATTACTTGTTAGTCGATATAAAAGTTTACTATTTTTCTACTTTATCAATTAGCACCGGTGCTCTATCTTTTTAGACTGAACCCATGTTTGGTACATATTAAAATTTTTATTTTCATTCTTATAATCATTTTCAACCACATTCTTTAATAAAATAATATTTTCCATCACATCAATAATTTTTCCTTCTTTTTCATCCACACATTCTACATCAATCTACTATTTCAAAATACATTCTTCCAAAATAATGTGGCTTGAACACACCTTGAATTTCACTAAATGTGTGGATAGTAATGATTAATGAATGGTAATTATAAATATGTTGAAAATAATTGTTTTGACTTTGATTGAATTAATGGACGGCGTTGATGGGCTTTCGTTACCTTCGTGGTCCAATTAAAAGCCCAACAACGGCACCCCACTCAAATCGGAGAGTTGGCCCGGCCCAAAACATATAATCTCGTTCTTCTCCCCGCCTTAGATGGCTTTCCTTATCCTTCGTGATCCAATTAAAAGCCCAAAAAGGGAAACCCAATTCTAACTCAGATCAAGGATTTGGCCCAGTCCAAAACATATGACCTCGTTCCTCCCCCCTCCGATCACTCCTACCGTCATTCTCCCAAATCCAATGAAGCGTTTTTCTGTTTCAGTTTCTCTCAATTCGCAAGCGAATTATTTCTTCCAAAAAATAATCTGTAAGCAATTTTTTAGCTCAAGTTCAACCCGAGTTCGAAACTCAGAAAATGGGTTGGAATCGAAGTCATTGTACAGGAGAATCTCGCCATTGGGTGACCCAAATGTCTCAGTAGTGCCAGTCCTCGACCAGTGGATCAGAGAAGGCAATACTGTTGATAAATCACAGCTTCGACATATAATCTATGAGTTGAGATTTTACAAAAGATTCAAACATGCGCTTGAGGTTTGCTTATTATTATTACCTCTTCTTTATCTTTGGTTTTTTGTTGAGTTTTTGTTGATTTAAGCTAATGGGTTAGTTAAACATTTTATTTTGATTTAATTTTAATTATTCGCATCTTGTTAATGTTTTAGAATGTTTTACCCTGTAATTTTGCAGTGTGTACAAAACTGTTTGCTTCATCCATTGGCCTGTATATTGTGATTTCTACTGTTTTCAGTAGAAGATATTGATATTTAGAGCTTGTTTGGATAAGCTTGGCCAAGAATGCTCTTTCAAGAGAAGTTTTTGAACCATGAAAAATTAATGTTGCCAGAAAAAAAAGGGACAGGAATTGATGAATTGATAAGATATATATAACAACAACAATGATTGAATAGAAATTTAGGTAAGGATTCTAGGAAATGCTGTTTCTGAAGAACAATTAAAAGCAACAATATGCTCCCCTTAACCAAATTTGAATTTGTTTGAGAAAATTATCTAAAGAAATAATTGTTGCCATGATGATCTGATATATAGAGATTAGCAATGTTGCAGTATCATTATCATATGAATCAATCTCCTGAGTTCTTCTCGTAATATATGTTCAGGTATCTAGATGGATGACTGATAAACGATACTTCCCCATGAATTCTTCAGATGCTGCCATCCGAATGCATTTATTGTTTAGCGTTTACGGTTTAAAACAAGTTGAGAATTATTTTGACACCATCCCAGCAAATTTGAAAGTCGTTGCTCATGTTGCCCTTCTCAATTGCTATGTGCTTGCTAAGTCTGTGGATAAAGCAGAGGCCATTATGCAAAAAGCTAGGGACATGGGTTATGCTTCTAGACCAGTATGGTACAATATGATGATGAAACTCTACTATCAATTGGGAAACCAGGAAAAGGTTGATGGTTTGATCAATGAAATGGAAGAAAAGGGTATTCCTCTTGATCGATACGCACTCAACATTCGTTTGAGTGCTTGTGCTATGGCGTCTGATCCTGCAGGAATGGAGAAAATTGTAAGTATTATGCAATCTGATTCCAGCATTGTTCTGGACTGGAAAATGTATGCTATTGTAGCTCAAAAATACTTAAGAGTGGGTTTTGTGGATAAAGCACTGGAAATGCTGCATAAAATGGAGAGTTTGATGGGTGAGACGAAGAGAAAGGATCTTGCAGTAATTTTCATCCTCAACCTCTATGCAGAAATGGGCAAGAAAGAAGAGTTATATCGAATATGGAACGAGTACAAACAAAACAACAAAGTCCTTAATAAGGTTTACATGAGCATGATACGAGCGTTATTGAAGTTTGATGACGTTGAAGGCGCTGAGAAGATTTTTGAGGAATGGGAATCGAGAGGATTATCCTATGATTTCCGTATTCCCAACTTCTTGATTGATGCATATTGCAGGAATCGTCTTTTGGAGAAGGCTGAAGCTCTTTTAGAAAGAGGAATATCGAAAGGGGGTGATCCTAATGCAATGACATGGCGCCATTTGGCTGGTGGATATATCATGAGAAATCAAGTTTCGAAAGCTGTGGAAGCATTAAAGAAGGCAATCTCAACGTATTTTCCTGACCCAAACAAGGACACCTTGATCACCTGCGTTGAATATCTAGAAATGAAGGAAGACGTGGAAAAGTTCACGGGATCTCTTCGTGCAGAGGGTATTTCATCTGCATCTGTGGTCGATGAATTGTTTTCTTTTATTAAGAATGAGGAATTAAATTCTTATGAGCAAAAGCAAAAGTTGAAGGGCTTCTTGTGATTTCACTTGCCTGGTAAGTGATGGCTTATAGAGTTGGAATCGCCATGTTATCAAAAGCTTGGATGCTTCGGAATCAAGGATACATGGGTTATCAAATCTCAACCATTGTGGATGCTAATCTGTTTTAGTGCTGCTGTGTGGTAGGAGAAATAACTTGGCCTGTGCACGAATAGAAAATGATACAAGTCGAGGTGTATCGAGCCTTGTAGTTATGAATGAACTTAATTGTTACTCAAAACTTGGAATTTTTTTCGAGGATTGTTTTTAAAATTTTATAGATCTGTAACTAGAGACCAGAGAGCATAAACAGTCTTGGTGAATCATTAAGTTACCGTTCCATTTGCATATGCTTTCCCCCATGGACTTGGTGGTGCGACAGTCCCATTGGCAGGCTATTTCATGGTTTGATCAATTGGTGGCGAATAATTAACTGTCTTGTCACTGAATATTCTGCTCAAAAGTTGCAAGACACATAACTTAGCCCTTATGCCATGTTTGGTACAGTATTACGGAAAAAAAGAACTTAAAAAGTTTATTATATTATACACTTTTGCTCTTATAACATCCACGCTTATATCGTGAGAAAACAGAATGACGAAACAAAGCTGTCTCAAGCAGCATCTCTGACATAATTTTAAATAACTATATCAGATATGTTCAGGGAAAATGGAGGGAGGAAAGACTAAAATAGAGAAGAAAATAAACGAAAATACAGCCTCTGCCCGTCCCCAACCCCTAGGGGCATGGGCTGTGGAAAAGCTGTTAAAAAACATCGGTTTGAACACAAGTCCCGATTAAGCTGCAACAGGTACCCTTTCTTGCTTTTCTTTCTTGTCTGTCTTCAAAGATGGTATCTTTTCTTTCTTCTCCGTCTTCAAAGATGGCATATTTTCTGGCTTCTCAATCCCTGATATATCTGTTATCCTCAATTTTGTCAATTCCTGAAACGGGGAGACGATAGGAACCAAATTTAAGGTTTTAATTAGAGAATAACCTATCTATTTCTTTGGACATGTAGAAGAAAGAGCCAGAGCATGCACAAGAAGAAACAGAAAAGAACAATATTAATGAAGTAAAATTCTAATTGATAAAAATTTCAATTACCTGGCGATGTCCTTTGGTTCTTCTATAATTCTTCCTTCTCTTTTTCTTAAATATGATCACTTTTGCATCTAGCGCCTGCAAGATGAAATGGTGCTTATCAAAGAAGTAGCGAGTAGTAGCCCTGAATCCTTGTCTTCCATGAAAGGGATAAAGATGCTTAGACTTGCTTGGCACCGTGAGAGGGCTAGGGAAGGGGAATAAACCATAAGATCGTTTACCCTTCCATCAATAAGCAATTACTTTCAAACAATAGTTGCAGCATTGTTAAAACAATCACATAGATTATCAACTCATTTAAAACTTTCAAGTTTTTAACTCTGACCTCCACAAGAAGCATCTCTGTCTCATAAAGACACCTTATCCAGTCCATAGGATCACCTTTTTTTTTTTTCACGGCTTTAAGTTCATTATCACTCATGTTAAAATTAATCATAATGTTTTCTCCATATATTTACGAACCAACATCATAGAAGAAAACAAAATTACAAGTGTCATGAAGCTTATAATTGCCATATTCACTGCATAGCTCACCTAATTCTACAATCATCTTTGGAATTTCCTCCGGATAAGAACTTGAGAAATAAGATTCCCTAGTTTGTAAAGGAGATCAGAGGATGATCTTATCATCAGTAAAGTTTGGCCCACGAGAAATCTTGTTTATGAATTGATTTTTTTAAGTATACATAGGGAGGAGCCGAGAGCAACAGATTCAATTCAACTACAAAATATGTGCATTATATATGAAACATACCCAGATCTCACACAGGTTGCAGAAAAATGTAATATTCAATCTTATCTTACATGCTCCTCAACAACAGCATGAACAGCAGCATCCAGCAAAATTGGTCGACCAATGATTGTTTGAGTTTTTGATCCCAACATAAGAACCTTATTGAGGATCAACTGCAACAGAATGGTCAGTCATTGCATCAGTAACATTCCCAACAGAGTCACTATAAATATCAAATAGCTGACATCAACAAATAGATAATTAAACAAATTCAACTTGAAAATATATGAAAATGTATACTACTACATGAAAAACCGTATTTCAACAAGTTCAAGATAGAACATCCACAAATTAGTTTAAAGAGCAGTATCTCCTAAACCTCCGATCAATAATTTCCAGTGTAGTGGCACTATGTGATTTTGACATAACAAAATAGCAATGTACATCTCAAAGCCTTGAATATTCCATAACAAGGTCAAACACCACAGGCAATAAGACAACATTGTTATTGTACCTCAAATGCCCTATCAGCTAATGAGCTATGCCCCTTCACAAGTCGTAGTAACTAGAGAAACAGAAATGTTAGCCGAAAATTTATGAGCAATCGTATCTACCGACATCAAATTCAAATTTTAGTTTAACTGGACCTAAATCCAAAATATTACCCAACCAACTGAAGGCCTTCTGTGACTTGTGCACTCTGTCATGGACATGAGCATTAAGTCTACAACCATCTGTGACATATAGCTAGTCATTACAACCACAAGATTCCCATACTACTTATTCTACAGGGCCAAGTTGTAATTGATCATCCATCTTATTTTCATCTATAATCCAGTAATCCACTACAGGCGGCATGATGCTGTAGAAAAATATGAAACTTTGGTCCATCCTAAACTGTGCAAGGTTTTGCTTAGAACAAAGAATTAGTAATGCTGAGTCCAAGATATTTGTGAAGTATTGTTGCTAGTAAAGTTCAAAATATCAAAATTTTCCATTTCATAGACAAGCAAACTACAAGATAAGTTATAAGGAGAGAGAAGAAGTATCCTAGATGCCATCTTATTAGAAACAAGAAATATTTTTCCGCACTTCTGATAAATAATAGGACCAGGCGAAGAGAATCAATGCAAACTAAATGTGATTTCAATAACCTTGTCATTAACGTTGCAGTACTTCAATTTCTCTGCATATATGCAATCCCCATTGCTCACCTTAAACTGATGTGACCCAATCTAAGCAACAGACAACAACAGCAGAAAAAATGATTAGAGCAAATACTTTTACACAAGTGTCCAAAGTTGAGATATTTACAAGAAAAAAATTATTCTGCTTAAGGAAAGAATAAGTACAACCTTTTTCAGTATGGCACGCGAAATTAATTGGTGTTTTGTAAATTATGTTTCAGCAGCTGTACTAAGAGTACGCTTGGCCAAGCATAAAAGTAAGCAACTTTTTGTGTCCAGACACGGCAACTTGTTGCTTTCTTAAATGTAAAAAAGGTTTCTTCTATTGAAAGTAACTTTTGTCATAACTTGCTTATTTCCAACTTTCACTAATAAGTAATAAATCGAATTAATTATACCAAAACTTCGTTATTTACCTATAAGTAAATCTTTGAAGCTTGACCAAACATGCTCTTAGCTACCACACTTCCCTAAAACTCAAGTCAAATTCAAATCTTGATCCAAAATTCAACAAAAATTGAAGAAAACAAAAGACAAAAGAAAAAATTGGGCGGGATTATTCAAGGAACCTGAACCACAGCAAAAACCGGTTCGTATGGTTTGAAGACCCGGTCAGACTTTTGAAGCGGACTTACGACTTTGTACCCGATTTCAGCTGCCTCTTTTTCTTTATCCTCGGGAGACAATATAGCTCTCTCATTTTCCCTCTCATCATCCGCACTCTCTATGTCTTCTCCTTCACTTTCGTAATCATCATCCTCATCTTCTTCTTGATCGGTATCATCATTTCGATTTTTGGAACAGAATTGCCGGAAAAATACAGTCTGTGCTTTAATATCATAACTGTTGAATAAGCGATGTAGTGATTTGGGAGTCAAGGCGGAGTGGGGAGTGTATTTCGAGGTAGGCGCAAGAAATTGGGGATTCAGGTGCGGAGCTCGGGTTCTTAGGGATTGTAGATGACGATTTAGGTTTTGAATACAGCGTCGATTCGCCATTGTTGTGTTGAATATCGTTTCTTGAGAGGGTTTTTGATAAGCACAATAAAGAAGACTATTGCTTTCTAGGGTTTAAAGTTTTCCTTAATTATTCTTGTGAAGTGTTGTTTTTGGAACCTAAAGTCGTTAGTCACTAATGCGATTTTGCCTATTTGAATTAATCAAAAAATATTAGGCCATTTTGATATTGGCCATTTTAATTCCATAAAATTACCTTAAACCCTACTTTTTTAAGTTTCAATTTCGAAAAATTAGGTATAATGATTTTATTTTTCAATAATCAGGTAAAAATTACTTTTTAAAAACACATATATCATTTATCTATCTGTTGCAGCCAAAGTCAAAAGCGGAATGATTTAAGAATGATGCGAAGTCTTGCACTACTTTTTTACGACGATGACATGACATTGTTCTTGAATTCCTCTTCGATTTACACTCCCTCCAAACCGACAAGTAGGACGTCCATCAGCTACTAGTGGCCCCTCCGCCTTGTCATCACATTCGAAAACCCCAATTGAAGGATTGATCTATCAGTCAATTTGGAGAGAGTGCCAATCGCCAAGGCATCATCGAAATTCACAAACCACACCACGACATTGTCATAAAAAAGCAGCTCATGACATCCCACAAGCTCTAAATCCTTTCCGCTTTCTGCTCTGGTTGCAAATAGAGAGAATGTATACATGTTTTTTCTTAAAAAAATTATCACTCGATTGCAAAAGTAGGATTTAAAGTAATTTTCTCAGCATTAATTGCAAAAATAATAAATGACAACCACCTATAAGGAATGGAACAACCACTGATAGTTATTAGAAAAATTATGAATATGTACAACAAAAAATGGATAATTTAATATCGTATCATTTTCAAAAATTATAGAAAAGAAAAATAAAAGCTGCTGTGTAGATTGTAGAAGCATAACTATAAGACTCAACTTGCACAAATTCCTATCCCTGCAATGAATTATCTTGTAACAGGGTAGGCAAGAATAAAAATTTGCCTAGAACAAAATTTTTTTAAGTTGCAGTGATACCCTTCTTGCTGCCAGCATTGACTTTCCGGTGACGCCTCGATTTCCGGTCTCTCCCACGCTTTGTGGGAACCTTCTTGATTGGACTACTTACAATATTGTCAGTATAAGTCCCGGGTGGGGAGTTCAGTTTTTCATCGATGACTGGGGGTGGAGGATGAACGAGAACAATAGCGTCTGGAGGAGGGGGAGCCCAGTTCTCAAGCAAGTCTCTGTGGTACCCCTGCAAAAATAAAAAGGTGATAAAGTTAAGAGCTCGACCAAAAGCTTGCAATATAGTTACAACAACAAATGAAGCCTCGTTTCCTGAATAAAGTAGCCAAGCCATCAGAATAAGAAGGGCCTTCAAACAAAATCATGACAAAGCCGTAACATGAATCCTTTTTCTCCACTCAATTGAGTACATTGTGTATTTTGATATTTTTCATATTAAAAGGATCGTTTATAAATCTCGACCGCGGCCAGATTATTTCATTTCCTTCTCAGTCTATGCTTCAAATCGTGGAGAAGATCTCCTATTTAAGTTATCAGATCATTACCAAACGAATCAAACAATGAGAATGTGTTAGCCTGTCATCTACATACGGGAAAGAAAGAAATGACAAAATAGCAGCAGTCACTCTTCAAAATTGCTACGTAAAGGCAGATCATATTATTTCTTTTTCTTTGATAAGTTAATGGGAGATCATAAACTGAGAAAGAGTGCATAATTTCAAAAACGATATTTGAAAGAAGGTAGATTACCTAAAGGGAAAACAAGATGTAAAAGCAGTTTATAGGTGGTCAATAAAGTATAACATAGTTGATTTCATAATCATGGAGATTACGTTTCTTCAAAAGAATAATGAAACCAACGAAATACAACAGAAACAGATATACACGTTTCAGTCTATCTTCTCAGAATAATAACTATCAACAAATATAAGAATATCACCTGCACCACGAAATTACGCCTTTTACAATCCAAGAACATATTGATAGTGTAATTTGTCTTTGAAGCAATCTTGTCCCTAACAGTCGAAAAACTAATCTGGTCTCTGGAAGTAAAACGATCCACTTCGTTAAACCAGAGACAGGTGAAGAGGTTGGAGATTGGAATGTGCTCCCTTATTATAACACATCCTTCAGGAACATCTAGAAACCATATTGTCAACTGATATCAGTCCAACGTGGAATGGCAGATCTAGTCACCAAAATGAAGAAAAATTAAGGAGAAAACAGGAACTGGCTGTCCTACCACTTGTAATAGGAAATTTATCGGCAGAAAATGGGGTTAAACCCTCCTTTTTATAGAAATCAATCTGGAAGTCAATGGAGGCATTTTCATACTTCCCAGCGGCCTTATTAGCTTCTGCTTCTACAAACACATCGAAACGCTTATAATGCCTCGAAATTGCAAAGCTAACATTTTTCCTCCACAAGAACCTGCAATATTAGTAAAAGAAACGTCAGGCAACATCTCTCTTATAGACACAGGGGATATGGAACCGAAAAAATTCCTGTTTGAAAGTGATTAAACTATCAATGGAGCATAATGGGATTACATATTCGATTATGATGGTAATTCTATTGGTACTATTAATAAATAATGGTATATATTTATGGATATATGTTAATTAAGATACATATAGATGAACGAATAGGAATTTAGCCCACTAAATCCACTTCCTTTTAAATCTCACACCACATCAAGAAATGTAGATTCCAAAACTTCACTACGAAGTGTTACCCCCATATAACGAATTTTCTCCCTCTGATTTGATGTGCACAACAACAAACTAAGCCTTATTCCCAATAAATTTGAAGCCGGCTACATGATCCTCCTTTGCCATTCTACTTAGTTCATTTCTAGATCTGCTGGGAGATCATAGTAACTAGATTTGACGTTCCAAAAACTGGGGAAGCTTTAAGTGTTATATGCTTGCTTGGGGAAGCTTTTAAGTGCGTGATTGTGAGTCGTGGGACTCAAGGAATGTATGATTATCAAGTAGATAAAAGTTGTGGATCCTAAAAAATATATGGATAAAAATGATGTTTTGACAGCTTATAAGCATTTAAACGCTACCAAACAAGCACTATGTGTTAAAAGTTACCTTGACCCATTCACCTTCAGCTAGGAAAAAGCTTTGTGTTTGACTATCATTCCTCCACTTAGAAAAGACCTCAACTGACGAAGTATATCTTCATATATGTCAAAGATTATAAGTAAACCCATTCACCTTCAGCTAGCAAAAAGCATTTAAACGCTACCAAACAAGCACTATGTGTAGGGTTTTTTTTTTTTTTTTTTGCTCCACTCGCGTGGGGAATCTTGAAAAATAACATGGTAATAAGTAATAAAAAAACGTTTTGTAACAACAGAAATCACAAATTTGGCTACTTATAGTAGATTATAAGCACCTTTCGAGAATCTGATATGGATCCACAACCAGCTCAAGTTTTGCATCAACCCACAGTGAGTATCGGGCATTAGGGAAAAGCCTATGAAGTAGAAGCTTGGGAACCTGACATCCAAGAGCATATTAGTTTAAAACAATCAGTATACGCATCAAATGTAGATGGCTGCTCTGTTGCTGAACAGGCATAATGGACGCAAAGAAATAAAGCACAAGATGAAGAAAGGGTTGCTATCAACAATTCATAAGGTAAATAGTATCTTCATTATGAAAATATGTTGATAACACAATAAGGCCACTAGATGAGGCATGCGTAATAACAATAAGCGCAAGACCAACTATATCAAAAAAGCAGGGGGGAATCCTATTCGACCATGCCATTATCTGACATAGACTTAGACTGTACATATTTTGTATGACATTCTTTTCACAACGCAGAAAAACTTGGACAACCTTAAACAAGTAACTATTAGTAATAAATGAAACGATTAGCAATAAATGAATATGGACAATAGACCAACCAGAGCTTAAGGAAGCAATGAATAAGTTATCATGCAGAAAGGGAAAAGAAAACTAAATATCAAATTAAAGCAAAATGATATAAAACTGAACAGAATCCAGAGTTGTCGGGAGTGGCAGTGGCTAATTATAAGATTCTTAAATTTGAATGATTTCACAGCAAATTTGAACTCATGAAGCGTTCTAAAACATAAATATCCAAGAAAGAGCCATTTAAGAGATGGTCATGCATATGAAAAGACGAGCACTAACTCCTTTAAAGAGAAAACTCCAGAATGGTTCTGAGACGAGAGGAATCACACTTAAACAAAATCTTTAGTGGCAGAATAGTGTAAATGTGGTGTAAGGCTACTAAATTTTGAAAAAGAAAATGATAATCATTTCAACTTCTTGTAATCTCAAGGCCAACCATCTCTACACCAAACTTCTCTTCTCCTACAATAAACTAAGCTTTTGATAACTGTGTGCTTAATGTAAAATTACTGAATGCAGAGATCTGAGGGCATTCTTCATTAAAGTTCGTCTCCCACAGATATAGAATACTGAAATAACAAATTTATGCACAGATCTAAAGATCATAATGGACTTTTAATCAGATTTTATTTCTTGAGATAAGTTAGATATTTAATTAAGTAAATAGTTACTAAGAGCCTCAATCCTAACCAATGTGTTGACAGCTTTCTCTTACATACAATGATGAAAGTAATTAAGCCCCTGTGTTTTAGCCACATTTTTTGAGAATAGATTTTGTAAAAGTGATTTTTTGGAGGATTGTGGTTAAAAGGTAGGAAAAGAGTTAGATTTATGTGCAAGATTATTTTATTGGGAGAATGTGTAGTAGAAAAAATGTTTGGGGAAAATCAGTTTTGAAAAATGGGGCTCAAATTATATTTGTTTCTGATAACTCCATCTCCCATAGATAATGATCATTCTAACTTAAGATTAAATGTCAATGCAACAAACATGTCTCTAAACACAAAGTGCGCAACAGCTAACCTCCGAGATATTTACCTTTCCATTCCGCCTCGGATCAGAGTAAGGTAGGTTGCGAACAACTACTATTCTCCATAACCCAATTTTCTTGCTACCATCCAGCTCATTAGAATTGATTAAAAATGCTTCCGTTTCTTCATCCACAAACATATGGAAGCAGACATTTTTTATGGCATACATACTAATGTTCTTTGGTTGTCGTATTAAATCAAATGCCCCTGATAAGAACAAACCTCCTTTATTAATTACCAAAAGATTTAATGTAGAAATCAAACATTATGTTGGATCAGTACCAAAAATTGCGGATGCGACAACTACCCCTTGACAAGTTTCCATCTCAAGAAGGTCGGAATCATTAATATCAAAACCTGTCTGGCGGCCAGGTTTGGCTCCTCTAACAAACCTATAGAGAATGTTTAATTACCCATAAGAAAGATATGCACATAAAAGAGCAATATGAGGTAAAATATTCAGAAATAGTTCCAGTAAAATCCTACCCACAATGCACGCCCATGGACTCTCTTATATCATATGAATCACTTCTCTGTCTCAGTGAAGGATATCCACCGAATTCAGAGCCTCCGAACTCGGTTCTAGTTAAATTCTCTTCATAAATGTATGTCAAATTCTTAAGCACGGGAGAAAAGGATGGTGCAGTTGGCATTAGGGAAATAGCTTGCTCCAAAGGAAGGTAGCAAACTGGACATGCTGGCAAAGCAAGCAACAAGAAAATAAGCAAAATGAATAGATTAATCATTAAAAAAGAATAATGAAATTCAGGTTAGACGATCTTCACTGCTACAGTGTCCAGTGAAGTCGGAATAAGTTAGAATGCATTTATAAACATTAGACAATGTTGCATAGACACCATGCCACGTAGACCGATGATTATCTAGACTTTAGAAGAATAAAAATGCTCATTAAAATAACATGTTAAGATCAAAGTAGGTCTATCTTGGTTTGTATAGTCTAATACCAAGTTATCTTGATGTTTCCATAAGCGAATTAACATGAAATCTCAAACAGTGAGATAATTTAAACTTACGACGTGGTCCAGTCCTCTTTCTATCTGCTGGTGGCGGAGGCAATGTAAAACCCTCACATGGATTCCCAGGAGGAAGAATATATCCTGTAAAATATACAGGAGGCGGCGGATTTGGAGGTAGAGGGTCTACATTTGCATTTCCCACAACATTGTTTACGTTAGAAGTAAAAGCAGCAGTAAGACCATCTTTCTCCGCAGATATCAATGGGGATTTAATACTCATATTAGACAAAATAGGTTCTTGTGAGTCTTCACCTGCAAACAAGCAGAAACGCAGATTGAACAAAGATTTTAATTCATTAACTGATCAACATCTTGATCCCGAAATCACGTTCAACCCACACGCAGCTGATTAAATGAACATATAATCTTGTGTGCAGGTAGATGCAATGTGCTCTTTCTTACAAATACAGATATAGATATAAACTAGCGCCAAAATTAAGAATGCAGAAAGAATTTCGAAACAAGAGTTAAAAATAGGAAGCCAAACCTTTTCCAACGTATAAAACCCAGACGAAAACAGCAGTGGAAACAAGACACAAGAGCAGCATTCCAACCTTGTTCCGGGGAGCGAATTTGCAGATCCAATGAAACAATTTGTCCTTTTCCTTAATCATCTTGGCAGGCTTTCTTGGCACCAGAGGTGGAGGCGTAGTTTGGATTGGAGATGATAATAAACTACTCTGAAATTGATGCTGTTGCAATGACCCATAACTTCCCGAAGATCGAAGACCCAATGACCCTGTAGTCATTGCTGTCCCCTCAAGTCCGAAATTTCACCTCTCATCTCCCCCCTCCTCTCATCCGCACAAAATCAACTGTTGAAGCTACCCTAAATTCAAGAAATCTGTAATCTAATTCTTGATTTATAAAATCCAATCTCTCTTTCAAATCACAAAAATTATCGCAGAGTAACAATCTTAATTACCTTTGAAATGTAGAAGGTACCAAAAATTCAGAATTAACTATATAATCCAATGGCAATAATTCAGTATAGTAATAGACTCTCCAGCAAAGACTTGAGTAATGGGAACTCAAACAATTGATCTTTCAAAAGGAAATCTAATAGGTGACAACTATTGTTGAATCGTAATTAACCGAAATAGAACATAACTCCTGTATCCAATTAAAACTCAATATTGATCTTCAATCCACCAATCACGTATAAGAATGCGTGGTATTAAGCGCAAATAATAGGCCTCAAAAACAAAAATAACCCTAAAACGAAAATAATAATAAATTAATAAAAATTGAGGGCTGGGTTACTTAGGGCTGTGGCGATTGATTTCTAGGGTTTTGTGGCTGATTTCTAAATCTAACAGATTAGATCACAGTTCACAAGTTCCTTAATTTTGGAAAGTAATTTTTTTTTTTTTTTTTTTTTTTTGCAAATTTATTATTGTAATAAATGAGTTTAAAAAAAAAAAAAATCATTGAGATTATCATCCCATCCCATGTGCTTTGAATTTCGGACCGCTTTTACTAACCCATACGTGGCACAGTATCATTAGAGGAATTCCGAGGGCCAATTTGTTTATAATTTTGACTTAATTATAAAATTGGATAAGCTGGCTTAATCACTTATTTAGACGACATTTGTCACTTATCCAACTATATATAACATAATTAAAAAATATTTTTAACTTAAATTTGATTATATTTTAAGAAATTAGTTGTGATGTCTACGTGACTCGTTTCCAAGGTTTAATAATTGTTTGAGACGAAATATCTCCTCCTCTATTAAAAGAGTGAATCCGCAGTTTACTGTTAATTTATGGCATATTTTGGTTTTCCCTGTTTATCCCCAGTTTCTTAACAAATTTCTCCTCTCTGTCCTCTATCTATATATTAAAAAGAGTTACTGTTCGGAGGAAAAAAAGGGTGGCGCCGAGAAAAAATATAGGCGCCGAGAATTTGCTTTTACCAATGTAGGCGCCGAAATTCACTGTATTTTCTTTCTTTAGTCGGTCGTCGATTTTCGCCGCTTTTGTTTTTTTGTTCGAAGGCGGTGCTGTTTAGGGTTTTACAACAGTGGTTGTATTTTCCTTATATAAAGGGGAAAAATGCATTTAATTTCATCACTTTGCAAATTGCAAATAAGAAGAAAAACTATTCCATTTCATCATCATCTTTTCTCTACCAAGAAATTTTACGAATATTTATTCCATTTCATTCTCTCTCGTTAAGAAGCAAGTAAGCAACTGGTCTTGAAGCAACTTAGCAACTGGTCTTCCACTTGCAGTGGAACAATCTGAAATTTTCATACCGTTCAGCGGTAAGTAATTATGTAAAATGGTTTTGCCTTTTATATTAGTTTTATTTACATGTTTAAGTGTTTAAATAAAAATGTGTTTATGTTTAGGAATAAGAAATTTTGTATAACTGTTATTCCAAACAAAGAAAGTTGATGAAGTGATTAAATGCATTATGTAAAGTTAGTTTTTAGGTTGAAAAGAGAGCTTCAAGCTTTGGAAGCAACAAATGTGCATATAATTTTGGAGAACGAGCCATTAGTTAATGAGGTAACTTTGGATCCTAAGCATTAACATCCAGGTTTTTACTGTGTTTTGTGGTTAAGCTTGTACTTCTATTTCAGATGGATTTTGTTGCTCATTGAACTCCACTGTGCTTGAAAATAACTATTTTCTTGATGGACATGTTTTCTTGAATGTTCAGTTAATTCATTTGGCTTGAGTGTCTTTTTGAGAAATTTGATATTCTCACATCCATTTTCGATTTATTAAATTGCTCAGTTTCCTTGACAAGAACAAACTGCATGATATGATCAAAATTCTGCAAGGCACCACAATCCCAAAAAGTAAATTAATCCAGTGACAAACCAATCAATTATTGAAGTATGTTATTAATTAAATCAAG
Organism: Fraxinus excelsior; assembly: GCA_019097785.1. Lineage (NCBI taxonomy): Eukaryota > Viridiplantae > Streptophyta > Magnoliopsida > Lamiales > Oleaceae > Fraxinus > Fraxinus excelsior. The sequence continues at coordinate 1,319,995 of CM032637.1, read as the reverse complement.
ACACAAACATGAGAAATGCTATCATACACAAAGTTATTGAAAATACTTAGAATATAACAGAAATACAATTCCAATGAGGGTAAGATGTATTTAAGTAAGTAAATGTTGATTCATTGCTATCAATAAATCCATAATTTGCAGCCTTCCTTTCTACAAAGATCTGCTACCAATATGCTGATAAGCATACTTAATATGTATATTAGCTGGATGTCAAATTCTTATAGATCTCTCATTCTTTTCAGCCTGGGTGATTTGATTGGACTTATGGGGTTACAACAATGGGTGCTTATATAATTACACCGTCAATTCGCTCACATTTTATTTTGTACTTGGCAAAGATGCAAGGTGAGGTTCGGAAATTTAATGACTCTCATCGCTTCAAATTTCATGGAATGGAATCTTGCCTCATTACGATGATCAACCCATCATCAAAAGATTTCAGGTACATATTGTTAACTTGGTTGTTCTATAGATAGCATGGATAAAGTCAAATTTCACATTCCTCTTATATAATTCTGTCTCCTTAAAGATTCTTTAATTATTAGTATATAAAAATAAACTTGAGTTTTTTTATTTTCGTTTTCCTTTCTTGGGTGTATTTGAAGTTAGTTTTTAGATGATTACAACCACATGTTAATGTGTCATAGGACGTTTTAGGTGTCAACACTATTATATTCGGTAATACAAAATAAACTTGGCAAACCTTGTTCCAAATTCATTTGGTCAGCTATGTATTTAGAAGCAGGAAGAACTATAGGTACGTCCATAAGAGTTCAATATGATGTTAGGAGTAGCTAAGGAAAAACTGAAAGGACATTTAGTATCATCCTCTTCACGTGTCTCTTTGTATATTTTGAAATGAAAGCTTCAACTTTTTATTAGGTGTAAAAGATTATTATTTACACAACTGACATTTGAGAGAGGCTCTGTTTTTTTACATCAATCGATTTTCCAGCTTTCGGTTTCTTTCCATTTCAATACTAATTAAAAAATTCTGAATATTTATCATACTTAATTTTATAATGCATTGCACGCTATATTCAAATTCATATGGATCATCATTGATCACAACTACTTTTAGAAAAGAAAACATATATATCGGGTTCAATATATATATCATTACTCCACATTGAACATACTAGCGTTAGCTTTCAATTAACATAACTTGTGTATTGCATGGGCAAATGCTATTCATTACTCTTATAAAAGAGAGGATCCCAATCCAGTTTCTACTGTTTATTAACCAGTTGGGCCTAAATGATGCCGTTTGGAAAAAAAAGGACAAAATGCAGGACTCAACTTTTGGTTACCCATTTTCCTTACTCCTTAACCCTAATTGCACTCTTTCTCTGACGAACGCTGCCACTATAGCAAGAAATTCTAGAAAAACATGAGGCAACTGTGTCATATACCTGTAAGTATATCTTTGCTGCTTCGATTTCTTCATCTTCTATATATTGCTTCTGGTTTGTCGAGTTGTATTGTTCAATCTACGTTTAGTTTTTATCTTTTTTTCAGTTTGATCTTTGAAAAAGTCGAACCCAAATACGTGAAGTCGTGTTTTAAGGGGTGGTTGGGTTTAAGGTTTTGTGTATATGTTTTTCAATTTATGCAGCCGTGGTGTTGAATATGGGATTTCTTCTTCAACCTACGATTTTTGTTCCTTTTTTCCTTACTTTTTGGCTCTTTGATTATATTTACCTTCAAAAAGGATAATAAAATGGTTGAGTTTGGATAATTTATTAATTACACAAATGCAATTTCCAAAAAAAAAAAGTATCATTGCTTTTCACTTGCTGCAAATGATACAAATGATCGCTTAATTTGATGTTTGTGATGGACAGATTTTGAAGAATACTATAATACCATATGCTCCCATCTTTAAAGCAGAATTTTCTCCTCAAGGTTTATTTTCCCACTGTTGGTTATTTCTTAATTTTTGTATTTTTATTTATTTGAAAGTTCTTCTACAAGTTAAGTTTGCCAATCTCGTGCAACAACATTCCCAGAATTGTTCCTGGTACTGCTACTTCTCCATCTTTGTATATATTTACAATATATGGAATCACCATCTATTTACTTTGATAGTTTTTCTGCATGCTGGAATAAACTCATTTGTATTGGCAGACATGCCTTTGGTGATTAATATCGTGCCACTGATTCAATCATCAAAGGACTTGGAAACCTTGGAATGGTATGTGGTCTGTTCACTTTGTTGTAGTTGTTGCATGTAAATTTGCCAAAGTGTATCTTTTGGATAAACTATTCTTTACGTGTTTCTTCTGTTACCCATGGAACTGGATGTCTATGACTTTAAAGGACCTCTTGCTGCCCTTGCCATGTATGATGTTCATCAGGTTTGTCTTTACACAACTCACTAGCATACTAAATCTTTTCTTAGTAAAGTGAGACAATATATTTTAACAACATGACTTTTGATTTTGGAATAACACATCAGACTCCAAAAGTTTTAAAGTCAGGGCAAACTACAACTGAATACTAGCAATGTCATTTTAACCATAGTAGAAATAAGTATGATCATGAAGCCAAACAACCCCTCACCCTAAACATTTCATCTATATATACTCCACTTCATTTTCCCCAACACTCACTCACTCACTGTTCTTTCTTAACTCCTTCTCCTCTCCCAAGCATTTTATCACCCTTCCTCCATACAAAATCATTCTCAACTAAGAATGAATTTGTTATCTGTCAATGGACCATGCTTAACTCATCCACAAATCAAAATGGCCAACAACCTCAAGAAATATGAGGTTATTAACCCATTTGGCCCAAAAAAATTGGTCTTAACAACCACTATTACTACCGATATAAAGCTTATGGAAAAATGGATCCTCAAAGAAAAGAGGTATTGCTACTTGTGACTTAATCTCATATATAGTGTAGCTCTACTCATAAATGCTCCTACATCATTTAGTCCCATGTTTGCTTTAGATAAAAATTAGATTTTTAATACATTTTGAAAAAAAGGTGATGAGATATGTGGTTAAAAAGTTGTAGATCCCATGAAATATGTGGATAAAATTGATTTTGGAGAAAAATGAATTTTAAGAAATGGGGATCAATCAACGGTTAAGTTCATGATGACACAAAAGAGCCATGTGGCAGCATTCCTAGATTTAGGCACAAAAGTTGTTCCAAGTTGCAATTTTATGCGAATTTAAGTGTTAAAGCGCAATTATATACATTCCTATAGGAAACTTTTTGATCATAAAATGGTGACCACATTAGCAGTTTTAAGATGTGACTAACCTGCTTATATGTTTTAAAAATGTTTCTTAATAACTTTAGGTTTCATGGGGGCTGAGGAAATCTTTTAATCTAGGTGTGGACTTACTGTATTTCTAATGACAAAGATTTATGTTGTATTTTGCCTAAGCCTTTTTCTTTCTGTCTACATACATCTTAGGAAGTTGAAGCAATGTAGTACCCATTTGAAGTTAACAAAGGCTTATAGGTTAGGTTCTGTTCCCAATTTCTTAAGAAGACAACGCTGAACTTTGATAGCACAACTGCTTCTACAGGTGCTGTAATAAAACATAATAGGTACAAATCCTACCATTAAAATGTAAATATCATTGTGCGTTAGGTTTTAAAACAAAACTCTGGGGACTTCAATTAAGTTAAATATCACTTTTGTATATTTTATTTGGTGTTCATTTGGCAGCTAAGATGGGATTTTAGCGTAGTCTGCACTTCAATTTCATTTGGATCTATATTTCTCCTGTAGTTTCGAACTCCATTTGGTGTTGTAAATTATAGATTGTATAGATCCGAAATTACATTACAAATGCCTGCGCTTAAGATGGGAAACACCCTTCAAAATTTACTGTTTGCCAACCGATTTTTTTTTTATTTTGTGATTATTTTGCTTATCGATTAATTGTGGCAAGGACGATGATACAATTAGATGCATGAGAGGTGAATATCTCTTTGAATTCAATTAATGAGGCTGATTGATATCCTGACCAGCTGATGATCATAAAATAATTCTCTCTCTCTCTCTCTCTCTCTCTCTGGTACATATATTTTGGTATTGATTTCTGATGGCAGGGATGATGAAAATCATAAACTCCAATTTGTAAGAGGTAAATTTCCCTGGTGAAGTTGAAAATTATTACTTATTATAGAAGAAGAAAACTCTCTTGTTCAAGAGTCCAAACAAAATGTGTTTGTTGAAAGTTTAATGTAGTCAATTTCTTTGCTCGAAAAGCTCAGCCTTTAAACTTGTTAAAAACAATTCAATGTTGAATGATATTATTTTTAGTTACAAAAATGATGGCTCATTTCTATCGGACTTTCTATGTCAACACTTAGAATATGAACAACTTGGCCTATATAACGATATATTTTTTGATTAAGTTTTTTTTTTACACTGATTTGAAAAAAATTCTGAAAGATAGTTCGAATCTCATTTTTTAAAGTATTTGCAAATTTATCATTTATGCATTTCGCTATTATGAAGCTGCGGGTGACTATGTATGGTTTTTTTTTGTGGCCTGGTTGTGAGTGATGGCCAATAGTGAACTGGGTGACGCATCGTTGATTTTGATTTCTTTAAAGTGTAGAAATCTCACAAAGTTGAAACTCCGTGCCTGTAGCGCGATAACTGAAAATGCAATGGCCGCTTTTGCCTGAAACCTCAATACCTAACCTGGGTACCCCTCTACCGAGGATTGTTGCAAGTACTATTATTATTGTGGGTACCCAATTGGAAAAGTGCTCTCATAGGATTTCTTGATCCTGCTCTAAGAAGTATTTGAAGTGTTGGAGATTCCTTCCTGCTGCTCAAAAAAGTGTTGGAGGTACTGTTCTGAAGAATATTGGAAGTATTCAGGAAGGTAGCATTATTATTCGTATGCTGACTCTAATAATTGGATTTGATCCAAAAATGTCAACTACACTTTACTATCAAATCATTGTAGATATTTTCAGCTCTTTATTGTATCTCCTAATCTTGTATTCTATTTTGATCAATCAATATGATATTTAAGGTTTTTGTTTTACGTTGTTATTATCATTAAATAGCACGCTAATAAACATATAATAAGTACAAAACTCGTGCATCGCACGAGGCGCCAACTAGTATATATATATATATATATATCTGCAGCCAGCTTTTGCAATTTCACAACGGTAAAAATTCTGATGAAAATCTTTCACAAATTGGTGCCAGACGGGCATTTAATCGCACATTTCATGGAATCCACAATTTTTCAATTACACGTTCTATTAACTTTCATCAAAATCTATTAAAAAATTAATTTTCACCTAACCAAACAGGAGCTAAAAGCACATACATTTGAAGCAATTGGCTTCTGGTGTTCGTTATTTACACCATGGATGGAAGCAAAAGAGTTAAGTTTGACACATTATGGCTTGCATTGTGTTACTCGATAGATAAATGAAAGCGAGGCTTGATTTTTTGGTTAATTAGCTCAAATGCATGACCACGATAAGATGGCTGGTAAGCCACAAATTGTGAGTGAAAGTCGGGTACTTGTCAACCGAGGTGGTGAGGACTGGCCGGGCATGAAGATCATCATTTAGGCTTCGTTATACACGCAACCCGACCCCAAGGATAGGACAATAATGTGACAGAGAGAATAAATTATTCGAGCTCAAGAGTGAGTGATAAATCCAAAGGCAAGACATGGATATAGACCATCTTGACAACATAACATCCTAGGAAATTTTCTCCGCGTCTCCACGTAGTTTTAGCACTGTTTTACACCAACATTTGAAGAAATCAGATGAGGATTGTCATTTTCTCTGTCACTGACTTTGTCCAACACTCTTGCATGGGGTAGGTAAATCTGAAAAATTAACAACTCCAAATTTATTTAAAAACTCAAATGTGGGCATTTGAGGGTCCTGTTTGGTTTGGATTAAAATTAAAATTAAAATTAAGTTTAAGTCAACAATTAATTTTAACCACATATTTTATGGGATATATAACTTTTCGATCACACATTTCATCATTTTTTGTCAAAATTTTACTAAAAATCTGATTTTAATATGTTATTAATTGTTAGGTTTTGTGACAAAAAATTTATGGGATTTAGAAGTTTGTTGCATAAAGAAAGCTTGTTTAATATTGGTTTAGAAATATGGTTTGACTGGAAATCAAATATCATAGTGTTTTTTGGTGTTTGGTTGATTGGAGGAAGTCTAAAGTATTTGGGTTTGTAGAATTTTAAGTTATGAAAATCAAATTTTAGCCCCCGTTTGACACCTATTAATTTCTCTTTCTCATTCTCATTCTCATTCTTCATTTCAACCACATATTCTCCCAATAAAATAATATTACACACAAATCAAAAACTTTTCATCACTTTTTAACCACACATTCTCACATCAATCACTATTCCAAAATTTCTGTTCTTCTAAAAATGAGTTTCAAACATGGGCTTAATGATAATTAGGAGTTTAACTTGGAAAATAACTCTTGGATTACCAAATGCATGTTTTGGAGCATTGAACCCAAAAGACGGGCGCCAAGGAATGGCGCCACAGCACCAAACTGTGAAAAGGAGGGCAGAATGTTCGGCGTCGCAGCGCGGGAAGCCGTGCGTGCAAACTCATTTTTTGGCAGGTTTCTTGTTCTATCCGGATTTTTGGAACTTATACTTCATTTTGGACTCCATAACATCGAGATTTGGCTACTATAATTACTCCACGAGGTATGGACACAAAAATGTAAGAAAATGTGACTCAAAAAGGTGAGAAAAAAGAGATTATAACAATTAGATCTTTGTATATACATTAGAAACAAGATATAATTGTTTAGATTAGATTGAGAGAGTCAAATTTTGTAAGACAATTGATGTTTCTTGATATAATAAATTCCCCTCTTTCATAATTTTCTTGATTGTCGTATGATTCATTAAATTTCATGTTGTTCATATTTTTCTTATTTAATTATTTGATGGATTTTTCAACAATTGATATCAAAACATTCTTGATATCGGGATTGATTCATAACATTGATCTTGAGAATCGTAATTATGCCCCTTTTTTTTTTTGCTCTATCAAGGAAGAACTGTAAAAAGAAGTATACAGAATTCGTTATACAATTCACACCACTTCAACCACGGATCGGTGCATATTAGGAAAGTTTTCCGTCAAATCTACGGTAAGCATGGAAGCCCTTGGCCGGGGGGCGCGGCCGGAATACCCAGACGACAACGGCGGCGTTGATGTCGACCGCTCACAAATTCTAAGCCACTTGGCTTCCATGTACCGGTGTTTCCGCCATGGAGCCATGTGCATTTTCTTCTCCCTCATACATTTTTTGCCGGCTGAGCACAAAATCTTCAATAAAGCAAGCAGTCTTTCAATTTTCCCAACAAAAATTTCTGGTAGTTTTCGAATAAGCTTGTTGTATTCTTCGTTTGCTCTTGCCATTTCAAATTCTGCTCGAAAATTCAATTCGATAATAACCCTAATTTCCCCTTTTTTGGAGCTCGATTTATCTCTTACATCCAAAAATGTGTGTTCACCTGCAACATTAATTCACAAGAAAATAATGACTGTGAGATAATATTACTAATTAGAATCAAGATTTTGATGAATGATACTCAATGATCAAGGAAGAGCAATAATATTTAGGCCTATATATACCTGATGGAATATCCGGGGAGCTTCTCCACTTAGACTTGCAAATTGCACTATCAAAACCAGCATTTTGAAGGCGGCGGCACGCCTCTTTCATCAAACAATTCCGGCAGCCAGTATTGAATGGCGTTCTTCCGCAGCCGCACCAATTCGCCGTCTCTTGTGCTTCTTTCATTGTCTCCTTAGTGATACTACGAATTTTTGACTCAAAAGAACTTGTCCTGCATAGTGTAGCCTGTACAAGCATACATAATAACACATTATAAGTATTACACATGACCCAAATATTGCAAAAATAAAATTTTCTAGAAATGCCCATCTTTCATTTTCTTTCAAATGATTAATCGATCATTGGACTGAAAGACAGAGTTGATTGACAAAGGAAATTAGAAGAAGAATAATGCTATTTGTATGACCATTATCCTCCTTGTTATAATACATCGAGTTTCAATATCTTCTCAACATGATGATCCCCATAACTAAATGACCCAACCAGCAAAGACAGGCAAAGGTTCCAGAATGGTTTCAACAGCATTGTAGCACTTGATATGGTGTCTTGAAGAGCAAGCATAGGTGGAGACAACAGACTGAAAGGTAAGGTATAGCACTCTCGTTGGATCACCTTATAACATGCAAAGTTATACTTATTAGCCTGTATCAATGGAGACAAAAGAACATATAAACATACTTGTAAAAGCTGATTTTGAGTCTCCCAGAAGCTATTGTCTACGCTATTCTCGTTTCCACTTTTCTCCTCTTCATCTTCACTGTCGTCTTCATTTTTCCCGTCGAAGCTCGACAGCCCTTCAGACTCTTCATTCAGAAACTCAAAAACTGTGCCTGACAAATTTATGGCGGCGGGGTCGCCGGGAAACTCAATTTCCTGGCTATCACGCGGAAAAATCCGGTGGTTGATGGGAATTCTAGGCAATACTCCGGCCATGGCCTATAACCCACCGAGCTTTAATAATACAACGTAATTGAGCTGTTTAAAAATAACTACTTTTTCGAGTTTCAACTATCTTAGGAACTGGCTATATACACCATGAACTTGAATATGTGGGACCCATTGGTCCTACATGGACATACCTGCATTGATCCACATGGTAAAAAATACGGGTGGTCCAAATTGGTGGACCGGACCTCAAGGATCCACGTCAGTAGGGGTCAATAATTCTATCTGGATATACTCGAATATCCCAAAATTAATATAATTAATATTAATGTTTTCTTTGATATCGTTAAAGGTTGCTATCCTATCCTAATCTGTGCTGTTGGCCACACCAATCAAATTGGACGTGGCCAAATCTTACGCGTCAATTTCTTAGGTTTATCCGATAATGTGGGGCCGCCTTGTTTGCCACCTAATGTATGAATCATACGCGGCGTCTTGCCCACGGGATTCGTTGTTGAGCAAGTTTCTGAGATTGTAAAAAATCGAGATGGTGACAAGGGGTATTATGGTCATTGCATTCGAGTAATTATTCTTCTAAAGTTGGAATAATAAGGCGAAACGGGGGAAAGATGTAGCCTTGGGTAGGTTTCAATTCTCATCAATGTCCATGTGTAATTGTGACTCGGGTTATTCAAAATTGAAACGAAACGATCTGTAAAATAATTTGTTTTGAGACTTGAATCTGATGCATCACATTGAACATGACTATAATCGTGATTCATATAGAATTTTATCAAGTTTGATCATTTGGTGTTCGAACAAAATTATATGTTAATATTTGACTTGATGTGTGCTAATCATTTGGAGTAAATTGTGTTTGATTGGCTCTACACGTTCTTAGATTATGCATAGTAATTTTTTGCATTTTCAAGAAATCAACTATGCTATTTTTACATATCTAGCCACAACGTTTCATTTCACGTGATGTAAATAAAGACAAATTCAAATATTTTCACTCAATAATGCTATTTTCACTGAGTACAACTTACAATTGGTACCTAAATCATCAAAACCAATTCAATTTATTAAGCACAATCGGTAGGTTGATTGATAAGCTAGTGCATGGGTAGCTTGATTTATTAGTCATTTAATTTTAATCTATTAAAATAAAGACAAATTCAAATATTTGTTTGGATTCAGAAAAAAAAAATAATAATAATTATATGCCTTGCAATTATTTCATACGATTTCGAGTCGCTACACATGATAGCATTATTGCATAAAAGGCCAAAAGACTCAACAAAAGTGCAAGAGAATTAGTTTAAAATGAATGTATTTGATACACTCAATAATGGAGAAGTTTAAAAGTGGTAAATGAAGGACCTGTCATTGGGGCTATTAGATTATTTTAGTAATAATTTAATAAGCATGTGAACTTTGGTGGCAAAAGGCAAAAATAAAATATAAATGCCGTATTATGGTTGTAAAATATTTGTGTACGAATGTCTTTAAGAAAAATATTCATAAATCTAATTAGGGATGAACAAAAAAATTTGTCAATCTGTCAAATCGAAATGAAATTACAAAAATGAGTTAGGTTTCAGTAGTTTCAAAGTCGAATTGAATTGCTTGGTTCAAATTGCTAACTGTTTGGTTCAAGTTTCGATTGTTAAAATCAATCGAACCATTCACCAATTTAGGAAAAAAAAAAAAAAAAAACTACTTGTTTCACTCAATTATATGTTTACTGTTTCTATTTATACTCCAAAAAAAAAAATTAATAATTTACTTGCTAGAATTGCGGGAAATTGAGACCTCCCCCTAGAAGGGGTCTTTCATTTAGTCTTATTCTAATAAGCAGGGGTGGACCCAATACCTGGCCAACCCGCCGGAAGTAAGAAGAACCACTGGGAAGGGAAGCAAAAAGGCAGCCGGTGAGGAAAAAAAATAAAATATGTGCCATTGTTGTTCTTTGGAATTGGAGGAAGTTGATTTGGGTCTTGTTTTCAAACAATAAGGCCCAATTAATTGGGTTAATTTACAAACAAAACCAAAATGAAAATCTGAAAACCAATCGTGACTCCGTGAACAAACTAGTTAGAACTTAGAAGTAAAGTGTAGAACCTAAACCGGAGAGAGGAGAGGACTGGCGACGGCGACAACTGGCGACTACTGAGTGCTGGAGCGCGACTGACTGGGCGAGGCGATCTGCGACGGTGGCAACCTGGGTGCTGTGCTGCTGCGGCCTACCGCCTGCGGCGATGTTCGGGTGTTGGTGTTGTTATCTTGGGGCAACTGCCGACTGGTGAAGTGGTGAGGGACAGGGCTGACCGTCGACGGGCAGTTAGTCGTCGGCAGTGCACGCGTCCGACGTCTCTCTCTCTCTCTCTCGGACTCGGCGTCTGTAAGTTAAGGTTCGAAATTTAGACATATTAAAATTTTGTAATTTGGATAAAATGGTTGAAACTTTTATGGTTTGTCGCAATCATTGATAGAAGTTTTAGATATTAAACTCATTTAATGGAAACTCAATTTTATGAAGTAAAAGAAGTGGAAAAAGAAGATTAGACACATGAAAATAGAAGAGAACATTTCTTAAGAATGACCTAACCTTCTTTTATTATTTTTACTTGAAGATATCAATATTTAGTTAGTTTTTATAAATTCAAAATTGTTCTTATATTTAAGAATTTATTTCCCTCCTAATTCTTTAGATTTTAATTTGCCTAAATGTTTGAATTAGTTGGGCTTTATTTGGATTCACATAGAGATAAGAAAATTGACTTAGCTAGATATGATTAATTTGATCTTGAAAAAAGTAAATTGATTAACTTAGAAGAATTCGACTTAATAGTCTATTATGAGTGAATCTTGAGAGGAGAGATAAATATGATAACTAGGTGAAATAACTAGTCTACGTAATAACTTCAATTTCATTTAGTCATGCACTTTTTAAATCGATTTAGTAGAATCATAATATTTAGGTTTTTAGTCAAATAGAAGTTCAGAGCAGTAAATCAAAGGTTAGTCTTGATGGTAACTATAATATGGACTCCTAGGCCCATTACATAACTTGTTTATGATATTGTAAACTTGCGATACAAAATATTTACAATAAGTTTTTGATGTCGTTGTCGAGAACTATTTCTAATTGATCTTGATTATGTTATATAATTAAAGTGATAAGAGAGGAATACGAGAGAAGAAATGGAAAGTGTTTATTCATTATAACGATGATCCATATATATAGTTCCAAATGTCAGTTACAATTTCAATGGAACACACATTTTTAAAGTAAGACAAAGTTCGGTTCTCATTAGAATCGAACCGATTCAAAATTTTCGGGTATTTAATAAATGGAATCGTTCGGGTTTGGTTCGATTTTATTCTATTCCGTTCCGTACTTTTGGTTATATTGCTTATTTTCTTTAGTACTTTTGGTTGTAATGAACTACGTTTTCATATATATATATATATATATATATATATATACTAGGTGTAAGCAACGTGCAATGCACGTTTGCTTAGTTTATATTTAAAAGTTTTGTTTAAGAATTAATTTGTTATTAATAAAGATGTAATTTTTTTGGTTAATTAAATAATTAATGATGTAATACTTATGTAATTGATAAATAATGAAATAAAGTGTTTCTCTCTATCATTTCCAACCCAAAATCACAAACAAAAAACTCAAGGTATGTTAAGGGATAAGAAGATGAGTTTACTTAGACTCCATTTCATTCTCATTAATGTAGAATGAGAATGAAAAATATAGTCGTTATTGGACCCCACACAAGAGATAGAAATTCAAAATTGATAGATTGATGTGATGGATAATAGTCATATTTTTCATTTTTATGGATTTTTAATGAGAAACAAACGGAGGCTTAAACTTTTTGCATGACTTAAGTCTTTACTCTTTTTTAAGTAATAATGCAATTCATTTTATCACTAAAGTATGATATGTATTACGATAATATATGTATATCATGTGTTAGACTTAATATTGGTAAGTGACGGGTAAATTTTCGAGGACGAAAATATTTTAAGGGGGTGAGAATGTAATACCCCGAAAATTTTCATAAAATATAATTCAATTTTTATATACTATATTTTAATATTTTGAATGTTATGGACTAAATGATACATTTATCAAATTATATTTTATTTGTGTTAAATATTTAGAAATTGATGGAGTTATCGTAAATATATAAATATTGGTCTCGTTGGATAAATCGTAATTAGATACATAAATCAGATTCGAGAAAAAGTTGATTTGGATAAGTTAGCTCCAAGATATTTTAGTTTGAAAGAATTATCAAAAGCTAATTTATGATTATTATTATTTAATTATAATTTTGAAAAAGGGGGTGGTGAGAAAAGATTTTCCGTTAAAAACAAGAAATTCCGTTAGTTTTTCCGTTAAACCAACATATTCCGTTTAATAGCCACTTTTTATATATAGAAATATATATATATATATATATATTATATATATATATATATATATATATATATATATATATATACTTTTTACGTTTTAGTGCGTTTACATTAATATTGAATACTTTTTAATATTATATAATTAAATATTAATAAACGATCTCGCTTTTACGATCGCTAATGGTCGATGTTGACTAGTCAACGTCCGCCCAGGCTGAGTTTACATCTTGGGTCCGCCACTGCTAATAAGACGATTGAATTATACAATAATTCATTATACATATTTTACTAACATTATTTTCATATCTAAAGGAACGATGTTATTTTCAAAAAATAATTTGAAGTTAGTATTTCATTTCTTCGAATCCCCTAAACGACTATAATTAGATTCTATACATAGGTCTCATTCTTATCTGCATTATGTTTCTTGTTTCTAAAGACGACATTCGAGATTTTTTTGTCTTATCCGCTTGAGTGGAAATAGAATGGCTTAATTTATAAAAAGTTATGATATTAATAATCAGCTATTGGAGTAATTATCTTGTGTGGCAGCTTGTTATCTGAGTCATTAATTTTCTGCAATTTCATTACTTTAAATAATAAATTACTACAATCGGTGACCATGAATAATGAATAACATGAAAGAATATTGAAGAGTGAAGACTGATTGAAACCCATTGGAGATAGATAAGATAGCAACTGACTAGACTGAAATAGATGGGCAAAAATGGATTAGAATGATTGAATTTGACTGAATAGTGTTTATTTTTTGTCACATGTCCAGCTATAAATGGAAACAAAATGCCACTTAATTCTGGCATTTTTTGCACCAATTATGAAAATTACAGGCAATAAATTTACATCTAATTACATGACAATGTAGTCTATATAAATGTTTACATAACAATCATGCTTGATGCTATTTGATAGTTTCTTTGATAGAATGACACGTCTCATTCTGTTATTGGATAGTTTAAAAAAAGTTATCTTTTCATACAATAAAATATTGTCAACACATTTTTCTGTCGACGAGATGGTAAAAAGGGATATACAAATAGCAAAATCATTTACATAATGTTACATGATATTTTATCATTTGACAGTTTTAAAGACAATCATCTCTTCCATCCAATCACCTTTTCGCTATTGCTTTTGAATGTTTTCTCATGGCAAAATGGCGTTTCCCCTAATTATGGCCCGTGTTTGGTAACAAAATTAATGGATAGACACAATTAGGTAACACAATATCATCAACTTTTTTTTTAAACATATACGATTTGGTAACACATGACACGCAGCATAAATATCTTCTATATGAACGAGTCAATGTCATTTTTCTTCTGCACTCATTATTTTCCCTTTGTCTTCGTCTGTGACACGATCATAGAGATTTTTTTATTGCATTTGAAATTGATGAATGCAGTTAAAATGATAACAACTTGTTTAAAAACAAGAGTAAGCGCAGCCCAATCTATACACACTATAAAAGTTCGGGTTAACGTTAAATAACAAATATATTGTTATATATTAATTATTATTTGTGAATGATCATTATATCTCGCAACATTAATTATAACCTATAGATATGGGGTTTTGAAGATATATACAAACGTTTTGATTATCTCTACCATCTTCTTTCTTTTTCTCTAGTTTATAAGGAGAGAGAATGGCTTTGGCCAAAATGAAGGAATCCGTCTGGCGGAGACCGTGGACAATACAAAAACATGTAGGTTGGAGACGAGATTGCAACAGGGTCAAAAGTTTGGAGACCAATGGTGCAATTGTTCCTTCTTTTTATGTGAATTCATCGAAACAAGCAATTAGAATAGAATTGGAAATTTATGGTTATGTACATGTAAATAGGGAAACATTAGTTGGGTCTAGAATTCAATATGCAATACCATACAAGGATAGAGAATTTATTTGATTCGAACAACCTTGTATGTGTGCTATGGATGAATGTAAAGGGTTGCCCTGATGGTTTTAACGTACTAAACATGTCGTGCGAATTTTGTCTCCATACAATTGACGAAGGTTTATAGTTAAGTTTGGTACTCAATTACATGTTTAGACTTATCGGGTTGATTATTTTGCAATACTAATGCAAAACATTTGTGATTATCTAGCATTGTCCGATATTTTTTATTATCTAGTCTATAATAATAACAATAATAACTGTTGGGAAAATTACACCCATACCTTTTTTTTTAACTTTCAAATTCAAAAACTAGGCTTTAACTTTATTATTTCACAAATCAGGTTATTATTGAATTATTTAATAATAAATATATAACTTAATATTACTAATTAAAATTATCTTACCGTGGAGAGAAATTATTCAAAATTTTCCTAATGTTGGAATCATAGGGCAAAACGTAAGGAAGATGTAGACTCTGGTAGGTTTCAATACTTATCGGTACCTAATCATCTAAATCAAATCACTTTATGCAGATTAACAGAGTAGGTGACAAATAGGCTTTGGGTTTGTTCTTTACTGTTGCTTCTAGCATATGGCGGTGCAGAAACAAAAAGTTTTTTGACGGTGAAATTTTAAACATGAGTTATACCATAGACCACGCTATTTCGATGCTACATGTGTTTAAAGGAGTCAAAACTAAATGTGGCTCTGCTTTGAATAGCTTTTGTGCTTGGAATGCTCCTCCTGAAAATTTCTTGAAACCGAATGTTGATGGTGCGACTTTTCATCACCTTCACAAAGCTGGAATTGGTGTTGTTCTACGGGACAAAGCATGCAAGGTGTTAATGGCTGCCTCAAAAGGAGAATGGGAAGTGGCTGAACCAGAAATGCTTGAGTTTCTTGCGGTACTTTGAGGACTCCAGTTTGTTATGTCAATGGGAATCTCTCATTTAATCATTGAATCAGATTGACTCTTAGTTGTTTCACAGCTAAATGACCTCGAATCTGTGACCCTGTCTCCTTGGGGCTCCATTATTGCTAGTGTTACAAGTCTTTTGGTGTCTTTTATAGATGTAAATAAAAATCTGCCATTTAAATAGACTAGGGAATGGGGTAGCTCGTGAACTAGCTAGACATGCGTGGGAAGTAGAGTCCATTTGTATGTGGTGGGAGGGATTTCCAGACTTTTATCTCTCAAGCTATTTGGCTTGACAGTCGTCTGTAATCGTTGATTCTCTCATTAATGCAATTCTCGTT
The DNA here is from genome assembly GCA_019097785.1 of Fraxinus excelsior. NCBI lineage: Eukaryota > Viridiplantae > Streptophyta > Magnoliopsida > Lamiales > Oleaceae > Fraxinus > Fraxinus excelsior. Next base: position 1,303,844 of record CM032637.1, on the reverse strand, counting down.
TATCAAAAAAAAAAAATCACTTTATATCTCTACTTAAGCATGGTTAGCTTGATTTATTAATAATTTAATTTAAAATAAAGACAAATTCAAATATTTGTTCAGATTTAGAACAATTCATTTGTCTTGCAATTATTTCATACGATTTCGAGTCGCCACACATAATAGCATTATTGCATAAAACGGCCGAGAGAACTAAAAGTCCAAGACAATTAGTTTGAAATGAATGTATATGATACTCTCAACAACGAAAAAGCTTAAGAGTTGTTTATTCAATTAAGGACCTCTGATTGGTAATAATTATATTATTTTAGTAATAACTTATTAAGCATGTGAATTTTGGTGGCAAAAGGCCCAAAATAAATAAAATATTGTATCATGGTTGAAAAATATTTGCGTGCATTCCGTCTTCTTAGAAAAGAATTCATAAATTTAATTAGGGGTGAATAAAAAATCGTAAATTTGTCAAATCGAATTGAAATCACAGTTGTGAAATTGATGGTTTGAATTCAAGTGAATTAGATTTTGCTCGTAACCTTATTTTGAAGTACTAAAAAATATCTAATTTTGCAAGTTGGTCATACAAATGTTCTCGAACTCTCATGAATACCTAAAACAAAGTTGTTAAATATTATCTCTGTAAGACTAAGATCATCTCCAATGTGAGCACCAAAGCATCAAAATGGTGCAAAAGTGCTCCAATGTGGCACTAAATCTTGCACCATTTTGGTATTTTGGTGCAAAGTGAATAGTGTTGCACACCAAAACATCAAAATGGTGCAAAGTCCAATTTACCCCTCTTTTTAGTTGTGAGATTAGAGGGTATTTGTGTCATTTGTATTATATAATTTTAATAGAATTATTATTATTATTTGCATTTAAATTAAATTTGAAATGTCAAAAATAAGATATTTATTAATGAATTTAATATTTTTCTTAATTTAACGTAATTATTTATTTAGTAATTTATATATTTCTAAAATAAATAAATAATATTCCTAATAAATAAATTACTAAGAATAAAAAAAGAGAAGAAAATGATTCTTATGTCTTGCTTCAATAATGACAGCACGAGGTCAGAATCAAAGTTCAACATGAACCAATTTGAAAGAAGAGTAACTAACGAAGAAATTGGGAGCAAACAGCTCAGAGCTTTCTGTATATATTCGAAGACACCGCGCACACGATTTTTCCGAATTATTTGGCGACACCGTGTGTGTGTGGCCGAATTATTCGGAGACACCCTGTGTGTGTCTTCGAATAATTCGTTGTGCGTTCGGAGACACCGTGTGTACATGGGAAATAAGATATTTTACAAAATATAAATTGCAATGTTTGGATAACAATTGTATCTCGAACACAATCATAACAATAATAATAATTGGGAACAAAAAACTGGAACAAAAAAACTGCAGTAATAATAGGGAACCTTATGGGAAAATAGCAAACCTTGAATTCTCTGTCTCTCTCTATCTAAAAGAAGTTGAACTGAAATTTATTTTGCTCGGAGAAAATTTTGGAACAGCTTCACCACGTCAAAAGTAAAAACCTAAAAACTGAAAACGGTGAAATTACATTAGATTGGTTTGACTACAATTTCTTCATAAGTTATTCAAACTTTCACCTGAGAAATATATAGATGCAGATACACTCTCCGGGATGTGCGGAGAATTTTTCGTTTTTTTTTTCATGTTTGAAAGAAGTCTTGATTTGCAATCACTTGTATTTCATCTTCGAATTATTTGAAAACACTGTTTCAATGTCTATTTTTCCAACACAAATGATTGCACTTATGCAAAAAAAAAAATCATCTACACATCGCGGAGACATCGTGTCCGCGATGTGCAGACATCATGCCCTGTTGTCCGCACATCGCGAAAATCGTGTCTCGCTGGCAGAGCATGGTGTCCGGACACCAGCTAGACACCGTGTCCGCGATGTGCGGACACCATGCCCTTGTGTCCGCACAAAGCGGACACGGTGTCTCCATGATGTGCGGATAATTTTTTTTTTTCATGTTCGAAAGAAGTCTTGATTTGCAATCACTTGTATTTCATCCCCGAATTATTCGGAGACATTGCTTCAATGTCTCCGCACAATTCGGAGACACTGCGCACACGGTGTCTCCGAATTATTAAATGCATGTCACAAGAATCTAAAAAACTGAGTATGCATATGTATGGCCTTTCATTTCAAAACAAGAGTTTTCGAATAATTCGGGGAACCGTGTGTGTGGCTCCGAATAATTCGAAGACACCGAACACACGGTGTCCAAAAGGGGAAAAAAACAACGTGGATCCACGACATCCGAAATCTATTTTTCCAACACAAGTGATTGCACTTGTACGCAAAAAAAATCATTCACACATCGCAGAGACATCGTTTTCCCTGGCATAGCACGGTGTCCGCACATCGCGGACACGGTGTCTTCGAATAATATAAGTAGAATGGAACATCATAACAAAAGTTACAGAAAGAAAATGGTCATAATTATTTTATTTTATATATCTATTTTCACATTTATATACCACTAAAAAAATCTTGTGAAATTCATCGCCGCAGAATTCGGGACACGAGCTCCACATGACCAAAGAATTCGGCGTTCGCGTTGAGCTCGTGTCCTGTTTGTGCCGCAAAATTATGTGGAGCTCAGTGTCTCCGAATAATTCGGAGACACCATGCCCGCATAATTCGACCGACACTCCACAGAATACGAATCTCGTGCCTCGCTTCCACATAATATGTAATTACTAATATTTTTTTTGCTCAATGACATTTTCACACCTTCTTCTATATCCTCAATGACATTTTCATGGCTTCTTCTACATACAGTAACTTATGAACTGAATATGATTTTCAAATATTCAACATCTTTTCACATTAATTTACTTTTGCTGAAAGAAAAGACATTTTCATGGCTTCTCCTATTTTCAGTAACTTATGAAATGAACATTATTTTCAAATTTAACCTCTTTTGACATATCTTTTCTAACATATATTTCCCATTAACAAAAATCAATTATCGACAAACAACCAAAAACTATTACATATCTTGTATGAATAGTAACATTAAGGAACAACCACAGTAGAATAATTAATGATGACATCATCTCCATTCTCTCCAAATTAAAAAACTTATGAACTCTCTGTAAATTAAAAAAAAAAACTTTAGAAAAAAAGAATAACAGGAACTTTAAGGGAAAAAAAAATCAAACATTTTAAAGATTTCTCTGTCTCTCTATAGAAGTTGAAGAAAAAGGTATACTCTGTTTGAATTTTTGGACAGACTTTTGATTTTGTTTGTAATGGAGAAGAAAGAAATTGATTAATGAAAATGAAGGAGGAGGAGAAACCAGAAATTTGTTATTGAATGTCGGTTTAATTAAAATTGAGAAGTTGGCTATCTCACAAAAATCAGAATTGAGATATTTAAAATATCAACTGAAATTGAAATACCAATTAGTCAACTAAAGAGACTATCTCACTGTAGCAAAACCGGATTGAAGCAAGACAAATGTGAAAACTCGTGTGACAAAAATGAATAGTGAATCCAAGGTTCCCTCTTTTAATATAGGAGTGATTTATCCTTATAGTTTTTTGTTAAAAGTCCCCTATGGCTTAACGGGGTTTAAATTTTTTGTTTCTCTTCCAGGCTACCAGTTAGATGAGCACAAAGCTCAGATTTCATCACACATTTGCTGACTTCAAGGGAAAAAAAAAAACGAAAGAACAGAAAGAAAAGAAGGACTTTCTGGTTTTCTCCGACCTTTTTTTTTTTTGATACTTTAGTATTTGTCAACTTTTTGTCAAGTTGGTCTTTGGATGATCTTTTACTGCTCGATTTTAGGTTCAATAAACATTGTTGTTTATTTTTATGCACCAATACCATGACTCGATGATATTTCAAATGTACTGTTGAGATATGTATGCTCATTTACATACAACTGTTGGCATGTTATATGATTTTACTTTGTTAATTTTGGTTGATTCAGTCATATAGTTGGTTTTTCACTATATGAGTAATAGTGAAGACAGTAAGCTGGATATAAATTTATTTTTTGTTATGTGGAAAGTCCCAAAACTTGATAAACAACTCACTGAAGCGACTTGTTAGTGAATGATTGCATCATTTAGACTTGTTCAGTTTAATGTTATAAATCTTTTTCAGCATAATTTGTACCATGTGAATTAAAAAATGATAATTTCTTGCTTCAAGATATGGAACTTGGCCAAAAGTCTTTGTTTATTGAAACAAACAAATGTATCTATCAAATAAAAGCAACTCACAAGCCAAAGATATTATTTAAAATGCAGTAAACCAATAATATCTACAAGGAGTAGCCATCAGATAAAGCTGTAAGTTGTGCTCAAAGATACAATCAGTCCATCCTGACCGTCGATCCCACTTCAGGTTTATGATCACCAAAATTTCACATCTATTGGCATAGACCTGAATCACAGATTATCTCAATTGATGGGATATTTGTGTCCTAACGCCAACTACTTTGACCCTTGTGGGCCATGCCGTGCACAATTCTTTGACTAGGTTACATGTTCGTTTTTCATTTTTCAACTCAATTTTTTTTTACTCGCAGTCCCTAATATTTTTTTTTTCATTTTTTGTAGATTTTACCCTACCTTTATTTTGTGTAAGTGAATGTCCCTAACATTTCATAAATACGCACTTAGGGTCCATCTGGAGGGAAATTGTCCAAAACACCCTCATTTGACCTGAAAAATTAAAAAATGAGACATTTTGACCGTTTAAAGACAAGCAATTTCGTCAATCATTAAAATAACTAAAATTCAAAAAAAAAAAAAAAAACCTAATCCATCCCCACACCCACCCCAAATACTTCATCTTCTTTGACACACCCATTCCCACCCACCCACCCACACCCGCCCTTTGCAATGTTGAAGCTACCCTAATGGCGCCACTCAATCATCTGCTCTCAAATCTCAATTTTACTCATTTTCCCTCTTCATTTATCTCTCATTTCATCGCCACAGTCCAACTGAAAGAGGACCTTTATTACCTCCAATTTTCCTCGACAAATCTCAACAAAAATAAGAACAAATAAAAAATATTCAAGAAAAAAAAACCTAAAAAGCCAAAATGATTGATATTAGAATAGTCAATTTTTTATCATAGAGATTTAACTACAATATATGTGATATTCATATTCTACTACTTTTTATCCTTCATATCTAAAATCAATGGAGTATTTGCAAATGGTGGATTTGGTTTTGGTTTTGGCAACGACGAGTCGTCGTTGTGGAAGGAGGAGATAGGGGTTGGGTTAGATTTGGTTTTGGTATAGTGGTGTGTGGGTGGTGTGGAGAAGATGAATAGTTCATGTTCCTTTTATTTTTTTATTCTTCATTTTAATTATTTTGAGGGAAGTGTACAATACTTCGAACAATGGATGGGGAAAAATATTGTATGGACGAAATGACACCTTTAAAATTGTCAAAATATCTCATTTTTCAAATTTTCAGGTCAACTAACAATGTTTTGAACAGTTTTCATTCAGATGGACCCCAACTGCATATTTATGAAATGTTATAAGTCTTTGCTAGCATAAAATGAAGGTTAGAGTAAAATCTACAAAAATTGAAAAGGTTAGGGATCGATATTTCAATTTTCCTAATTAAAAAGTAAAAATTATTGTTTCAATTTAAGATATTTCTTGTAAAAATTTCATTTTTTCTGTAATCGATCAATTCTCATAAAAGAAACTATTGCGCCGTAGATGATCTCATGATCATCATAAAATTGTGCCAAAAATACTTAACTTTGATGTTTATGAGAGAGATCAATTTGAGATAAAATTGACAAAGATGATTGGTTCATTTCAACGGATTCCACTTGTTTATTGGGGTATTAATTTATCGCAAGAAAAACTTGTACGAGTGCCAAATAGAAAGGGTAACACCAAAGTCTATCTTAAAAATAATTAAGAATAGCCACCTTCTTCTTTGTCTGTTTCACAAATAGAGGACTCATAGGTGTAAGGTTTCCAAACCCTCTCTCTCTCTAAAAAGTGTATCTTTGTTGTTCAGTTTTAACGCAGCAACTCTTTGAGTCTTTGGAATTCTCGAGGTACTATGTTTCTTTGATGCTTTTAAGGTTGTTTTAAAGAAACTTTCTTTAATTGCAGTACACTGTTTGATTTTAATGATTGAATAATACTTCTTGAATTACTGTTGTTGGATGTTTACTCTGGGTGGTTCCAATTGTTTTTATTGTGTTTAATTGAAGGATCTCGTGTATCAAAATTGAATTATTAGTACACTTTTACGTGTTCGGTACAAAGTATTCGATTACAGACGGAGGAAAAAAAAGTTAAAATCTTGTTACTGTGTCTGTAGTGTCCAATCTGGTCGAATAGCACCCTGAAAATTTGAATGGAAACTCCTGTTTAATCAGAAGCTTTCGTAATAGAATTTTTCGAAGAAATAAACATTTTTAGCATTAGCACGAAGAAAGAATCATCAATCACTGTTTATATTAATGTATTTTACATGTTATCTCCTAATTGTTCGGCAATTTACTTTAACAGATGATATCTCAGCATGTGGGGATCATATGCACTATAATTAAGGATCATAACTTCCACTGAAGTTCATCAGAAGTAAAAATGAATGTCGACTCATCTTCCACTCCTAAAGATCAAAGGGCATCAGAGAATTCTTTCGTGGTAAACTTGTGAAGCTGCGACAATATGATTAATTTTCTATAATTTCTCAAATTCAATACTTATTGACACTTTTGTCTTATAGATTGTTAACACAGAGAAGCAGTTGTTGGCATTAATTTACTCTAAAGGTCTTTTACACGGTGACGTTCTTGAGCTATATCATAAAGTCAGAGCTAGTTATGAGAAAACTATTTTAAGCGATTCAGACCTTAGGGAGCTTAAGGAGGCTGAGTATCTTTTGTGGAAGTTGCATTACGTGCACATTGATGAATTTCGTAAACGGATACGGCAGAATACAAAAAGGGATGCTCAGCATGACAACGTTAATCCTCAAGCAAACATTGATAAACATCTGGAAGGATTTAGGACATTTTTGTCTGAAGCGATGGAATTCTATAGGAATTTGATCATAAATCTTAGAACAAATTGTGGGTTCCCTGCAGTAGTTTTCATGGATAATAAGGTTGGAAGTTCATTTTCTATTGAGCCCACAAAGCTGCATAAATGTCAATATACGTGCCATCGCCTTTTGGTTTGTCTCGGGGATCTTGTTAGATATACTGAGATTTTTAAGAAGCCTGATGCCTGTAAATGGTCCGTTGCAGCGTCCTACTACGTAGAAGCAACCAGAATATGGCCAGATAGCGGAAATCCCCATAACCAGGTATTTTTCTTCGTAATATCTCCTTATTATTGGGGATCCTATTTATTCTGAAAACTCAATACGATGTTTGGGCTGTTATAATCACGTGATTTGTTTATAGGGAAAGTAGTTTCACTAGAACCCTGAAAAACTGAACTATTTTTACCATTGTAAGATTTGAATTTAAAAGTTTCAGCATGTTTTCAGTTAGCATTGTTGGCAACATATGTTGGTGATGCTTTTCTTGCTGTGTATCACTGCACAAGGAGTTTGGCAGTTAAAGAGCCTTTTCCTGATTCGTGGAACAACCTCATGTTGCTCTTTGAAGAGGTGAAACTCGTTGTTGTCTCAAAAAAATATATAAATAAATAAACGAAAAAATCATTCTTTCCATATACGGATTAATTTTGTTATTCCCTTTGTTGTGATTTTGCAGAAAAGGATATCTCATTTGCACTTGCTTTCTTCTGAGGTGCAGTTTGACTTCTCAAATCCATCGACGAGACTATCTTTACAGAATAAATCACATGCAGATAGAGGTTCTGCAAATCACATAAACTTTGAAGAGCTGGAGAACGTTTCTGCTGCAAAATTCAACTTATGGCCCATGTTTATCCGAATGATAAGCTTACTTCTCATAAGATCAAGGTGCTAATTTTAGCATATTACTCTTCTTTCATGCATTTATTAACACATTTTCGTGCTTTTTAAGGCTATTAGCTGTATCAGCGCTATCAGTATCATCATATTCGAGCACTCTATTCAATCTTTCTGTATCTGGTTGATATTCCAGATAGTTGTTTAAGTACAAGTGTGAAGTCTGTGAATTTTTGCAATCATTTATCTAGGATTTATGCTCTACTTATTGAAAGGAGAAAGTCTATGGCCAAGGAGAAAAATTTACCATGCATTGTTCGAATAGTACTTCAATTAAATTCCCTTTCAGTATGAATTTTCTAATCTAGTTCTGCAATGGTTTGTCTAATGCAGTTTGCAGGAATTTTCAAGCACTCTTGCTTCTTGGGTGAGCACGTTGGAAGCTTTATTGGCACTGGATGATGCAGAACTAAATGCTGCTCTTGAGTCTTACCAACATATGGATTCGGCCAGAAGACGCCCTTATCGTGCAATTCAACTTGTTTGCATGCTCATCTTCACTTTCCATAGACTGGCCGAAAACTCGGAAAGAAAGGAGCAAACAGAAGGAGACCATGAAAAGCTGTCTGCTCAGACACCATTAGCACTAACTTTTATGTTCATTTGCATGGGTCGCCTTTCTGAGAGATGTCTGAAAGGTAATTATATGAAAATTTGCCCACTTTTACCGGCTGTGCTAGTGTTTGTCGAGTGGTTAGTCGGCACTATCAACCGAGCATTAGCATATGTTGCAGATGAGAGGGTTATGAATGCTGCATCTTACTTTTTCAGTTCTTTGGCTGATCTCTTGAATCGATTTGATGAAAGTGAGAGAGCAATGGTTCCAGATTATACTGCTCTTTGGGAAGATCATGAGTTGAGGGGGTTTTATCCGATAACTCGAGCACAGGCTTTGCTCGACTTCACGACTCGATTGGAATGCATGGAAGATTTCGAGAATAAGAATATACTGCGTTCTCGACGTATGCTTCATTCAGCAAGAATAATTGTAGACAGTCTTAATGGTTCTCCAAACTGGATCTTTTATGATAAAGTGGAATGCAAATTTTATACGGGAAAGACGAGAAAATTCAACCAAGGAGGAGTGGAATTAGCAGTATCCAATTCTTGTCCTGAAATTACAGAGCCTTACGAGCAGACGGCTAGATCCATAGAGGAAGAGGAATCTTTATCAGGCAAAAGTCGAGATCACCCCAGTTTAAACACCCACACTGCGACTATGGAAGAGGAAGAAGTCATTCTCTTCAAGCCGATTACAAGACATAACTCGGCTCCACTATATATTTCCAATGCCAAAAATGATCAAGTTTCTCATGAAGGTAAAGAGATTCATACAACAATTCCTGCTGAGTTCTTGCGTCGTGCCACATCACTTTGTATTGCTCAGAATCCGCCAGAGAACGATTCATTCAGTTTCTGCCCCATCACGTCTGATTCGGAACCCAGCGGGCCGTTCAAACAGCAAGAGCCTCAACTGAAGGACATGACTGGTCACCCACCCGGGCCACCCTCCCTCGATGCTTGGTTCCTTAGTAGAGAAAGTTCGAATACTGAAGAGAAAGGGCTAAAAGACTTCGCTAAACATAAATTAAGTCCCATTGAGGAAATAGCTTCTACATCATTTTCTAATATCTCGATCGACGAAACCAAGGATTCTGAGGATGCCCTGGTGCAGATTTCAGCAAGTACCCCGAGTTCTCCTTATGTTGCGCCATTACCTTCTGCCCCAGTATTACCTGATGACGCCTTTTGGTTCAGGAGGAATTTGTCTAATTTTCCAGAGTTGAAGCCTGCAGGCAGGAACGAGTCAGATGGCATTCTAGGCGCAGCACCAACCCTTGGATTCCCCAGTCACTCTGTAATTGCTCCACAGATTGGTTTTCGTCCTGGAGTTCTTGGTCTTGTTGATGGATACCCACCACCACTTGGAATGAGTTCCTCTGAATGGCTATATCACTATCGAAACAGTCAGAACCCGGAGAGTGCCAAGAATCTCATATCACCAGCTCACTTCGATGCCCCTGCCTACGGAAGTTTTCACACGAATGACATTTCCACATTCGAACTCTACGACCAGTGGGGAAATCGTTTTGTTTCCAGTCCCACTGTGTATTCAGACAACCCTCGACCATATCTAAATTCTTCCCTTGTTTATGGAGCAGGACAAAGAAGGGACAAACTTTTTCTTGGTTATCAAAGATCATTTCCATATGTATGTGGTTTTGGAATGGAGTTAAGAACAGAACAGCCACCACTTTTGCAGTATCTTAAAGAGAGAGAATGGCAGCTGCAGCCAGATTCCCAACTAAAAGGTCCAACTTTTATGGGATGAATCTATCATCATATATAAGTGTGTATATACATAGACAGTATAGCATTTGGAAATTGGCACCATGTGTGATTTTCTGTAACTTATTGTTTACAGCATTTTACAGATTGAAATGTTGGGTTGAATTAACATATTTGCAATTATGCATGCATTTAGTGTACCATCTTCAATGAGCTTCATCTACGACTCTACTTGGTTTTTTTTGGGTAAAAAATTCATCTTTTGACTTGTTTGGTGAAGGAAACTAGACGATGACTGTCAAAGCAAGCATTTTCCGTTCAGTCGGTAACGAATCAATACGCAAGGGGGTTCGTAGTACCTGCTTCATGCCTTTCCTTCTTAGCATGGTATATATTGGCTTTAAGACTTTTAAGTCATGGATGTTCGAAACAATCGTCTCATCATTTTTTAAATTATAAAAGAATGATTAGGCTCCTGTTTGTTTAGCATTAATTCTTCAGATTTAGAACCATTTATCTCACAATTGGGACCCACATTTGAAACTAGCAGTGCTTTTTTTTTTTAACTTTCCAACTGTTTAATGTTAAACAAATAGGGGCTAGATCGTAAATTCATTTTCAAGATCAATTCGACGAGTTTCTCCTAATTTTTATTCATTGAGAAATCATTATAGCAATGTATCCTATCTTCTTGCTCAATATCTAGAGGGTATAAATGAATATTTAAAAACTTTTGTCCCATAATAATCAAAATCAAGAAATTTGCAACTGAAATGCAATCTCAATAATACTATGGACCAGTTTTGTATTACACTATACCAGTACGGGCCTTGTGCCTAAAAAAGTGAGGCCCAAACGTTTTGTTCAAAACGTTACTGATTGACCCAAACTCTCCCTCCCTCCCTCACACACGCACTACACACAAATCTGCAATCTGGGGAACCCTAATTCCCTAGAATGGAGTCTAAACAATCAAGTACAGAAGATTTCTCATCGGCAAAAGCAGTCTTGCTTGGAGCCTTAGCTCCTGGGGTTAACGTATGAAATACGTTTCTCATCTTTTAGTCATCACCTCTGTTCCAATTATTTGTACCTATTTCAACCAAAAAAAATTCACAGATTTTGATCTTTTTGTATTTTAATTTTAGGGTCCCACATGGAATACTTTAAAGATTTCATTCTTGATGCTGGGTCTATGTCTGGCTGCTATGTTGGGCTTAGCTTTCTCTTCCAGGGACTCTGCCTTAGTACTCCATGTTACATTTCTTTTTCTGATTACGGGCACCCTTTTCTTGCTCCTTACTAGGTACTTCAATTTGCTCATATATGGTTAGAATTTAGAGAAAGTTTGACTAGGCCAAGAACAAATTAAAAATATTTGTGGAATTACTTGATAGTAACCTGCTTTTAAACTAGAAACATGTTAGGCAATAAAAGAATTACTTGATAGTAACTTTATTTTTCTTAGTCTAAGCCAAAAACATGTTCTTAAGTCATATTGAAGATAAGGAGTTTTCTTTTCTTTCTCCTGGTATGTCCTTTTTTTATGGACATGTGTACACATTGAATGTGTTTAGCGAGCATATAGGCAATAAATCTTTTTGAACTTTGATCAGGCAATCCTGCACACGAGTAAGGTTGGATATTAAACCTTGTTGTGATGTCATGTTTTTGTATGTATGGACTACACAAAAATGTTCAGGACAAGCAATACAAATTTAACTTACTTTTATAATTTAATCTTGTATAGCTTTGTTCAACCCAGCATATTGGAAATGCCATATAAGTTTTTGACAGACCATTTAGACACGCCTTTCTGCATGGTGAACAAGTTCATGGTTCTTCTGAGATGGTGTGTATGTGTATGCAGTGATAGCTAAGGCTTAATTTGGTCCAAATGCCTTAGCCATAAAAAGTAAAATAAACTAGGTCCTTGTTTCAGATATTTAGTAGATTTTGATAAAAGTTGATGAAATGTATAGTTGAAAAGTTATGTGACATTAAAATATGTGGTTAAAATGAGTTATTGACTGACTTAGATTAAAATCTAGATTTTAATTTTTATTAAACTGGGGCTAGGTGTACAATGCATGTCTTTTCTAATGGAGATCAATGGCTTGGTGTTGCATTCCTAGTAGTCTTTTAAAATCGTAAATTGCGCCTTTAGGGACTTCAGAAGTTTTTTCGTAGATCAAATGACTATAAACATATCGTCATACTGCAATCTTAACTGCATGCTCTATATATGTTGTTTTGTGTTGGAACTTGGTATTACTCTTGATATTGCATTCATTTTAGAAACACCTTAAGAAACATCTTGATGTAGTGCATAATCATGATTTGTAGTTTCTTACTGCAAAATTATGATTAATCTTTTCTAGTGTGTTTTATCTTTTCCAGTTTTCTTTTATAGTTGTAATATGTTTTATCTTTTTTTTTCCTTATTTCTTGTTTAGATTAGAATTTTAATTTATTACCCTTTAGAATTTAGTTTCCTTATTTTAGCTTTCTTATGTTAATAGGATTGGGGAATAATTTTGCTTATAAATACAAATACATTGTACACTTTTTGAACAATCAATCATTATTCTATATATGCAAAGCAAGATTATTTCAATATAGCTCTTAGTTTCAATTCTTATAAGAATTTCTAAACGCTTCCACACTAAAATTGGTACCAGAGCAAAGAAATTACTTCAATATGATGACTGATGATAGTCTAGGCAAATCGCCGACAACAAACTGAGGTTTGAAATAATTTAACAGCTACTAGAAGGGATCGATGAGATTCTTAGCAATATCACACATATGCTGACTGCGATGGCCATTGAGAAGAACTTCGAACCTGAGGTAAAACAAACGAGCATGCGTGAGACTCTTAGCAACATCACGTAAATGATGACGCATAATAATTGCGACCTTTGCCAACTCATGGCATTACGGGTTTGCGAGAGCGGACTGAAGAAAAAGAAATCGAATTATGCTTCTTTTATGAAGGAATGTTGCATAATAATTGTCCGTGAAGAAAATATGATGAGGATGGTAGGGAAAAAGTTAACTTTAAAGAATGCAACTAGAAAATGTGACAACGTTTATCAAGCACATCAAGAAATTGAAATTTCTTCAATATCAGAATTGAAATAAATTTTGAGTATTTTCCTCCTAATTGATTGAATTTTCTGTTCAAGAAAACTCGGGGACTAGTTTTATTTAAGTTGAGGGGATTGATGTAGTACATAATCACGATTACTAGATTCCTACTACAATTATGATTTGTCTTTTCTAGTGAGTTTTTTCTTTTTCATTTTTTTTTATAGTTTTAATATGTTTTAATTTTTGTTCTTATTTATTGTTTAGATTATAATTTTAGTTTATTACGTTTTATAATTTAGGTTCCTTATGTTAATAGGATTGGGGAATAATTGTGCATATTCAAGTGAGGATCATTTTTTAAACGATTCTACATCAATTATTTCAATAGTACCTTATTTTTCATTTTTCTATAATTCAATTATTTCAATAATACCTTATTTTTTGTTTTTCAATTTGTATTTAGTTTATTTAATCATTTAGTTACCATCAATGTACATGTATATTTGACAAATTCATTTCATATGTGTGTTTTCATTAATGTATGAATTCCTTGTTATTAATTCTCAATTAATTGACATTCACATTTATTGCATTTCAGTATTATTAATTCTAATTACAAGTAAATTAGAATTTCGCATTCAAGAATGCATTTTATTATTTATGTCCATGTCCATGTATGCTAATTAACATTCAATTTTACTTAATTAGAAATTAAATAAATGATTTAACATTTATTGTCACGTATATATTCTTTGGTATTAATTTCAAATTAATTAGCGTTCACGCATAGTCAAATATTACTTTTACATCACTTATGAAGTATTTCATAATAATTTGTAATGCACGTTCAACGTTGACTTGTAGATACAGAGGCATTGTACACTTTTTGAACTATCAATCATTATTCAATATATGGAAAGCAAGATTATTTCAATATAGTTTTTAATTTCACTTCTTATTACAAGAATTTCTAAATGCTTCCGCATCACATCCAGGGGCGGACCCAACCAAAGCCCAATGCAAGCATCTTAATTTGGCCCAAACTGTATGATAGAAGCCCTTACAATCCATTACAATACCAAGCGCCCCAACTGGAAAGCATCCACACACGTCCCGACTCCGAAATCCCAACAGAGAATTGAAAAAAAATGAATTCAAATCCCCAATTTCCACCAAAAACAAGGTCTCAAATTTATGAAATTGAAGAAGTAAAGCCGTGGGCATCAATTGAAGGAGGTAATTATTTGACAATTTTTTGTAATCTTCTTCTTCCACCCCGTCGTTTGATTGTATCTCCCTAATTTATCTTCAACTATATAAATTACTGTTTCACAGTTTCAGCATTACCCGGACTTCGTAGTTACTTGATTGTTGATGCTGATGGTGGATTGGTGGTCTGAAGAGTAAAGTCTGAACTACAGAACCAGGCCCAACAACGTTCATCGGTAGTCAGTAGGTGAGTTTTCTATTGGTATTCATCTGCTATTTCAATGCCGGCGGTATTAGTAAAAGTAACAAAAAATATTATAACACACATTGTTCTTTACGGGTTTTCATACTTTGATATCTTTGTACAATCGCCTCATTATCAATCTTTAAGAATATATCTTTCTCCACATAAATAATAAGGCTATCATTCATCCACTCATTTCCAATTCGATTGCGCAATCTATCCTTCACAATGTTCATGGCAGAAAATACTCTCTATCGTAACAGTAGCAACCGGAAGAATTAGTGCCAAGTCAAAAGCTTGTAAACCATTGGATATGCTCTGCTCTTATTTGTCAAAACTAACTTTTGTACGAGAGCACTGAGACCATTTAATTCTTCAAACTCTTTGCTAGAGAGGACATTAAAACAAGTTGATCATCAAGTGTGAAGAGATCTCCTTCTGAAAAATCTTGTGGATAAAATTTGGCAAGTTGAATAACATTTCTTTTATCAAAAGTAGAGAATGGATTTTATGGACACGGACAAGCTACACAAAGGAGTAACTCAATATTTACCTTTGAGAAACAATCATTCAATTCTTGAAGTTGCATATCTATTACAAAATAGAATAAATCTACCCGAACGTGATGCAAGTTGGTTTTTTGTGGATGATTACGATGAGGGCGACCATCATGTGTAGAATGCATAAACATGACATACATGTTTGGAACATCAATATAACGATGCACACAAAAAGAAGAAACATGTTGCAAGAAAGAATCCCAACAATCATCATCTCTTGTAAGTTGGAGTCTTTTTTTGCAAACTTTCACCATGTCCATTGCATTGACAATGTTTTGATCTTTTCTTTGTAATGCTTTTGACAAATCATTTGAAATCCCCAAAATACTTCTCGTTAAATGTAGATTAAATGCAAAATTATACGATTGTATTGACTCAATTAAATTGAATGCACCACTTTTTTATTGCAAGTACTTGATCCATCTTCAACAATTATTTCAAATATATCAATAACAGCCGTAAACATGCTAATCAAGCTAACCAAAGAATTATAATGTGACCCCCAACGAGAATCACACGAAAGAAATTAGTAATCGGCATATTTTTCTTTCACAACAAAACAATGAATGTAAAAGGCACAAGGATTCTCATTTAAAATGAGTGCTTTGAGACCATTGAACTGACCTTGCATATTACTTGCCACATCACAACCTTGTCCTCAAATTAGAATTGAATAAGTTATATCAAAAAAATATCTTATCAATAGTAGCCTTGAGTGAAACAGCTGTGGTAGTGGACACGTGTTCAAGACCTATGAAACGTTCATTTACAAGCTCATGTTTCACATAAGTAACGCAACTGATATTTGCTCCTTTGTTAACATATCAAGAGATTCATCAACTAAGATAGAAAATAATGAATCACCAACATTTTTTATAATAACATTTATCGTTTCAGTAGTACAAGCACGTACTATATCCTTTTGTATCTTAAGGCGTTAATTTGCAATTTTGAGGTGCATTTTCAAGTGTTACAGCCTTAACCTCATGATTATGATCCGCCATAAATTGTAATCGGACTATCATGGGCCCGAAATGAATGCCCTTGACTGAATAAAACTCGAACACAATCAATTGATGCAATAAGGCGGACACGATATTCATTTCTCATTTTCAAATGTCACAGCCTTAACCTCATGATTATGATCAACCAGAAATTGTAATTAGACTAGAAAGCTACCTGAATTCAGAGAATTCTTAGATTCATCATGGCCCGAAATGAATGCCCTTAGCTCAACAAAACTCGAACAAAAGCAATTGATTCAATAAGACAGACACGATATTCATCTCTCATTTGTTCTGATTGTTTGAAGAAAACCGTTTGAATGTGTTGCTCTTGATTCATCAAAGCTTCACACTTAATGTGAGCTTGATTATGTGAACTATTATGCTTTCCAACATGAGTACCAAATCTCTTTTTATCTTTCCAATACGTAAATCCTTCACTAGCAAATAAGTCGCATCCACCTTGTTTCCAACTACTCGTTTTAAAAAGATAACAATACAAGCAACACGCTGCCTCTTTTGCCACACTATACTCCAACCAACCATCAAACTCGTTAAACCAAGAAGGATTGAATCGTCTAGATTATTTTTCTCCAAATTGTCTTTTCTTAAATTCATGGTTAAACGGCTGGCAATGACCATTTTGCATATATGCTCTCTGAACTTTATCTCTAATATTAGAATTGTAATTCAAGATTGGAGTCCTTAATCCAGGATCGGTGGGAAGTTGTGTAATATCAAAATCGTCTTTATTTGATGTCTCCTCATTAACATTTTTCGCAACCTCAAGAGTTTTTCTTTTATAAAACCTCAAGTGCACTATGAGTTGAAAAATTAAGCCTTATTTCTATGAGTAATGCTATTTATGATAGAATATCGGTGATGTGATGTCACATTCCTACTTATTACAGTCAGTCATGAAATTTTTTTATAAAACAAGTAGTGGGAAACAAGGTGGAGACGACTCATATGTTGGTGAAGGACTCACGTATTGGAAAGATAAAAAGAGGATTGGTACTCATGTTGGAAAACATAATAGTTCACATAATCAAGCTCGCATTAATAGTGAAGCTTTGATGAATCAAGAACAACATATTCAAACGGTTTTCTTCAAGCAGTAAGAACAAATGAGAAATGAATATTGTGTCCATCTTATTTTATCAATTAATTGTGTTCGAGTTTTGTTGAGACGAGCATTCATTTCGGGGCCATGATAAATCTAAAAATTCTCTGAATCCAGGTAACTTTTTAGTCCAATTGCAATTTCTGGTTGATCATAATCATGAGGTTAAGGCTGTAACATTTGAAAATGCACCTCAAAATTGCAAATTGATGCCTTAAGGTACAAAATGATATAGTACGTGCTTGTGCTACTGAAACGATAAATGTTATTATAAAAAATGTTGGTGATTCATTATTTTCTATCTTAGTTGATGAATCTCTTGATGTGTCAACAAAAGAGCAAATGTCAGTTGTGTTACTTATGTGAAACATGAGCTTGAAAATGAACGTTTCATAGGTCTTGAACACGTGTCCACTACCAAAGCTGTTTCATTCAAGGCTACTATTGATAAGATATTTTTTAGATATAACTTATTCATTTCTAATTTGCGGGACAAAGTTGTGATGTGGTAAGTAATATGTAAGGTCAGTTCAATGGTCTCAAAGCACTCATTTTAAATGAGAACCCTTGTGCCTTTTACATTCATTGTTTTGCTCATCAATTTCAACTAGCTCTTGTAGCTGTGGCAAAGAAGAATATGCTGATTACTAATTTCTTTCGTGTGGTAAATAATGTTGGAGCATCGTCTAAACGTTGTGATTTTCTTCGAGAAAAACAATAAGATTTTATTGTTGAGGCATTGGAGAATAGTGATATTTTAAGTGGATGTGACCTTAATCAAGAAACCACTCTTCAGCGTTCAGGTGATTCTCGTTGGGGATCACATTATAATTATTTGGCTAGCATGTTTACAGTTGTTATTGATGTACTTGAAATAATTGTTGAAGATGGATCAAGTACTTGTGATAAAAAAGTGATGCATTCAATTTAATTGAGTCAATACAATTGTTTGACTTTGCATTTAATCTACATTTAAAAAGAAGTATTTTGGGGATTTCAAATGATTTGTCAAAGGTATTACAAAGGAAAAATCAAGACATTATCAATGCAATGAACATGGTGAAAGTTTGCAAAAAAAAAGACTCCAACTTACGAGAGATGATGGTTGGGATTCTTCATCGTTATATTGATGTTCCAAACATGGATACTATGTTTATGCGTTATGCACATGGTGGTCGCCCTCATCGCAATCCTCCACAAAAGACCAACTTGCATCACTTCAGGTAGATTTATTCTATTCTGTCATAGATATGCAATTTCAAGAATTGTGTAAATACTGAGTTACTCCTTTGTGTGGTTGTCTGCATTCACAATTCATTCTCTGCTTTTGATAAAAGAAAGTTGTTTTATCTACAAGATTTTTTAGAAGGAGATTTCTTCACACTTGATTTTAATGTCCTCTCTAGCAAAGAGTTTGAATAATTAAATGGTCTCGGTGCTCTCGCACAGAAGTTAGTTTTGAATGTTTACAAGCTTTTGACTTTGTCACTAATTCTTCTGGTTGCTACGGTAGAGAGTATTTTCTACCATAAACATTGTGAATGATTGATTGTGCAATCGAATTGGAGATGAGTGGATGAATGACAACCTTATTGTTTATGTGGAGAAAGATATATTCTTAAAGATTGATAATGAGGCGATTGTACAAATATATCAAAGTATGAAAGCTCGTAAAGAACAATTGTAAGGTATTTCATTTTAGTACAGTGTTTGTGTTATAATGTTTTTTTTTTTTACTTTTACTAATACCGTCCGCACTGGAAAAATTTCCTACCACATCTACTTACAGAACTAGTTAAAATCCTCCATTCTTGTGCCATCAATGCCAATCCTTCGGTGGTGCCATTATTGTAATTGGTTGATATAATGTTCTATCGAATATCATGAGTTATCTATTTATGAGAAAATCCTTCCAGAGACCTGGTTTGCTTACTAATCAATCACTGGCAAGTCTGGTCGTCTGGCGAATGGCTTCACACTCACCCTGCTATTTGCTGGTGTCATATAAAATAGGTCTAATTAGATTTTTTCTTTACTCGACAATTTGTGCATTTACATAGGTCAATAGAAATGCATTATTTCATCGTCTTTTGTGTTTGTTTTGGTTGGTGAATATTAAACTATTTAACTGATTGGAGGAATAGAAAAAGAAATGCAGATTCTTTCTATCAGTAACTATTGGATGTTGCTGTCTTGATTAGGGATGACTATTTCTTTTTGGTCATCATGCATTCGTACCAATTAAGCCGAACTGTGATGAAGTTTCAATGAGCAACAATCTTATTTCTCTCAAGAGTATAATTTTGAGCCATGAAGGAAAAATCCACGTCTCTAAACTTTCCATTATTTGACTGCATTTATGGATGGTTCCTAGTTGAGAAAATAAATGCTGCCTGTTGCAATAGTTTTCTTGGTTTCCCTTGCTTACATTTTGCCACAATCTAGTTATATGTTTTTCTTAATACGAGTTTGTGAAAATGTGACTAGGGGCAATATGGACTTTGTGGTAGCTTTAATTACCCACTTAATTCATGTGACTAAATTCTTGTTATGCAACTATAGATTATTACGGGTGCTTTTGTTTACCTTCAATTTGATGCCTAGAGTTTTGAATGCATCTATTGATAATGAATCGTCATTGATAGGCTTCTAACTCATTTGGGGTCCTTTTGTAGATTTCTCGCTGAGACAGGGCTTGTCTCAGTCAAACACCAAATGCAGGAGATCGGCTTAGCACCTGGAAATGGAGAGGATAAAAGCGAGAAGAGCAACTGAAGCAACTCAATACATTATACAATTTCAGAAGTACAATACATGGAAGAAACAATCTCAAGTAAAAAAAGAAGTCAATATAACTCGTCTCTTGATTTTTGATGATCTGCTCATTTCTTTGTTAACTTGTGCTTCAATCTTCATTTGGTTCCTTCTTCTTCGAC
Organism: Fraxinus excelsior; assembly: GCA_019097785.1. NCBI lineage: Eukaryota > Viridiplantae > Streptophyta > Magnoliopsida > Lamiales > Oleaceae > Fraxinus > Fraxinus excelsior. The sequence continues at coordinate 1,283,388 of CM032637.1, read as the reverse complement.
TTGTCCTTTTTGGCCTTGATGTAGCAGAAACACGAGCAGCAGGGTAGCTGCAATAAGAACTTCATTTCTCTTTCCGATATGACATTTGTGTTGACACAATACCTCACTTATAGATGACGAATGCCTTGATGTGTTTGCCCATTTGTATTACTGAATGTTGATTCTTTTCCTAACCCTTCCAGATAAAGATGCTTATCTTATCATGTTAATACACTAAAGATAAGAAGATGCTTAATTCTCCAATTCAAGATTAATGCCTCCTTTTTATCTAATGTGTTTTTATTCCCTAAGGTGGATATTACAGTGCTCTAGTATATTACGAGCCTTGTTGAAGATTTCACGAGGAATCTATTTTAGGGTGTGTTTGAGTCACATTATTTTGAAATAATGTATTTTGGAATAATAGATTAATGAAGAATGTGTGGTTGCAAAAGACAAAAAAGTTATTGATGTGATGAAAAATATTATTTTATTGAAGAATGTGTGGTTAAAATTGAATAGAAGAATGAAAATGAAAATCTTAATCTGTACTTAACATGTGCTTAATTGGTATTTGAAAACTAATTTTTAAAAGAAGTTTTTCGGAAGAGCTTCTGAAGGAAGTCATGTTGGAGACCAACTTACTCCAAAAATTCTTTTAACTAGAAGAATCACTACTATAAAATTAACACAACAGGTTTTAGACTTACTTTTGGATCTCGAAAGATCATTTTGACTTCTCAAAAATCATGTCAAATGAGTCCTATATTAAATGATGTTAAAACATTGTCCATCATCACAAAAGTTGGCCATAGTGATTACTGTGTTTGCTTCAGCAGAAGCGGCTGGTATTGTATATTTTCATAGAGAAAAATAGAATGCTCGGCATTGTGTGGTTTCATAGAGAAAAAAGAATCCTCTTTGTATCCCGCTGTCCCAACAAAGGACTAATGAAGCAATTCAGTAATGCTGGACACCAAGCATGCGCTAAAAGTCTTGCCCTACGCTTCACAGTGTTCAAACATCGTCAGGTGATTAATCTGTGCTAAGAATTTCAATACCTACAATTTCCCGGCATTTTAAGACTGCATTTTCAAGTACCATTCAGGCCTGTAATTGCATACAAATGAAGAAGAAACCACTTTTCTTGCACATTAAACATATTCGGTTCAATAATAGGAGAAATATGGTTGAATAAGTAAATAAAATAGGAACACTCACATATAATGGCTCGTTTCTTTGACTTGTGAAAAAATCTTAAAAAAGGAAATAATTTCTACCAAAATGACAACTTCATATGGAGTTTGCAAATCTTTCACTTCCAAAGTTCTTCCATAGGGATTCCACGCTCTTCAGCAACCTCACTGAATTGCCTCATTTTCTGCACGGCAACAACCGTGGCTCGTGCGTTGTTGAGAGCATTGTTGCTACCAAGCTGTTTTCCCAATGCATTTTCAACCCCAGCCAGTTCCAAAACGATCCTTACGGCACCTCCAGCAATAACTCCCGTACCTGGGGAAGCAGGTCGAAGCATAACTCTAGCTGCCCCATAATCTGCCTCAGATCTGCCATTTCAGTTCATCAATAATATCAGAAGTTAAACAAAAAGCGACTTTCATCAAAAATCTAACTAGTAATGTCAGTCTAAACATTTTGATATTCCGTGGATTCACGAAAAACTTAGATTTAACAATTGAATCAAACAACCCAGTCAACCCTCACACTAATCTTAATCTTACGACTTGTTCCAATTCATATTACCTAGTATCTCTATCGAGTCCCAACTCTTACATAATAGGTTGGTTTTTGAATTTCTCCATAGGGAAACAAATTCTATCCTCTTTCTTCCCAGTTGATGTTAGATATCAATGTCATTTAACATTAATACTGTGGACACCAAAATTAACATAACACTGTGATTGCAAACACATCAATTTCCTATAAACTCTGATTGCAAACACATCAATTTCCTATAAACTCTCACAAGAGTCATCGTTGGAATGAGAGGACGTCGAAAATATTCATGTAATTGAGCCAAATATATGACTGTTAGACTTAGCTTCTTCTTCTTCTTCTTCTTTAACTTTACCAATTTCGAACTCCAACATAAGAATCAAGAACCATAAATTGCACCATCAGACTATAATTTCAGTCCCAATTTTAAAACCAATTACCTAAAATTTCAGAAATCAATCGTTCAGCTAATAATAATACTCAAAGATTCATAATCCAGTTCATACATGCAAACTTTATCAGCAACCTTCAAAGAAACCAGAATTTAAATAATTAGCAAACACATTTCTACAATGCCAACAAATATTTACCATTAATTAATCATGCCAAAAAAAAAAAAAATTGTTCGTTGACGGTAATTCTCCCAACAGAATGGATTGTTGATTGTTCATCAAAGAGATACCTGTGCGGGAAAGTCTTGTACTTGGTCATGGGAACTGTAATGATATTCCTCCTGGCATTAACAGCAGATTTTTGTACAGCACCAATTACTTCCTTAGCTTTGCCAACTCCAACCCCAACATTCCCCTGCTTATCACCTACCACAACAACAGCCCTAAAATGCAATTGCTTCCCTCCCTTTACCACTTTAGTCACCCTCCTAACCTGCACAACTCTCTCGTCAAATCCATCTCTCACTTTTTCTTTCTTCGATTTAGAACCAAACCCAGTTGTTTTCTTCACTTTAGAGTCCATTGCATACACATCATTACCAAGAAAAGTCTCTCCGCTGTACGCAGCGCCGTATAATTCCTCGTAGGCCCTGGCAATCTCGTCCTCTGCCTCGAATGGGCCTTCGTCGAAGGAGGGTGGTGCGACGAAGTCTTCAGGGCGTTCCGGGGGGCTGAATGTCGAGATTTCTTCTGGGTCAGTTGTGTCGAAGTATGTGGTGTCGATGTCGGAGGAGTTGGCTTTAATTGGAGTGAGTTTGAGGCGGAGGGAGAGGGAGAGGGGTGTTTTTGGCTGTTTTGGGGCAAAGGAGGGGTGGAGAGAAGAGAGGTGAGATGGGTGGTTCTGGCGGAAGGAAAGGGAGAAGGTGGCGGAGAGAGAGGTGGAGCAGGCAGCCATAGTGGTGGTGCGGTGTTGGTTGTAGGGAAGTGTTTTCAATTAGTGACCGAGGATAAGACATTTCTTTACATCACAAACGATGTAGGAAAGGGGAAATTTCGATAGACGTCCTTAAACTTATAGCCTTGCTCCGTGTTAGTCATCGAAATGCAATTTATTTCAAAATAGTCATTTAATTAACGATTCTATTCACATTCACCACTCCATTCATCACGTAAATCCTAATTAAAATAAGTAATGGGTCCAACGGGTCACACGGATTTAATTATGTAGATTGTTATTCAATGATATTGTAGTCATTAGTTGCCATCACGTATATATTGAAGGAGTCACATAATTTGTTTAGACCATGAACGAAATAAAATGATAAAGAAATTAAACAAATCGTGCGTGTTGAGTGAATATATTAAAATAAATTAAAGTCCGATGATCAATATGAAACAATCCTATATCTTAGGAGACATCAAATGAATTTTTTTGAAAGAATGATATTATAATTTGGGCTGAAATTCACTTGCTTATACCAAATGGGCCTCAGGCCCAAATTCCAAGTCGCACGTGCCCAAACTCACTTTATTTTTTATTCTGCACTTCTTGTAGCTACCAGTTTGATGTTCTTAAATTTAAGGATATTTTACTCTCAAAAACCTACTAGTATCTTCGTGTTGAATTTTTATGTAGTTCAATTCTATAGTTTGAGGGAAAATAAAATCCGTTCTATTGCAAAAATTACAAAAATAGATATCGGAAATTATCCATAGGGACTTTTTGCACACAAAATCAATAGGTTGAGGTGGTCCAAGTCAAGAATGAAATATTAAAGACCACATGGCCATAAGCAAATCGAGAGAGATTGTCTGGATTGTTTCAACTTGGGAACATGAAGTTGATATTGCTAATAGTTGTTGATCAACATGCCGTGTTGAATATGTATTCAAAACATATACACAACACCCGTCAACACCTTGAAAATTGATTTCGGTCACCAACACGGAGGGAGTGTAAAAATAAATAATTTAAGGAAATTGGTAGAGATGATCCAAACGTATGGCCCTATGCACAAATGGTTTGTAATGATTCATTTGGTATGCATCAATAAGTCCACCAGAGGTCTTTGTGGCAGTAGTTTGACACGAAGGTCATGGGTGATCATTGATTTCGGTCTTTAATGAATCATTACAAACCATTTGTGCATAAGGCCATACGTTTGGATCATTTCTACCAATTTCCTTAAATTATTTATTTTTACACTCCGTTCGTGTTCGTGTTCGTCCAACGATAAATTATGGGTTAAGGTTGGCTGAGTAAAAGGTGATAAAAATGTCTGGTCTTTCTGGGCAAATATTGATAGCTCCATTCAAGGCAATGACCTATAGCATATATTGTCGATGTTTGTGTAAGTACCAACAGACAGAAACGCAAATGGTCCACACCGCAATAACTAATCGTGGAGCAGTTGTAACCTCCAACACACCTAATGGAAATTAGCGACACCTTAACTATTGTCATTGGCCTAATTATTATAATAAGCTTTTACGGAAATGATTCATTAACTTATGTTGAAATAATATTATCTACCATCACCGTAAGTGACACTCGAGATCAAGGGACTTGAACCAATTACATTTGTTAAGACTCAGTCCAGTGGGGTCAGCATTTAGAAATGAGGTTATTCTTCTAAATGGTAACACACAATGGACGCTACGGAAAAGTTGTTTGTACAAAAACATGTTACACCTTGGATTACAGATGAATATGTGGTAGGATTTTAGTGGATGGATTCACTGTGTTTTTAGTGGAAGATGATGTAAGAACTTATAAAATGTAAATTCTATAAATGAAGTGATAAACGATGATGTACATGTAGCAAAACTCGTGGACGCTTTATCCATCTACGGTTATAAATCAACAATAGAGTAGAATCTTTAAAGAGGGATGGAAGTGGGATTTTAAGAGAGACACGTAGCGACCACGCTCCAGTGCCGTCTCCTCATCGTCCTTACACTGACACCTGCTGCTCCCCCACCCCCCTTCTAATCTAGGATGGAAAAGGAGTTAAATTCTTGGACATTTGAACTTTTTCTGCTTATGGGAAAAGTTCTTGGATTTTCTTGGTGGATGAATAAAAGATCAAATTTCATTCCACCATTGTTGCATGTTTGTATCTGATTCTCATAATCCCAACAAAAGACAACTCTGGATTACGTACGTATCCCAAAAGTTGAAATCATCTCTCTATTTAACTAATAAGCAGTTAAAACTTACATACTCAGCCTGATTATTTTCTATCTCAATCCCGTGAAAAAAAAACCCTATAAAATACTCACTCCATTGGGAAAATTTACACAACAGTTCACCAGCCAAAGAAGCTATCGGAAAAACCTAGAGGTGGCAACGAGCCGAGCTCGTGACTCGTTACAAAACGAGCCGAGCTTTTGCTCGGCTTGTGGCTCGTGGGGTGGCTTGGCTTGGCTCGGCTCGTGAGATTTGAATTTATTTTTTTTGTAACTATCCTTATAAAAAGAGGAGGGGGGGGGGGGGGGAGCCGCTCGTCTAAAACGAGCCGAGCCGGCCTGCTCGGCTCGTGCTCGGGCTCATTTTTTGGCGAGCCCGAGCGGCGAGCTGACGAGCTACTCGGCTCGATTGCCACCTCTAGAAAAACCTGATGCTAAAGTTGCCTTTTCGAGTGTGATTCTATATGGAGCAAGCAGGAGGAGAAAAATTGAAAGATCGGCAGCCAATGGCGACAAGGCAGGTTAAGCTGCTGAAGAGTTCTCTGTCTCAGTCTCAACACCACCAAGTCAACCACCATCGGGCACCACAGCAACAGAAGTGTCAGCGGTGTGACTCAACTAACACAAAGTTCTGCTAATACTACAACTACAGCCTATCCCAACCCCGGTACTACTGCAAGTCTTGCACGAGGTATTGGACTCACGGTAGGACTATGAGGAATGTCCCCGTTGGTGGTGGTTGCCAGAAAACCAAATGGAGCAAAGCCTCATCGTCCTCTTCAGACAGTGAGACTGGAAGAACTCAGCCCTTACAACCACCACTAATTCCATCCCGGAATTCTGGGATTTCAACGGTGAGCATGATTTCTCCAATGAATTCCATCTGTTTTAGTGGTGGGAATTTATCTCACTCACTGGGAATCAATCAAGTGGCTGAGAATTTGAGTAGCACCACCCAATTCGACGGTGGATTTGGTGGCGACAGTGCACTAAATATTCCATTTCAAAAGGCACGACAGGCTCAAACTCAAGAATTCCAAGCGCCTAATTATTTTCTCCCATTTCAGCAAAACCTGGTTCAACCCAAGCCTTTTGGTTCTCGACACGAAACCTTCATCAACACCACTACCACTTCCTCATACACAACCTCCAATGTGCGGAATAATTCCACCGGCAGTGAGACTGGTCCTTCCAACTACCCTAATCAACGGCATGATTATCTGCCAATCATATGTATGAATTATAACCTTTTTATAGAGAATTTGAGTTTGGTTAGGTTTGCTTTCGATATAACAATTAATCCTGTTTAATCTTTTGCCTTTTGCTTTTGTTGCTTTAATTCAGCTTTTGACACTATAAATTATCAGTTAATTACTTGTTGAGAAAATATAAGAGTTTGCTTTTAATTAGCTATAAGGTTTTTAGTGTGTGAAAAGTCTAGAAAAGTGGGCATTTAAACCATGAGAATAATGTGCATGGCTAGGCGTACTATACGTTGGCCTAACGATAAATAATTAAGGTTACATTTTGCATGAGACGATAATTCGACTGACAATTTAATTTGACACGTCTATTAATCCATCAATTACTTTGAAACTTGCATCCCTCTCTCCCCCTAGCCAAATTAACACTATTGCTACATCCTTAGAAAGTATTAACTGGTGGACATAGTCCGATTTAATCTGGTTCGGTGATGATCGAACCAAACAGAATACCCTCAAGTCTATATACATAGAAGTTCCATGTATGTGGCAAGACCGAGTTCAACCCAAACATAAAGAAATAATCAAATAACCAAATACAGCTTAAGTTTTAGCAAAATATGAAGCTTGAACAAATGGATGTATCTTAAAATTTAATTCGGCTATGAAATGTCCATAGTCAAATTTGGATTTGGGGGGGGGGGGGGGGGGCGGTGGTAGCGCTGACCCTTTTTCACTAGGTGACAACGTATAAATATACCCACAAAGTCAGGCAATTAATCGCAGGAAAAAGCTATCTGAAACCAGCTTAAAATGCTTGAACAATTCTTAGCCAATCTAAAAATGAAAACAATCCAGTACCTTAAAACTGATAGTGTTCGCCTATAAACCATGTCTGTAGTCGACTTCACCTAGACTACTGTTTGTCTCATCGAATCGTTTGACATCTTTTTATCAAATTAGTTGCATCATTCAGTACAGTTCCAGTGGAATCATCAATTTGGACAGCCATCCAACACTATCCCAATAGCAATCGCAAGAATCATTAGTAAAATTAGTCACGGGGGATCCCCAACATTTTCACAGCCATCTCCCATGTGACAATTGCAGCAGCATTAGCGGGAAATGCCCTAACTATAGTTGGACCAAGACCTGTATAGCATCCTTTAAGTCCAGACCTCCCGTAAATCTATGTCCCCCAAAAAAAAAATTAATAATAAGGAATTGTCACTTAGTAATTAGAAAAGTTCATTCAAAACTCTGCAAAATGAAAGATAGAGCAGCATACCGATTTTAAAATCTGAAAAGGATTTCTTGTATGGTTTCCGTCGGGAGCAGTTTGAATTTTGGTTTTCGCCACATCCAACGGCAGAACAGCAGACCAACACTACATGCACAAAGTGTGAGAAATCAAAATCAGATGGAAAAAGGGAAATTGGATCGAATCAATCTGGAAAAATGAAATCGCAGTCTCCAAGATCCAAAATAATATCTTTAACGAAAAAAATGAAAAAAAAAAATTACTACTATGCCGCCAAGGCCACCGCTAATGATCCCAATCCCCATGTCCACCAAACCAGTTACACTAGATGAAGAATCTCTTAATTTTCGGTGCATGTGATAGCGTACATGCTCGTACGTACTGAAGAAGACTGCATTTCCCATAGATTCTCTTAACAAGGTTGTGAATCCTCCTCGAAATAAGCCTGTAAGCTGAAGAGGTATTCTATCAGCACGGAGGGACATCAAATGGCTAATTTGCACTGAGCATGGATTTTCTCACCCTTTCACTTTTTACTGTTTCCAGGGCACAATCAAGAGGACCAGCATATCTCCTAGAGCCTGGAAGCAAAGAGTCAGTGCCTTGAACTTGCATCCTACACTGGAGAATCTCACTATCACGTGCATGATTTGAAATACACAGAGATAGCCACATAAGATTTCTGATGTACTTACCTTTACCAACTCTGACGGGCATAGTATAAAGCTAATAATAGCTCCGGCAAAAGCCCCAGAGGGAAATATTACACTAAGCTGTGGCTGTTTGCTATGTGATCCCACCTATGTAGGAAGAAGAGGATTCAAATTAGCACATGGTAAAACCATAAACAAAGACAGCTTAATAGGCCTAAAAAGATGTGACAGAGAAAGCAACCTGCAGAAACTGCTTTGTTTGAGAATAAATTCCAAAGGCAAGTGAGCTTTCAAAGGCCATTCCTAGGAAAGAAGGTGTTGCACCACGGTAAAGCCCTTTCACCTGTCAAAGGAGACATTAATCAGTTTTCCGCAGAAAAATGAAGTGGGCAGCTATGATCAGCCATTTTTAAGCAACGGATAAACTACATCGAATATAAATTATGGTTCACTTGTAAATGAAACTATTTTTCAGTTATTCCACAATATCATATGGTCAAAAAATGATTTTTATTGAACTCGCAGGCTTGAATTCTGGAGATAGCTCTGAAGAAGCATGTGCACAAGTACAACTACAAACTTCGCATGCAAACAAACTCGACAATTCAGATATCAAAGACTACAAATTAAACGAACTCTCCACTTCCCTGATTGCAACGGTTCAAGCAAGGAACATAATAACTTGAACTAAAATCTCATGAGAAGTTAAGAGGCATACTCCTTCAGTCTTTAGTATTCTTGCAGTACAGTGTAAACCATTCTTGTACCTCACTCCATTTGCTTCTGTATTGTGTTTTTGGAGCTTAACCTGAACGAGATGCATAGAAAGGGAAAAACTTGAGATGCAAATAATCAGGTTATTTCTGCGAATATTTTTAAATAACAAAGGCATGAATGCATTTGAAATGAATTTCAGATCATGACCGACGCTGGATGCCCAAATGAAACTTGGGATTTAAAGGGCTTGCAATTTAATAACAAGGGGATGGGATTAAACACTGTGCTACATCCTATTCATAGTCTATGATGAAACGCTGTGCTACACCCTACTCAGTGTAATTGGATCCTTCAGATATTCCTGTTAAGAATATTTACTTACCGGTAACCAAGACTAGATACCTATAGCTGTCTGCACTACTAAATGCCCAAATCAAACAGGTCATTATGAAAAGATACAGCAGCTACCACCGTTTCTTGTGTAATTGGAACATGCAAAAAAAATTGAGGCAGACAATGTCATCTGTAATCTGTATTCAGAAGAAGACATTTTATTATGTGAAATCATACAGGCAATGGAGCGGCATGGAGAGCCCATATATTTAAGATGTGAGATGGGCTTCAAGTCTTTTTTGGAAAACTTGGATGTTCTACCAGCCTCGCCTACTGAGTACAGAATCAACTCCTCTAACAATTCCTAGATTTTGCTTAACCCATCCGTTGATCGATACTGCTAAAATTAGTATCACTGTACTTTCACTTTACAAGTTACTATTTATTCTCATCTTTCATCCCGGCCTTTCTTCTTAATGCACACAAATTAATGCAAGAATGAATGGCCAAGTATATTTGGCTTTTGGTAATAGCCAAAGAAAAGCTGCCTTTTTCGGCAGTAACATTCTTGATGCTACCCCAAAAAAGCCAGTTAATCTGGCTTTTAACCTGTGCCAAACATGTATTCAAAATTAAAGAACACACACATACACTAAAGAAGAATAGTTAAAAAGGATAAAAGTATGAGAGAGACCTTCACAGTGTCAAATGGGTGACCAACGATGACAGTGGCAACGCCCGCTAACATACCCGCCACATACTCTTTGTAACCCGAACTCAAACTCTCGACCATTTTTCCCTCTCTTCTATGATAAAATTCCCTCTTGCTCTCTCTCTCTCTCTCTCTAAAATCTCAAAATCGTGTGATGGAATGAAAAGGTATTACAATCAAAGGCATGATCTTGTTTATGTATATGTACACACACACACACAAAAGATGGTCGAACCAATCAATTCAAATATAGAACTAAATCGCAATAATCGGCTGTTTTATAATAGGATTCATTTTCAGACAAACGTCGATTTCAAGAATCTAGGATTCAAAAGACCCTTTTCCTTAAAAACCCTAGGACGCTCAAAGTCATATTGTTATGGGCTTTTGGCGTCATTGTCTTGACGGCAGCGGTTCGCGACCCAGGGGTGATTAAGGGAAAATTACCTTAAGTCATACCTTTTAATTTTCAATTTCAAAATTCAGGTACAAATTATTTTCTTTCAAAAATCAAATTATAATTATTTTTTAATTTAAAAATCATATAATACACCTCACTACCACCTATCCTCACTCTACGATTTGAAATTCCTAAATCACCGTTCACCACTCTCCCTCTCTCTCTCTCTCTCTGGTGATGACGGCATAGAAGGGCGGTAATGTTGGGACGCACATTGACGGCAATCGTAACCGGAGGGGAATCAAGAGAAACTAATCAAGCACTTTAACAGGAGAAGGTAATCTATTTCTTCCATTAGGCACGGGTTGCTCATAATGGAGCAAGTTTTCCACATTAAATTGAGGTATTAGATGAGCCATTTGAAACATGTAGGGTGAATGAAATGGTTCTACGTCTTTGATCAGATTCATCCCATTTTGTGAAGCATAGTATGAAGAATCAACGAGTGAAGGCCTTTTTAAAGTGGAAGATGGCTTTGATGCCGAAATCTCCAAGGGAAATAATTTCCAGCCGGTGCGTTATTTTTATAAAATTGAGGACTCGAAGCTGAATTCTCACACTTCGTTCGAGCAAACATTCCTTCAGATGCATCAAGGGAATATCGGTGTCCAAATAAATTCTGTTCGGTGAAATTGCAAGTGGCAAAATCCTTGGGGTAGGTGGGGCAGGAGGTGATAATTTGGCCTGAGATTTGAAATACATAATTTTCAGAATTCTTTGGGGTTTTATTTTTTATGGGTGGTTATTTCAGAAACTCTGTTCTCTGAGTGATAATTTTCTTTCTTGTTTCTATACACAATTATTTGTCTTACAATAATGTTCTTTGTTGGTTCATTGGATGAATCTTTAGGGATTTTTTCTGGGTCGAGATGATGATCAAATTTGTGAATTCTCTTTTAGTTAAACATTAGTTCGGGATTCATGGTCATGAATTTGAGTTGGAGGAGGTAGTGGTGGTGGTGATGACTAGTGGTGGATTGTGGTGATGATCTGTGACCAAATATATGTGTACTGTAACTGGTTGTAACCAATTTTGTGTTAATTGTGACTTGATCATATACGGTCACAATTAATATTCAATTGGTCACAAAAAATCACGCTAAACACAATTTTGGTCACAGTTAGTCACATTGAATACAAATTTAGTCACAATTATTTACAGACAGTCACATTGATTATATAAAGTGACTGGACATTTTTTCGATAATTTTTTAGGAGGTGGAGGCATGCATGGGGTGGTGGTAGGTAGATCCATGGGGGGTGGGCGTGGGGGTGTGATTTTCAATTTTAATTTCTAGAAATCTTCAAGTCACCGGAGCGTCCACCAGAACTGTCGCCGGAGCGACTGTCGATCGTCGGAACAATCGCCGGAGTAGCCGCCGGAGTGATCGTCGGAGCTAATGGTCGTCTCCAGTTGAGAGGTGGAGAGAAGGTGGTGTAGTGGGGGTGATAGGATGTGGTAGGTGATGTGACATGCGTAGAAATAATTAATGTATATTATATTATATTTTAGTATTTAATAAATTTATTTACTACCTGATTTTTGAAATATTTTAATGAGTGTTATTTATGAAATGTAATCTTTAAAATTAGAAGTTATGTATTGTTTCCAGTGATTAATACCATTTTCATTTGGGCTTGGTTTTTTTTTTTTTTTTTTCCTTTCTTTCTTTAAATATTTTTTTTATTAGAGGATGAGATTTATTGTAAAGAATTCTTGAACTAAAACCCGAGCCTAATCCCGAGTAATACACGGATGTCTCTCTCTCGTAATCTTGTTTTCTAGTCTCTTAAGCAAGAGAGACTCCCATCTTCGTTTGGGCTTGGCTTTATTTTTATTGTTAATTTTTTATTTAATTTTTTTTATTAGGATGAGATTTATCTTGAAGAATTCTCGAACTAAACCTCGAACCTAAGTCCGAGCAATACATGGATGTTTCCCTGTAGTCTTATAATTAATCTAGCAACTTCGTTATTCTCAAAATAAATCTAGCAAAAATTTTCATAAAGGGATCAATGAACCCGATGATCATATAAATAATAAAATAAATTACCCAAAAAGGAAAATGCAAGTTTAAATTTTTATTTGAGAGAGTGCAATAATGATAATGTTGCATCAAACTTTTAGGCAATGCTATAGCTACAAATAGACGAGCATTTTCGTGTACAAAATATTACAACAGAATGACTTTGAAGCCTGGTATAAATTACAACAAAGGAAAATAAAGTTGCAATCTTTAATTTTATCAAAGTCATCACTCTCAGACCTTCACAACTTACTAGGTACTAGTTTGTTAGAGAAATTCTTATCCATGCCGAGTTCAGCTGTATTTTTCAGTATCTTGTTTGTCTCTGTAATAAATTTGGAAAATCGAGAACCCTTGGTTTCTTTCTTGTCTTCGATGGGAAACTGAGGTAGATTGGGCAAGAAGGGCTCGGGTTTTGGAGGTAATGGTGGCATCAGTGCCCATACGGAAGAAAGGTTTTCATTAGGTTTGTCGAGATCTTCTAAAGGCGAATAGTCCTGCATATCTGTGTAATAGAAGTAGAGTTATCACCAGAAAACTCATAGTTAATGCTGGAGAAATAAAAAACATATATAGAAGAGATCACATTCTTTCCATTGAATAATTGCTCCGTATACATTTTCCGTTTGTCCCATTTTAACTTCTCTAAGCAGAATCAAATTGTTAATTGCATATATCAAATTTACCAACTATAGTTTCTTTGATCTAACAATTTATTGCATGTCCGGTAAAATTTAAACATACTTTTTATCCACACATTTTGTAGGACTCACGACCTATAATCACTTATAAACACTCCCACTCCCGAACATGCACTTAGTATTCGGGTTAAAATTAAATAACCTTTGGAGAACTTGAAGATTGGCTCCAGAGCTGCACATGGAATGCTGAAGTTCAAATGTGGTATAACTGTCCCTCCACCATGCCTGGCATTGCTGTGCCAATATTTGAAAGTTAGAGATAGTAATTTGCAACCAGCACATGAAAACTACACACGCACAGAGAAGAGGGAAGGGATGCAAATGACACGTGGTAAAGATAGCTACAAATTCTCAATCAGTGAACTTGTTTACTTATAAACTTTTAAGCGTATATTAAACTTTTAAGCGTATCCCAACATGCTCTTAGTCATTTATTGAATTCGAATTACATACCTAGTGACAAGACCAATCATGTGACCATCAGAATTGACAACGGCCCCACCACTACTGCCAGGATGAACAGCAGCTGTTGTTTCAAACATAGCTGGTAAAATTACTTCTCTGCTCAGCTGATTGGATTGATGCAGCTGCGGCTTCTTTGCTTCAATTACTTTAGATATTACACCAAGGCAAGCAGATGGAAGGAAGTCTGAATAAAAATTTAAAACTCATGAAACTAGACAGAAGCAATTAGATTTTTTGAGGTTAAAAATCCCAGTTTATCATCGAATGTTATTAAAATGAAGTAAGCTATTATTAGAGCACCTTGTGATGGTTTTAATGAATAACATTAATCTTCTTTATTTAACGTTGTAAATTTTACCCATGTACATAATATGAGGGTAGACGGCCAAAAAAGAAGGCTTTTCAAGTACCATCCTAAAATTCTTAATAGAATTCAAATTTTCAAATAGTCTGGCAAGGTTTTTATTGAAAAAAATTAGAGAGGAAACTAGGTAAGAAATAGGTGCAATTCCAATCTCTATTGATGACGAAAATCCAAAGGGGAAAGGGTACCAGAAAAATATAAAGAATAAAAGCATGGTTAGATGAAGTGCTCACTGCATCGTGGTCCAAACAACCCATGTCCAATTATATATGCCTTTGATCCAGGGGATGGCCTAGTGAAATCCATGGCAATAGGAAAAAGTTGATCTGGAACAGTCTCAAGCTTCAACAGAGCAATATCCAAAGGCCCTTTGGAAACATAAACAACGCTAGCATTGCTCCATGTCCAAGGATCCATAAAATCTAACCGGACACATATGCTTCTATGGCTTATATTGGCCAAGCCCCGTCTAGATAACCCCTGCTCGCCGCACAGAGAAATATCCGATGGTCTCAATTTTGTTGGAAGCAAATTCTGATGACCATTAGGTGTAGATTCTTTGGTTGGAAAAGTAGCAACCTTGGTCCCGATCTCATTTATTTCACCATTTGCAGCAGCTTTACCAAATCGCCATGGCTCCAAGAGATGAGCATTAGTAAGAATGAGACCTTGTTTGTTGAGCAAAACACCAGAAGCCCATGATCCATCGTCGATGGTAACAAGACAAATAGAGGGCAATGCCTTGTCTACAGGAGAAAGCGGAAGGGGGCCTGAATGAAGACACCCTTGCAAATCACTTGAGGATCCATCTAATTGCTCTTTGGGTGATGTCTTCAAAGTTTCATCATTCCCTTTCCATTTAACACGGGGATCCTCGTGCAGAAAGTCACTGCAAGCAGATGCAATGGCATCCCATGGAATCACTAGCTGTCATCCAAAGCCACAATTTTGTGAAACAGGTATGTATAATAAAGCAAGCTTCTATCGGTGTTCTACTGCTATTGGTTTGAACAGTGTTAAGCATTGCCTTAATCCTTGATATAAACTAAAATAAACTCCTAGGATTCGGTATATGATACTAGGGAAACTCATGTACTTCACAAGACATGGAAAGGTGTTTCCGGTAGCATATGTGTGTAAAGAGACATAAAACAGAAAACCCGCCAAGAAATCAAGAGTTTTCAATGCTCAAAAATCAAGGTTCAGTATTGACAATAAAATTGGCTACACTGCACTGATTAGAGATGTCTCATTATATATTTGGATACAGAACAGGAAAACCATCCATCAAGGTTTCTCCAAATTTGAAAACACTAAGGCCAAAGATGAAAGGTCACATCTATGTGCATAAAAGCTAAAAATGTCATACAGTAGGGCACAGAGATAAATTGAAATTGTACTTCCAAAAACGAATCAAGTAGAGATTAAATGACACTAATGCTTCACGTTTTATCATGATATCTTTCAAACAAGACATGGTATAAAGAAGGAGAGAGCAAGAATGATTCCTATATACCTGAATTTCAGTACCACTGTTTTTTTGCCTCAGTGGTCTAGTCAGAAGACCAATAAGTTCAGAATATTCCCCGAAAACTGGACTACCTTCCATTCCTAACCAATTCAGAACCAGAATGAAAACAGACTTCATAAGATAAATGAAGCAAAGACAGATTTTCAGGACAGTCACTCGCACCAGGAAGACACCTAATATCAACCATCAATAAAGATCTTCTGAAGGAACTGGGTGGATAGCCGTTGCAAATGGACCCCACAGATAAACTAATCCAGCAGTAAAAAAGAGTGAAATGAGCACTCAAAAACATAATTCGATAGATCAAAAAGACATCATATGTAAAATAAGATACATTTGTATGAAATTATCAATTTCTCTTATTTGTTCCTTTAAGAAAGGTCAAATGATGGATAATCTAATCTTTCATACTTCAAGTGAGGTCACCATGCACATATTCAAAGCATTCATATCTTGGCATCGGAATATGCAAACACATTGACAAACTAACAAGTAACAAGAATTCAAACATTGAAGAATAAAGGGAAAGAAGGAATTATACTTGTTAAAGAAATGTACAGGCGACAATATGCCAAAAGGAGAACCCATAGCCAGAACAAGATCTCCCCTATTGGGTACAGATGTATTTAACTTCGGAAAATTCTGTCAGAAAAAGAATCACACTGTCATCGCTTTCACCTTCCAACTTAATTGTATGGACAGAATGCCGGGGAAAAATTCAATTTCAATTTACATTTTTGACGTTTAAATGATGTGATTCTGATGATAAAGGTAGAGATAAAATCATAATACCTCAAAAAGTTTTGAGGGAACAGTGAGAAGGGCAATCCTCGTGGTTGATTGGCCCATAAGATTCGGATTGCTCAACTCTGCCACAAGCATTTGCCTTTGGCTCTGGAAGGAAGACTGCTCAACCTGAAATGATCAGTTGACAGTTCCTGTTACATAATACAGAATGACATATTAACAGTTTATTGGGCTGAAGTGACTTCTCTTCACCACACAAGCTATTTTTCACATTCATGTCTATGCCAAAAGAAAAAAAATGAAATTTAGTAATGGAGGAATATTCTGGTTAAAAATCAAGAAGACTAAGTCAAATCACCTGTGAATGAACGGCATCCATAATATGTTGAGGTCCACGATTATGAGAGGCCAGTGACCAACCAACTTCCCAACCATGCTCCATTGAACCAGAAGAAGCTTCAATCAGCGATTGGACAGCAGAAGATGATTCTGGAATGTTAACCTCCAAAAAGTACATCACATTGACAGTGTCAAGTAGGTTTTAGTGCATTTGTAATGATCATCGAGCAGTAAAAATAGAATCCAGGAATTGAATATGAATCCAACCACATGATACTACAGAGAATGACAAAGCTAGAAGTGTGTCAAGGTAAACTTTCAATTTCGTAGCAAAATGCCTACCATCTTTATCAGTTCAGCAGGCAACCAAGCCTCCTCATTCGCCACTTTATTACCTTCCACCACTTTTTTGCCCTAGTTGTCAAAAGAATAGTATTATCGATCAGCCAATAGAGCACCCGAAACTCAGTTACCCAGAAAAGAATATCTTTTAATATGTAAGACCTCCAACAATATATCAATCTGAGCACCGGGGATCAATTGGGGTTTATTCTGCAAGAAATAAAACGCAAAATTAAAGAAAAAAGCCCAAAAGAAACCACTGTTACTAAAACAAATAAATCTACATGAATTAATTTGTATGCTATTAATATGTCAGAAAATCCAAACCGTTGATATATTTTGCCTGTATTTTTGTGATAAAAATGGCTCGATTACAGAAGCAACTGTCAAAACATGTATGGTGTTGCCACTTCTTATAGAAGCATCCAAATTAAAACCCGGAAGAAGAGTTCCAGATGCAGAAAGTGTTGTTTTGCCACAACTACAAAAACATAGAAAGCAAATATACTTCAATAAAAGTGTCACCACCCTGTTTATCATCTTGAAACCACTACAAAAAATCAAATAATACTCCAACAAACCCATATATGCACACTAATATACTTGTAAGTATATGCGAAAACAAAAAAGGTCAGAATAACTTACTTATAATGGTGGAAAGCGTGATTTCGCATTTTGAGTCCCTTTGGGTCCTGAAAACCATGAAAACTCATTAAAAAATCTATAAAATGTCAAAGAGAAAACTCGAATTCCATCTACAGAGGGTTTTTGTACCATATACAAGCTGCATAGATAGATTCACAGTGAATATGAATCAAAGGTTAAATTTAAGAAAGCAATAATTGACTTATATATCTTTTATTAACTATATACTACTAACAGTAAAACTGAACATCCCTTAACTATGAAATAAAGACAAAAGGACCTCGGCCTAGTTAACCTTTAGATAAGACTCCTATATAGTATCAGAGTTCAAAAACATTATAAAAGTAAATCAATAAATCTAAAACTCAAACAAGCAGTCGAATTCCAAAATTGATATACTGAAACCAGCTAAACCAGCAATTGGATCAATATAAAACTCAAACAACCAGTTGAATTCCAAAATTGTTCCTCTAAAACAAGCTAAAATCCATCCAAAATTCGAAAGGGCAGTCATATTTCAAAATTGGTAATTGAAAACAAGCCATATACGAGCAATTCAATCGCCGTAAAGGTCAAACAAACAGTCGAAATTAAAAGGCAGGAGACGGAACTCACGGGGCCTTGAACTCTGACCATGACCGCGAAGTTGCGGGCGACATCAGCAACTTCAGGGAGGCCCATGCCGGATAAAATTGGATAGGAGCGAGCTCAGAGGAGCCGGAGGTGGATTTGCATATAGATATAGTAGAAATTTGGATGAGAAATTCGATTTTGATTCCTAAGAATTAAAATTATTAACAGATTGTGAATGAGCATGTGCCATGACGGAAGACTTGGATTGATTGAATCCAAGTTTTTGTCTTTCGAGGAATTATCAGCATAAACGACGGCGTTTGGTTATCTTCTGTTCTGTTTTTGTAGGAATTGTCAGCGTGAACACCGGCGTTTTGTTATCTTCTGTTCTGTTTTTATTTGGGTTAATTTCACAAATGGTCATCGAAGTTTAATTGAGATTTCACATTGGTCAGTAAAATATTTTTATGTTTTATTTAGTAGTTAAAGTTAATTAATATAATGTAATTTGTAAATTTGTTAGTGGTGTCTAGGGGCAAGCTTGGGTCGATTTTTGCTTCTATTCAAATCAAACCCAACATGATCGATTTGATCAAAATTTAACCAAGCACAACACATGTAAATGTTGAAACCCAACTCAACTCAATCCAACTCAATCAAGTATTGATCGGGTTGGATTAGTCAGTTTGTGACGACTTGTCAACAAAAATTAAAGTCATCCATATTTCTATTATACTAATTCGGATAGACAAGATTAAATAGTAAATAATTAAATAAAATTATATATTATCTTATTCAATCATCATTAGCCGAGCTTACAAAGAACAAAGTGAATTTAACACAACATGGAAAAATTTATACTACATTTATTGTGGGAAGAAGGTAAGCTTCTCCTCTAAAATGCACCAAAGTAATTACAGTTACACACTTACACTATCCACTTATACTTTTTAGGTTCTTTTTACTTTTTTTTTTTTTTTTTTTTTTTAAAGAGGCGAGTCAGGTTGGACGGGTTTATTTGACTTTCATGAGTTAACTCATAACCGACTCGACCCAACCCGCCTCACAACCACCCACCCAACCCAAGTAAAAACAACAAAAAAAATCAACTCAAATCGGTCGGGTTTTGCGCACCCCTAGTGGTGTCCATCTAAATCGACGTTAGTAACCTTGACCTTGATTTTGATAATCATCGTTTCGGGTTGAGGAATTGCAAATCTTCGAAGTAAAACGTCATTATTTTGAAGAAACAAACTAACTAAAGTTCAACTAAATTTTTTCAAATTTCTCCCTTTAACCGACTTAATTTTCACTATTAATAAATAGTAAAAATGTTGCACAAAGCTAAACAATGTGACTAAATGGGTTGCAAAGATACTTTAATGGCTATTTCAAATTTAACTTGGAATTATGTGACCACTATTAAAGTAACGCGTTTGCCTTTCTATTTTTATGGAAATTCAAATCCAAGTGTAAATATTTATGTCAAAAAAAAAAAAAAAAAAAAGGCATCGATTGGATTTTATTTTTATTTTTTTTAGGAAACTTTGATAAAGATTATAAAAAAGAAACATTAAATGAAACAAATCATGTTTTAATAAAATATAATTTCTATCAACTCAATTCATTTGTAATTTCATTTGAATGATATTATAAATAAAAATATTACTTTTTCTTCACTTTTTTAATGCCTTTTCAACATTTTTGGAATATGTTTCTACGCATTTAATTCAAGAAATGATGTTATAGTTGTTTTCTTTCCATTTTCTTTATGGAGTGATTTAGCGATATAATTTTTATTTTATGTTTTATAGTTATAAAAGATTTATAAAATTCAATGTTATCTTCGAATAACATCAACAATAAAATATAAACACGTCTTGCAATATCATAAATTATCATTTTTCTCGATCTTGAATTGGAAAATTTTGACAATCAAGCTATGGGTACAGGGAATTTAATTCATGTGGGTCCTGCCTCCTCGTGTGAGAGAAATTTAAAATTCTGGAAAAATTCTGTAATTTTCTTCCGGTGCTTTCATCATTTTTGAAATTTTGAATTGGCTTGTACTTTCATTAACTAGCTAACTAGTCTATCAAATCACTTAAGCTCGACTCGACTTAATTTCAATAGATTAAACTTTGCGAAAAACTCTGAAATAAGCTCGTTAGATTTACATCTACCACTAATGCCCAAAATCTATATTTTCAAGATTATAATGATCACAATGAATTAATATGTCTCAATTGTCATTGTCCAATTAACGAGATAAACACAAGCTTATTAAATAATAATTCCATCTAAACCGTCCATGTCGAATTAAAGCCTCCGTTTGATTCTCATTATAGTTGTTATTGGGCCCCACACAAGAGATAGAAATTCAAAATTGATGGCTTGATACAATGGATAACGATCATATTTTTCATTTTTATGGATGAAAAATGAGAAACAAACGGAGGCTAAGACATAACGCAACAATATAATGTTATTCCGTACATACTTGTCCACATTGAACATGACAAAAGACAACAAATAAACCTAGAAATTATTTAGTTACCATAATTACTCGATTAAAAAAAAACAAAGCCTCGAAATTGATAAGAGAGAAGAAGCAGACCCCTATCAAGAAATACACTATATACATGCAGCAGCCCAACAGGTATCCAACGGTTCAACGATGTTTGCTCCTTGTGTCCCCACTGTAAAGCCTGTAATAAAATCAAACATAATTTATTTGTCATGATATCATGTTGAACTCTTCGTATTGATTCGTCAGAGAGTACGTACCAATCATAAACAGTGGGAGAATTGGGTTGTGGCTTGTCAAAGTAATCACTGCCTATACCCTTTGTGGCAAGGTTACTACCAGGATTGAAAACGCTCCTCCACACATTATCCCTCTGTGCTGTTGCAGTTGGCGATGGAGTTGTCGGTGTTCCAGGTGCCGGTGGCGTCCCTGAAGCAGATGGCATCGATAGAGACCTTTGGTAATTGCTACCACCTTCTCCGTCTATCCACAAAGAAAAGATAGAAAATATTACAATATATTGCACACGAGATAAGCTATACATCGTGCATAAATAGCATACTAGAACACAGCCACATACTATAAATCGTGGATCCTATTAATATTGACATGTTTGATCCCATTTAAAAGTATGTTTTTTCAATTTTGTGAATAGTACGCGAATGCACGATTGTATATTGTTTAAATAAGCATCTAATATTGTGCTTTTAAGCAAAATTGAACGTGCTCGAGATAGTATAATTTAGAATGATGTTACAAGTACGGGGAAATTTCACAGAATACACATAGAAATTTGAAATGAATGGACTGAATTCAAATACGGAGGAGGGAAACACACAAACTAGCGTATGAATATTCCAATTCAAAATTCTGTACAAAATCTGGCAACATTTTATGTACTTAAAAGGAATTTTTCTATAATTTAAAAGGAAATTAAGAAAAAATACACCTTTTGGCTTGGCAAACACTTTCTTCAGGTGTTTCAGGCCACGATCGGGCTGAGGCCCGGCTACGACGTCGTCCCAAAGCTGGTCTAACAGAACCATTTTTCCGTTCTTTTTTTTATTTTTCCCTGTCTAACTCCTAGAATAAATAGAGAGTTGCTGCTAAAATATCTCTCTGGCAAATAATCAAAATTAATATTTCCCAATTGTTTAATTCTATTTCCAGATCAATAAATCGTGGGCCGGGTTGAAGAAGAGTTCGTAGAGACTGAGAGCGTGATTAACGGTGTGGTTCAAGGAAAAATGTAGTGGAAATAGAAGAAATTAATATGGGTAACGATGAAGACTAGGTAAAATGTGGGACCAATGTTATCATTTGTGTGACAAGTGTCATGTTTAGATTGTATTTGTCCTGTTCTTTGGGAACAAATTTGTGGTCGTGGGCTTGTGGCCCTGCAGTTGATGATTTAAGAAGTAAATGAGTTTTTAATTTTTATTTGTGAAAAGTGATTAAGGCCGTTCGGTGAGGATTAAAATTGAAAATATGGTCGTTATTGGGTCTCACTCGTCTAATAAAAGTCAACAATAACGACTAATTTTTTAATTTTAATCTGATTTTTATCCCTACCGAACATGCCTTAAATTTCTTAATAGCACTCGATATGAGAAGATAATTTGTCTTATAACCCCTGTTTGATACACATTAAAATATTTATTCTCATTTTTTTACTCATTTTTAACAATATATTTTTCAATAAAATAATACTTTTCATCACACCAATACGTTTCCTTTTTTTAACCACTCATTCTCCATCAATCCACTATTTCAGAATACATAATTCCAAAAAAATGTGATTCAAACATACCCATAATGCGACTTTCTTGATGTTGATCGAATCGAATATAATTTTGATTAACATCGCAGTTTACTTGGCTAAATATGTCGTAAATGGACGGGACGAGATCTTTTTGGGTCGAAATTGAGTCCGGTCAGGTTTCTAGGTCAACCTCTGATTGCGCCTTAATTCAGGCAAGTGGGCCGTTGTGTAGATTGATTAGATTGCAAGGGTCAACTTTTTTTGAAGCCCAGAAATGTCATTAAAGTCCACTCTGGAGTGAAGTTTTCTCAACCATCCACATTTAGCAACGTTTGGCCCTTTATAAATTTATATTTTTCTTACTCTTCTTTCCAATCAAGTATTCTCCAATAAAATAATATTACACGAAAATTAATTTTTTTTTCTTTTACAATCACCCAATCTCTAAAAAAAACGTTATTTCAAAAATTATAATCTTGAATGATGGGGGCCAAACGGGTACTTATTTTTCGCGTCCACATCAATTACCATTACTTTAAATTATAGCAAGTCAATTTATACGTACATTAAACATATTTTAAAAATCTGAGTAAAATCATATGCATAATGATAAATGATATATTCCATATCGATTAGTTATCGAAATATAGATGAATATATAAAGAATCGTGTTACCCTTTTTAATAAGATTAACATTTTAGATTGAAGTTCAAATTTTAATATGACATAAAAATTCATTAAGATCAATCGAACAATTTGATTACGATTAAACTCGAAAATGAGCAGTTTGGTCAATACAGCCACTAATGACATTTTAAATGCAATTTTTCCTGTTAAGACTTACTCATCACTGGCTCTTCAAATTCACGGGTCGAATTGAACAGACAAAAAAATATTAATAATTCTATTAAACTAAACTGAAATAAATAAATTTTCAAGTGTGTGTACCTGCACAGCACGTCCCACGCACTACCTATAAACACACACACACATTCTGTAATTTTTTTTTTAAATTTTTTTATTTCTTTTGATAGATAAATCCTCTCTCTCACATTCTCACAGTCTAGATTCTCTCTCCTAAAAAACATCACAAAACAAAGGAAGATAAAGATCCAAGATTGAATGTTACCATAATTTGACTGAAAAAGGTTGTATATTAAGGAAAAGTTTCTAATTTTTAGCATTTGTAAGTTGAGGTGAACAATGCTCAGTCGCAGATTATTCTTGCTTTTGCTTGCTTTTTTCTTAGTGCTCAAGCCTTCATTCTCTCGAGGTCAGCTCCTTACTTGCTCTCTGTTTCTTGATTTCTGTGATTTGATTAGTTTACTGCATAAAATTTTAGTGAAGGTTACTGTGGTTCTGCCTGTTCAATTGTGTGCTTGACTCTGGATTTTTTTGTACTTTCTGGTTTTGGGGTTTAATGTAGTTTAGTGGTGAAATTGTTCAGTTTCTTGAATGGATGTGGTTTGATTTAAGCTACACTTTACTGGAAACTGTTTACTTGGGTTTTATTGAAGCTTGATTTGGTTGTTGTTCTCTTCTGCTTCTCTATATGGAATTAGTTTGATTTCAGATTTATTTGGGTATTAAAAATATGAATTAAAAGATGGGTGTTTTTATTTCTTCTGGGAGACTGAATATTTGGGCTTTAAGAGGGGAGAAAAAGAAGGGAAAGCAAGAATGGTTGGAATCTGTTTCTGATTTCAGCTTCAAATTTCATGTTCTTGTCCAGTTTCAAACCTTTAGTTTGAAAATTTTGGAATAATCCTTCATTGTTATAGTGGAGAAAAAATCAGCAAGGAGATGACGGTGAAGATATAATGTACTTGTAAGATTACTCTGTCTCAGCTTCAAAAGCTAATGAAATTCTAGGAATGTTGAGTCGTTGACAATGTAATTGTACTCGATTTTAGTTTTAAGTGAGACGCTTTTAAAGATATACATTCCTTGTCGGCAATATTGGTTTGGATGGACCTTTTCGACGACCAACTCACAGTGGCAACAATACCCAGTAAAAGCTTTAAGCAATTATGATGGATTTGAAAGAGCTAGTTTTTCTCTTTAAGCTGAATTGATATATTCATACAAAATCAACAATAATTTGAATTTTCCCTTTAGTTTCATTGCATAATAATATTTAGCGGACTGAGAATTGGTGCACTTGGAAGTATGCATGAGGTGCTAGATTTAAATATTTTGATGGAGAACGGGAGAGAGAAACTAGAGAACTCTGAATTTTCTAGTTTTACTTAAAATTCCTATAAAAAATGCAAACTTACCTAAATGATAAAAATTGAAATTTTTTAGCTTTAAGACTTATATCATGGAAAGTAAATAATAAAAATATAATAAATCACAATCTTGTTTTATGCCTAAGATAAGTGCTTTATTTTTTATGAATTTGCAATGCAATCTTCATCACATTTAAATACTTACCTGGTTTTTTGTATTTTAGTTTTTGGTTCTATAACTATATTGTGATTGCTGAAGTTCCTTTAAGAAAATCGGCTCCTTTTGGTCATCTACAGTATCTGAATCCTTATTTCATTGCAGGGCCATATGCTTTGCGAATAAGCTGTGGAGCACGTAGTGATGTTCATAGTCCTCCATCAAATACTCTCTGGTATAAGGATTATGCTTACACCGGAGGAATACCTGGTAATGCAACCCTCCCGAGTTTCATCTCTCCCGGACTCAAGACTCTTCGTTATTTCCCTTTGTCCGAGGGTCCTGAAAACTGCTACAATATAAATAGAGTTCCACATGGACATTATTTGGTGCGGATCTTCTTTGGATTGGTTGCAGAACCCAGTTTTGACAATGAACCTTTATTTGATGTTTCTGTTGAAGGAGCGTTAATTTATTCTATGCCACCGGGTTGGAGTAATCACGATGATGAGCGAGCTTTTGTTGAAGCCTTCATATTTCTTAAGGATGGCACGGCCTCTCTTTGCTTCCATAGTACTGGACACGGAGATCCAGCAATACTTGCAATTGAGATCCTTCAAGTTGATAACAAAGCGTACTATTTTGGTCCAGGCTATGGTCAAGGGGTGATCCTCAGAACTGATAGAAGAGTCAGTTGTGGGTCCCGTTATCCGAAATTTGGTGTTGATTATAGTGCGGATCGTTGGGGTGGGGATCGATTCTGGAATTCTATCCAGACATTTGAAGAGAGTTCAGATCGTTCCATATCTTCCACAAACAGCATCAAGCAGGCCTCAAAATCACCCAATTTTTATCCTGAAGCTCTTTATCAAACGGCTCTTGTTAGTAGTGACAGTCAGCCTGATTTAATATACACGGCTGAGGTCGAACCTAATCGAAATTATTCCATTTGGTTGCACTTTGCAGAAATAGATCCTTCAGTTACTGCAGCTGGGCAAAGGGTATTTGACATCTCGATAAATGGCAATGTTGAATTTCAAGATGTAGACATAGTGGATATGGCTGGGGGCATTAACAGTGCCCTAGTACTGAATACAACTGTTGCTCTAAGTGGCAGGATTTTGACAATAACCATGCATCCTACAAAAGGGTCCCACGCCATTATCAATGCCATTGAGATTTTTGAACTTGTAATGGCTGCATCCAAAACATTACAAGATGAAGGTACAAAAGACTTGTTCCCGTATTCCTCAAATATAGCATGTTTAGCTAAGCTTTAAATTTAAGGGACTTTTTTCGACAGTATGAAGAGTAATATTGCCAAAAAAAAAAGTCCCCCTTTATGGGACCTTTAAGCTTAAGAAAATATGCTAATAATAATTTGCTTTTTTTTCCATGTCTTCTTGAATTATACAGGATTCGAAAGATGCTATATACAATATACTAGGGCGACCATTCGTAGATGAGGAAAAACATGATAAAATAAAAATTAAGTAAGAAAATGTGAACCGTCAGTAGCACCCTCCATATCTGTTTCTCATTTAGCATGCCTCTAGATATACATTTGTCATACAGTAATCATAAAGCTAGAGTAATTTGTGGCTAATGATAGATTGATAGTTGCTTCCCATGCTGGGCTAATGTTATTTAGAGCCTGTTTAACGTTAAAAATGCATTTTAGAATTATAGATTGATGAAGAATGTGTTGTTAAAAAATAAGAAAAAGTTTTTGGATTTGAGTGTAATATTATTTTATTGAAGAATGTGTGATTGAAAAGAAGAGAGAAAAATGTATTTTGGAAAAAATGGGAATCAAACAAGGGCTTAGTCTTGTGAGGTGGGGTCCACTGTCGCATGCCTCGAATTTTTTATTCTTGCACAGTTCAATCAACCATGTGCTCCTGTTTGTCATGATGCTATAGTTGCTTTTAACCTTAATTTGGTTACTTCTTTTATTTCAATTTATAGATCGTCCCATGAAGTACTGGTATTTTGATTAGAACTTCACGTCTAACTGTCACACAATTGACCTTTTTCCCCCTTATTTTAGTCAGGGCATTGCAGAAATTGAAGAGTGCACTCGGGCTTCCTCTTCGATTTGGGTGGAATGGCGATCCTTGCGTTCCTCAGCAACATCCATGGAGTGGAGTAGATTGTCAGTATGACAGGACTATCAGTAGATATGTGATTGATGGGCTGTATGTTCTTGTTCTGTTACTGCACTTTTTAATTCTTATGAAGAAATTAAGGGCAAACAGTTATTAGGAAACATAATAATGCTATAGATACCATAGTTGTTAAACCCAGTTAAGTGACTAGACCACCATTTTGGGTTGAGTGGTTGAATCAAACGGTTAACCAACAAATAATAGAAAGAAAGAAACTACTGGTTAGAAGAGGAAACTGGAAAGAGATTAAGAATTGAGTTTTAGAAGTTTCTGTTCTCACCTTATCAAAATGTTCCCATACATGCTTCAAATGTTGAAGCTTATTTTTACAAGTAATGAGTTTATAGCTGTTTCTTTTACATCAACTTCATTTTGTTTCCTATCAGGTACCATGTAACACTTTGAATTAAATAGTAACCTGATTGTATGACCATATGGCTGCCTTTTCCATACCTTTTATTGATATGTTTTGTGTGACTTCTTTTTGCAAGGTCAGTGGTCTAGACAACCAAGGTTTGAGGGGTTCCTTACCAGAGGACGTGTCCCGGCTTCATCATCTCCAGAACATGTGAGTCAAATAGATGCACACCAGTGAAATTAAATTATTCTATGTGGTGTAAAATCAACTTTCATCAAGGATCCTCTCATGTATATCAGTATTTTTGTTACGTTACATCAAATTTAATCTTAAAGATAGGCCACTTGGTCACATGAAAAGATAGGCCACTTGGTCACATGAATATGATTGCAATTCATTTGATCTTAAATAAATGATTACTAAATCTTATATTATCCCTTCCTTCCAGTATTTATCTTATCACTGTGTGCTCATTGTGATAAGCTTATATTTCATGCACGTGTTACTTGATACAGAAATTTGAGCGGGAACAGCCTACATGGTTTCATTCCTTCTTCACTTGGAACAATCACAAGCCTGGAGATACTGTGAGTGAAGTTTACTGTTTATCTATTGACTTCGAATTGCTTGATTTCTATATATTCTTTATTCCTATTCTTTATTACATAAATATATATAAGCCCTCCCTCCCTCCCTCCCTGCACGTATCTCTGTAATTTGGAAATTTGTATTATTTGGAGTCCATTGTATGATACGAAATAAATGAAGATGAGTAAGTAAACTGTAAATATCATGGAGCATACCTTTGATTTCCTTGGACGACGCGAGTACTTATTGCCTAATCAAATCTGCTCATTCCTGGTTCACAGCTTCTGCACTCATGATATCCTGGCTTCTTTTCGTAGCCCCTATACCAGCTTGTAGTAAAGAATGCCTTCCTCCATGGGATCTAATAGATGTAGTTAGGTGTAGGTTGTAGTCATGTGGTATGACTAGGTTTTATTCTGTGGTTTCTCGGATCAATTTCAAGTAATCTTAGTTTTTAGATGGGAGTTAGTATTTTGTCAATAAGTCTTGTTTTTCTCTTAAAAGGGCGAACTAGGAGAACGTTCTCATTTCACGAGTGTTACAAAGCATGTACATGGGCTTATATTTCCCTATACCAAAGAAGTTCTTCGGTTGATAGAGGCTTCTGGTTTCTTTTATTATGATTCTTTTTAATATACAGAAATCTAGTGGCCCCCTCCCCCTCCCCCTCCCCCTCCCCCCAAACACCTGCAAGTCTGGAACGGCATATTCCAAAGAATGACGAGCAATAGGAACCACCATAAATGGTTCTTTCGAGTGTCTAGTAATTGTTTTTAAATGTAGTTACAAAGAGGTTAACAAGTGGAACTTGGAAAGTTGACATTGAAGAAAATTAATATATTTCTTTAAATTTGGCAATCCAAATGTGGCTATCTGTTAATGTTACTATAATTAGTGGAATCTGTAGTTTAGTTCTGTACATAATGGTGCTTTGTAGTTCAACAAAATGCTGACGGAAGATGTGAACTACAGGGATCTCTCAAGCAACTTTTTCAATGGATCTATTCCTGAAAGCATCGGGCAGTTAACCTCATTGAAGAGACTGTAAGATTCTTCGACATTTGATTTCCTATTAAATGGAAATACTGTTTAGACAACTCTAGTATAATTTTATTGTACAGGTATCTGAATAGCAACTCCCTTGCTGGAAAAGTCCCTTCTGCGCTTGGAGGAAGGCTCTTGCATGGAGCTAGCTTTAAGTTAGTTCTCGACATGCCAGTTTTCAATCACCACAAAATTCTTGTAGATGTTGGACTCTTTTTTATCGTTCTGTCTTATAATACTTACAATGGACGTTTGCAGTTTTACGGATAATAAAGGTCTTTGTGGAATACCTGGATTACCGACATGCGGACCCCATCTTTCTGCTGGTGTTAAAATTGGCATTGGGTTAGGTGGGTGTGTGGCATTCCTACTCCTTGTCACATGCTTAACTTGTTGGTGGAAAAGGCGGCAAAATATTCTCCGTGCTCAAAGAATTGCAGGTAAGCATATTTTAATTTGGGAAAATTGCATTGTCCGTTCCAACCTATATGCCTCGCTTCAAATTTTTGCCTACCAGTCCAAGTTAGGAAACAAAATCTAGTTCATAGAGTTCGACATATGAGGGCGATATGACGATTTAACAGAAATATGGATGCATTGCATTGGCTCCAGATAAGATATTGGTCTTTTGACTTTAGTTTCTTTATGTTTTTCTCAGCGAGAGACGCCCCTTATGCAAAAGCAAGAACACATTTTTCTCGTGATGTACAAATGGCTAGACACCACAGCCACGAGAATGCTCGAACAGCAGACGAGAATGGGCCTAGCTTACTTTCATGATTGATTAACCATTGGGTTTGAAGCACAAGCCAAAATTCCCATATTTTGTGGCCAAACTCGTGCACATCAAGAAGCCATCCCATGACACGACATTTCAAATGGTTTTAGCCTCACAAGTTCTATAGTGTACCTGGTCATTTAAATCAGACCTCTAATTCGGTACAATGAAGAGTATGGTACTCACGTAACTCGTAGAAATTGATATCATAATGTATTTGTCCTAGCGTACAATTTCATGTATACATTCATACACGTGTCTTTTAAGGACACAATGAAAGAGTAATACTACTATTCATTAGCGGTGGATCGAACACTCGATGAGCTCCAACGATTGCCCATTCTGGATCCGTCGGCAATATTTTATTTGTTGGTGTCAAGTACATATGTTTTTGTTATATATATACTTTTGAAATTCGACGTTTTAATAGTTCAGCGGTTAAACCACTGACTCGATGACCCGATAATTTGTTCGTATTAATGATCAGATCGGATATGATAATTATATTTTGAATAGTGAAAGAATAATGAAGAAGAAGAAGAACATTAAATTGACAATTAACATTTATTGAAACCCAAAAATTTATTTGTTTTAATCTTATCATTAAAGACTATTTAATCGGCAAGAAAATTTAACAATTCGGATAAACATTGACAATTTTCTTCCCACATTTAATGACAAAATCTTTGTCGTCTTTAAATATTAATAGACTGATAGATTTTTACTACATTTAACAAACTGGAGATTTTTACTCGATAAATATTACTAGAGTGATAGATAACGTACATTTACACTATCAATTCGAATTACGATACAAGTAATTTCAATTCACATTATTGATTTTTATTGTTACTATTAATGATCAACAGTCAACGACAGCATGTCCTCGATCCACCACTGCTATTTATAATTGGATATCTATGTTAAACAACATACTTAAGCTAGATTTATGAAGTATAGAAACAATGCTTTTACGATATTTTTTAAAAATAAATCACCATAGCTGATATATTTTATTAGCGACAAAAAAATATAATACTCTAAAAATAACATAAGATTTATAAAACTTATTTCGAAACTTACTCTAAAAATAACATAAGATTTATAAAACTAGTAAGAGCTACATAACATTAAGCTAAGAAACTGAAAGTTACATTATTTGAAGAACACAAAAGGAAAAAACAACATTTTCCTGCACACAAAAGAAACACACCATATTACTTCATAGACAAATTAAATTCAGACAACCGCCGGCGACCGGCATCAATCCTCCTCCGGTGGTGCCTCGTTCAGATCAAAATCCATTTCTTCGTCGGATGATGTAGAGGGCAATTGCATAGTCCCTGCCCGGATCTTTGCGCGGATGAATTCGGCGATTTCTTCCTTGGCTTCATCTGAAAGATAAAGACCTAATGGTAGCGGTTCAGGCTCTGGCTCCGGATTGCTGGGACGGCGGCGGTAGTTTCGGGGAACCCTCGCTCGCTGATCCTGATTGGGAACCACAGGGAGGCGACGCTGAGGCGGACTTTGAATGTGAGACCTCGTCGGCTGACCGAGAGAAGGAGCCGATGTCAAGCGGCGCTGCGGATAATATTTCTCAATGGGAAAGCTTCTAGGAGGAGCCAGAGTCAAGTCAAAAGGACTGGATTCCACCGCCTTAGGCATGGCGGCGATGGCATCCCGATTGGACGACTCAACGGTGCTGCTCTGGCTAAAGCTCCTAGAACCACCGCTCCCATGCATAATTGTACAGCCATTTAAGTTCATCCTCACATTAGGGAAATTCATCTTTGCCTTTGCACCATGGTACATCCAGGCGGCGGCATCATAGGCTCTAGCGGCTTCCTCCGCCGTGTTAAAAGTTCCAAGCCATCTCCGGCGGCCATTGCCTGCAGGTTCCCTAATCTCTGCAGAAAATTTCCCCCATGGCCTCTTCCTTACACCACGGAAACGCACCCCATTTGAAGCCCCACCGCCACTCATCTTCACCACTCTCTTCCCGGGCGTCATTATCTCTATATCCCTCACTGTGTTTTGTAAGAGAATTAGGGTATGGCTAGACGGAGGAGAAAGGTGTTTATATAGGCAAGCTAGGTGGGGCGAGCGGGTGTGGGGGTAACAGTGTAGGGAGTGTGTTTAAGTGGGACCCATGAGAGTACGTAGCAAGTGGCAGCGTTGCTCTTAGGACACGTCGAAATTAGGGATTAATGTTGTAATAACATGCATGGCAAATGGTCTTGGACGTGTACAACCAAGAGGTGCTTCTTATTATTTTTTTTTTCTTTAATATATTTAAGGTTGCTTTTGGATTTCATTTTTTCTAAAAAGAAAGTTACATTTATGAGCATTAGAATTTTTTTTTCTATTGTATTCTATGAATACATTTAAATCTTGCTCTATTTCGTACATTTAAGAGAAATATATTGCAAGATTAAAGATGAAATAGAGATTTTAATACAAAACTTTTCTATATTGGAATTAAAGATGTTAATCATACGACATGACAGTTTATACCGTTCTATCGAACAAACCGAATGTCTAGAATTATTGGATTGTTCTGTGAGTCAGAAGATATGGATAAACGGCAAGAAATATGTTACTAAGCATTTATTTAAGAAAGATTTGACCACACAACCCGACAAGTTACATCTTTTAACGAAGACGTTGAATATCCGAACTTGTCAAGTAGCTAAAAATTGTTATAATACGACAATAAAATGATTAAGGTACATTCAATTAATATAGGATCACACGATCCAATGATTTTTATCGTTACAAAAATTGAATATCCGACATTGTTGTGTAGTATATGTAGCGACAAGATTATTAATTCGCACCAAAATTTTAAAAATAATAATGACATAGTTGAAAGATTATTCAACTTGTAGATAAATCGTACAAAAAAAAATATTAAAATTACTTAGTTGAATAAAATTCATAATATCGGTTGTCTAAGAATATAAATAATTGTTGAGAAACATTGAACAAGGAAAAAAGAGGTATAGATATACTTTATCGTTTAAATTATTAGCGCACATATTAAATGTTCAACATTATTAATTGTTCGATTAAATATAATTTATAAATCGATAATTAAATAAAGTCAAATATTAATTTCAACTAACATTTTCATCGTTCACTTGACCTATCTAATAAATGAAAAAAATTGAAAACGAAAATACTTTGGATTTCTGCACTAATTAGCTAATATTAAATTCTATCAAATGGGAAAGAAAATAATAGGAAAAAAAATTAAAGAGAGAGTGAACCAAGAGAGAGAAATGGAATATTCTCTTCGGGATAAGCACCTCCTGCAAGAGTAGGGTCCACAGTGAACTGGGTGACATGTTCGGGTTGACCCATTTGCTTCACCGCTTCAGTAGGATCCGGCTATTAAGAGAGGGACTGGGAGAGAGTGAGAGTGAATCACTGAAGCGGTGAGTCAACCTAGGACGATACACGTTTACCAATACATTTCACTCGTAGAATTTTATAAGCCAATGACAAACTAGCACGTATATACACCAAATCAACAAGTTTTTATAACTATGAAAATTCAGTGGAGGTACCTAATTTATATTTATGTTTCATATTAATCAACTATATTTAATTTATTTCTATTTAGCCACCTAATTACTTCAATTGACAACAATAATGCAAATATTGAAGTTTGCACCAAACTGAAGAAAAAAATGATCATCCTCAATCTTTGATGTTCAGACTGTTTATTTAAATTTGAGCATTTGATTTATACTTGATGGCATTATGTCTCGGCCTTTTTCTTGTTCTTTTCCCTCTCTTTTTCTTATTTCTTAAAATATCTTTTACTTTTGATTGAGATGGGAGCATTTTTTTTTATGTTAAATAGGAACAATAATTATTATAATTTTTTTGTAATAATGTGTGATAAAATTAATTTATTTTTTTGAAAAAAGTTACGCATTTTTTATTCGATCGAGAACAACTTGTTTGTTTAGACGAGTAACCATTGAATGCAAAATAATTTTACTAAATGTTATTAGGATTTGATAACTTTTTTAAAAAATAACATTCTTTAAGCCATAAAATATTCTTATCCAAATAAAAAAATGAGAACAAATATATTTCAAGTCTAGCACGAAGACATGATCACAAATTGCGAAATGCATTTCTATTTTTTCCCCACTGGGTGGTTTTTGTAATTGTAAGTGGTGCTGAGCGCTTTAAATGTCAAAGTAATCAAAAATTGCTCCCAACGTTTTTTGAATGATATCAGTGCCCATTTTTTCCTATCCATCCACCGCTCATCCGACAGATTAGACCAAGTGCTGGCTTTAGCATGCCTTGATCTCAACTAGAAAAATTATATATCATCTATCATGCCTTGCTCATTTGTGGTAATTGTAGGTAAGAAAACGCCTTCCTAATTCAAAAGGAATATTGCTAATGGTGATTCTGAACATATGTGGAGGATAGTAAAAATAAAAATGTCGAACGCATTCGTATCTTATCTGGTGATCATCTTTATTGAATAGACTATATGGACTTTGTTCAGGTACTTGGTGACTGATTGAGATTATTTTGTATTCCCTAACTAGATGCACGTCATGAATTTTTGTCTATTAACGAAAGTTGTGCTTGTAGAGACATATTGACACAAATGCTAAAATTACGATTCATTTATACCCATGTATGATAGTTATGTGTCTGCCAATCACATTAATTTTTCGAAACACATCACGAATCATCGTTGAAGGATTGTGCCCATTCCGAGCCTTAGAACATGAAGACCTACAGAAAGTCCACCAATCCGAAGAATGTTTGTTTACACTACATCACCCACCACACGTGCAACGCTCGTGCATTCACTAGTTCTATTAACAAGTCTCAAATTATTTTTGTTGCATCTCAAATTCGATCAATTTTGTTAAATATAGTGAATGGTATAGTCTAGTTGAAATAAAAATGTAACTTAGTTTACTAAAGTAATACAAGAAGTAAGTTGAGTGATTAAATTGCAAAACTAAAAAGTTATATAACCAGCTGCTAAACTTGTTATGAACTTGTAAGTTGGAGGACCTCAATGAAATATTTCATTACTAGTACACGTGGCACATACCACCACCCCCGCCCAAGGGTCTGAAATACTGATTGCACTTTCCCGTATTTTCGGGTGAGAGTTATGTATTTATTCACCACAAATTTAATTTTTTTGGAGTTAAAACAGGTAGATTACCATAATTAACGACAAAATAAATTTAAGGCTTTTTTGTGAATTTTTTTTTTTTTTTTTTTTTTTTTTGAGAAAAATCAAAAGTCTGGATATGTAGGGATAAGAATGAATTCAATGCATTACGTAAGCAAAGAAAAAAACAATTAAAGAGTTTCTATTCAATCCGTAACTGAAGATAAAACTTTGACCTATTTTATAAGGACTTGTTTGTTGTGCTGAATTAAGACAGTAAATGTTTAACTGGATAAAAAATTAATTAACATTAGTGCCTTGATTTTCAATCTCAGCACAATCGTCTCGAAAATATCCCATGATTCGAAAGAAATAAAACGAATTTAGCTCATTCTGTAAATTAAACTCGAATAAGATTTTAACCAAAGCAAGAAAGTTGTGAAATACAAAAGAAATTAGTCAATTACGAAAATAACAAGCGCGATATAACAACCATTTTTTAAATGGACTATTCTATTTTTCATAGACAAATCAAGAGCATAGAGAGGTGGGTTTTATTCGAGATGTTTTAATTATATTCTTATGGACTTGTGTAAGTAATACATTATAATTAAAATTTCATAGGAAGGATAAATTATGAGTTATAAAAAATTCAAGAGAAATAATAATAATAATAAGCTAAGTGTATTGTAATGGTATGTGTTTGGCGCAAAGCTATATAAAAAAAATGTAGGGTAAATTACAAAAATCTCCCTTTATGTTGTCTCGCCCCAAGTCTTTCTATTTTTTTTTTTTTTTTTTTTTCTATTTTATGTTGTCTTTGTGTTTTTCCATTTAGACAACCCTGAGGGGTAGCTCAATTGGTTAGACATTGGGTTTGCTCCACAATGGTCACCAGTTCGAGTTTTCTCAGGGCCACTGAGGTGAGAAACGACTGTAAACTTCAGGGTCTCGTGAGATTAGTCGAGGTGCGCGCAAACTAGACCGGACATCCACGGTTATCAAAAAAAATTGTTTTTCCATTTAGATCGTATCTAAAAATAAATAATTAGTTAAAGAGACACGATAAATAAAAATATTTTAATCTCCATCACGCCTTTTAAAAAACCGAAACAAGTCACCTCGCCCCGCCCCCATTTTCCTTCCATATATCTTAGAGAGTGTTTGGTGGGGATTAAAATTAGATTTTGATAGAAGTTTTTGAAATGTGTGATTGAAAAGTTGTGGAACTCATGAAAAATGTGGTTAATATTGATTATTTGATTTTGATTTAGATTAAAATCTGATTATAATCCGTACCAAACAATGCCTTAATTTACTTATTTATATTACATTTTTGAATACATAAATAAAAAATAATGACCGGGATGTGTAAGGGGCGGTGTGAGGATGGAGAATTTTGTCGTCCGATCTATTACGCTCTTCCTGCTTGTTCGTAATAATTATTAGAAGTCACGTATTAGTAATTATCAACAAATAAAAAAAAAAAGAACTAAACTAATCTCGGTCCATTTCAATCTTTAATCTTCTTGAAGTTTACCAGGAAGAGATTGATCAACCTGAAACTCTGCACTCTGATAAATTTTAGCCTCATCTCCTACAAAATCTTCGTTGAGTAAATACATCTGGTATAACGATTGCACTGGGGATTCCACAGCATTTTGTTGAAATTGAGGTTCTTGATTCATAGTTACATTACACATGGAGATTTCACAGCCCTTGTTCAGTCGCGGCCGCCGGAGTTCTGCTGCAATGGCACGGCCTCGCCATGCCGTTTCATCCGATTTCTTGTCCGAATTATGAATTTTTCAGGTATGATCATTGTAATGCATACGGAAAACGTTCACTCATTTTTAGAGTGTGCAGTTTTTTGTTAATGCTAAGAGGTCCGATGACCTCACGCCATTAATCGAAGTTGAAAATTAAATTAGTGGCTAATGAGATTTATTATAAACAAATACTGCATTGCATATTCCAAGCCAAGATAATAAGTAATTATTATTACAAGGGTAAACCCCACTAAGAAGTTTACAGTTTATGACAAATGGCAGCGTCAACCCTCCTCCTCCGGTGGAGGGCGGTTGAGATCAAGATCAAGCCCCTTGCGCTGGGCGTGGACGGTCTCCTTCTGCAGCAATTCCTCATAGGTTTGGATAATCTCTAGCATTGATCTTTCGCTAAGGCGGAGACCCAGCGGAGCTTCCGCCGTAGGAGTTGCATACCTCGTGGACTGGCTAAGAGAATGAACTGCAGAGAATTGGCGCTGCCGGTGATAACACTCGATCGGAAAATTTATCGGCGGAGCGAGGGTGAGGTCCAAAGGAGATAACTCCACTCCATTAGGGACAAAACTCTGCATGTTACGGCCATCATTTAGGGGGAAATTGGTCCTGGCCCTGCCACCGTGAATTCTCCTGGCGGCGGAGTCGTAGGTTATGGCGGCGTCCACCGCACTGTAATAAGTCCCCAGCCAGACGACGGACCTGGTGGCCGGGTTTCTTATTTCGGCTACATATTTTCCGCAGCTCCTCATTCTTACTCCTCGATAACGAACCCCATTTACCTCCCGACTGCCCCTCCTCCCCAAAGGTCTTTGCGCCATAACTTACACAGACACACCTCTATTCACTGTGTACGAACAGTGCGTGTACTGTGAGAAATTTAGGGCCTGGCTAGGAGAGTGGATTGATGCTCTATTTATAGGCGGTCTGCGGAGTTGGTTATACTGAGGGGGGAGTGTGAAATGTGGGACCCATGAAGACGTGGCAGGTGGCTGCATTGCTTTTTGGACACGTAGAAACTAGGGTTTTATGTGGTGTAAGAACATGCAGGGATAATTGTCGGAACGTGAAGTTAACCGGCAGGTGTGTATAACTAACAGGTGGATCTTGTTTTTTTCTTCCTTAAATTTTTTTGTAGATTTTTTTTTAAAATTGAAAATTACGATAATGAATTTTTGTGTTATATAAATGGAAAATGTTGTACATCTCCATTTACATATTCTTTTACAAATTGATGAATGTCGATAAATTGAATCAAAACAAGCAAAATTACTTCAACACACGGTTGTGCATATGTAATGTTGATTAATGACAAAAAGAAATTGGAGAATTTTCGTCATGTCATCCATTGCTAAATAAATATTTAACTTGCGATTTATATGAAACACAACTGTTTTAATATTTTTAAGAATTTAAATGAGGAAAAATTGCAGAAATGGTTTCTAACATTTTCAATTTCTGCAAACTTTACCCTAGTTTTCATTTTATGTCAATGGAGATTCCTAACATTTTATAAATATGCAGTTGGGGTCCATTTGGACGGAAACCGTCCACTTTTTCGTTAGTAGACCAAGAAAATGATTTTGACCATATTATTGATTATTTCTATGAAGATAAATGGTAATGTTATCTCTTTCCATATAAAAATAAAAAATTATCATCGTCCACAACTACTACATCCCATCCCATTTTATCCAAACCCCTACCCTTACCCTCTTCTTCACCACCAAATGGAACCCAAATGAGAAATCAAAATCGAAGCCACCACTACTTCACCTCAAAATCGAAGCCATCATCACCTCCAACTTCTTCTTGTCCCAATTCTCCTTTAGTTCCTCGTACAATTTGAAAACCCCATCCGGGTTTGAATTCTTAGCTAAACCCAACACTAAATATGAATAAACAGTCAGATTTGATTTGAAGCTCTAGGTGGCCATTTCGTCCTTGAGCTCAAGGGCATTCTTGAATTTTTTTTTTTTTGTCGACAAGGCCTTTGATGAGAATGAGGTAGGTAAGTGGGGGGAGGGGTTAAATGGTGCATCATTGATGAGCTGCTTATAGTGTGTTCCAAAGCAAGGTCCCCTTTTCGATGGTCGAGGTAGGCTGTTAGGAGGATGTCATGAGTCTCGACATTGGCAGCGACACTTGCCTGAGTGACGAATCGGTGAAGATACAAAAGATCGGAGTACTTTGAATGTTGCAACTGCGCCGACATAACAGCATTGCATGTGTAACTAGTTGGTCGACGTTTGAGTAAATCGAGTGTTAGAATCTTATTGTAGAGGTTAAGGCGGTTGCAAGAGAGAGCAGAGATGGGTTCGGGGAGTTTAGGGGGAACGGTGGGTAAAGTGAATTTGGTTTTGAGTAGGGGGTGAGGTTTGGATGGGATGGAGTAGTTGTGGAAGATGATGGTTTTTTTTTTTATTATTATTTTAATTGTTTTTTATATGAAAAGAGATAAAATTATCATTTTATCCTTAATAAAGATAATTCATAATGTGGTCAAACTCATTTTCTTGGTTAACTAACGAAAAGTGAATGATTTCCGTTTAGATGGACCCCAACTGCATATTTATGAAAGGTTATGGATCACCGCTGACACAAAATGAAGGTTATGGATATTTTCTCTTTGAATAATGCTCTAGGTTTCAACTTTTATTATTAAAAGGATACTTTTTAAAGCTGAATTTTAATTTTAACCACACATTACAACATGCACAACCTATTTATCTAATATTCATTTCTTGAAAAGTATAAATTTTAATTAAAAATAAACCCGAACAGAAGGATTGTATATAATTTGATGGGTTAGTGTGTAAAATTTGAATTGTACTCTATTTTACTACAATTATAGAATATATTACAAGATTGAGAAAATTGTTTTGAAATGATGATTAAATAACGAAAAAAAATTGCATTGTAATAAAAAAATTGAAGAGATTAGTTGTTTGATAATTTGATTTGATGGTTTATACGCTAAATTAACAAATCAAGCCACTTGGTAGGAATTGAAATCAGATTTTTAGTAGAATTTTGATAGAAATTTATGAAATATATAATTGAAAATTATGGATCCCATGAAATATATGGTTAAAATTCATTGTGAATTTTGATTTTGTTAAAATCTGGATTTTAATATTTACCAAACAGGGGCCAAATGTATGAGAATTTGAAATTGTGAGTGCATATGATGAAACAGTAATAATTCTTACCAAATGTTTTAAGTAAAATATATTTAGTCGTACTACATGACAGATGGCATATTTGATAAAGGAGTTGAATCTTCGAACTTATTCGGTTAAAAAGAGTTATTATAATCCTATAAAATAAATTCTTCAATACCCCAAAAATTTATACTTTTATTACGTAAACTATATATCCAACAATGTCGAATAGCAAACACGAAAAAACGTAATAATACACGTAGTGGCATGTTTGACAACGAAGTAGAATATTCGAACTTGTCTATTTACATAAAGTTATTATAATACGATAAAAATAAAATTTTCAGTACCCGACAATTTACACCATTATTACATAAACTAATGTCCAAACAACGCTGGATAGCAAATACGATAAAAGTATTAATATGCACCATTACTCCATTAGTTAAGAAAAAATAATCTTACACCAAAATAACTTACATCTTACCTAAAAAGTTGAATATTTGAAATTCTTCGGCTATACAATTTATTGATAAATATTCAATAATTACATTTTTCAAAATTTTCAACCGTGACCCTAATTTGAAATTTCTATATTGGAATTAAAAAATCCTGTGAGAGAGAGAGAGAGAGAATTCCATTAGGGATGTGACCCTAACGTAATAGTGGGGGTCCAAAGCGAACCGGGTGACAAAATCAAATAGAACCATTTAGCTCACCTCTTGAGAAGGATCCGGGTTTTGAGAGAGAGACAGAGATTCAATGAGGCGGTGTACCACAATTTTTTTTTATACCCAAGTATCCACCATCGACGATTAATTTTGGGTCTACACATTGGCCCCTCAAGATGCATACCAAGTAAACCGCGATATGTGTTCCAAACTGGCCAAGGTCCAGAGCGAGTCAGCATATGTTGCACCTTGCTTTGTAGGAGAACTCCTGCCTTCCAAGATAAATTCTGTCTTCCAAGAGAGAGTCTGTCTTCCAAGAACCTCACGAATCGAACCCGCTACCTTTGATCCACCAACAACTAAGAGCCTCATCATTTGTTAGTTGGGATGTGCCTCGGGGACAGTGGGCTGCAATTTTATTACAACCTAGGATGATTCATGCTTTTTTTTGGTTACATTCTAATACAAGTCAGAAAATAAGACACGACCATGTATATATACTGAATCTACCGTCTACACGTTATTCTTTTATAAGAGAAATGCTATAAGTATATCCCCTTCAGGACGTGTCGAGTTGGCAGGTGAACGCGAAGATCGAATGTCACGAGTTCGAATCCCCTGTCAACACTTCTTCGGTCAAGCCCGTCGCATCTGGCTTACCTAGTACGATTTATCTCTCCTGTGTGGTTTGTGGGCTACTGCACATGGAGCGGAGTTTACCTAGTACGCATTCACAGTAGCCGGGGCTTCGCTAGCGAGGAGCGGTTGTGGGTTCCTACATCATTAAAAAAAAAATTGCTATAAGTATAAGTTGCACATATTTCGGTTGTTGCAACAGCAAACCATAGAAAGGCGGTTGTGTAAAATTTATGTACCTATTCTTTTATAAAGAGTAAACGTCGCTATGAGGCTCAATTTATTATATTTACAAAATCGATCATCGCCGAGACTCTACTCCAAGTTGAGAAGTAAAACATAATTCGATAATATTTTTCATAGAAGGCATACTATTTAGGGGTTATTTGACATAATTTTTAATAAAAAATTCAACATATTTTTATAAAAATTTATGAAATGTGTTGTTAAAAAATTGATAAAGTTATAGGTCCTACATAATATTTCTCAATGTCACCAATAACGTAATATCGCCTGTACTTTGCTTGGAAATATTGACTAAATTATTATTATTTTATTACTCGCTAATTTACAAGCAAATTACAAGTGCAAAAATATTTAAGGAATTTGCTAAACAAGTGAGAAAATTAATTATTCGTTTAGGAATAATTTATAAACGCTTTAATTTGTAATATATAAAAATGAGAGTGGTGATTAAGTGTAGAAACTTGTGAATTCATTAAAATATATGACCAAAATAAAGTTTAATCATTTATAAA
The DNA here is from genome assembly GCA_019097785.1 of Fraxinus excelsior. Classification (NCBI taxonomy): domain Eukaryota; kingdom Viridiplantae; phylum Streptophyta; class Magnoliopsida; order Lamiales; family Oleaceae; genus Fraxinus; species Fraxinus excelsior. The sequence continues at coordinate 1,241,235 of CM032637.1, read as the reverse complement.
TAATTTATAAATTCTGCCAAAATGAAGCTAGAAGTTTGGATTTCTAGGATAATACAGTATTAATTGTATTACACAAGCAAAGAATAGAAAAGTGATTACTCAATCCCTAATGTTAAAATAATAATAATAACGGCGACGACGACGATAACTGCCCCCCACCCCGCCTCACCCCGCCCCACTTTAGACGGGGCATGACGGGTTCGGGGTGCGGGCTTGCTCCATTTCCTGTCCTGTTTATTTTTTTTTTTCATAATTTTTCAATTATCTATTTTTTTATTTGTAGTTAATTATTATTTTTATTCTTCACGGGGAGAGTTCGGGGCACTTCATCAATCCGTTGGGGCGGGTTTTTTTATTTGTTTTTTGAAATCACTAGTTTAATGGTTTGTATTTTTTTTTTTCACAATTCAATTGTAAAATCAAAAAACAAATACTTATCCAACAAAATTCCGAACCCTCCCTCCCTTGATAAAGTTGTGGTAAGTGGCAATCTCTATTTTTTTTCCTCTATATATGCGTATGTAACAATTAATTAGGCAACTCAGATTTTTGTTCAAGTTTTTTATTTTGGGGATCTAATCTTGCATAGTTGCATTTTTCTTTTTGAAAATATTGCTGTCATTTGTCAACGTTGAATTTTTTTCAATCTTGCTCTTCGTGGATACGTCAATGCCGAAATATTTTTTGAATCTTGCATTTAGTTTCTGTTAATGCTGGAATTTTTTGAATACACTGCATTTTCATTTTCCTTTTTTTTTTAATATATTGCTGAGGTTGATTTTGTGAATTTGAAAATATGTAACATCTGCGGCGATGAAAGAAAATAATAATTTTTACATCTGAGTACATTTACGTATAGAGTGAATTTTTTTAATTAAATATTAATAGACGACCTCGCTATTACGATTGTCGACCATCGACGGTTAATGGTCAACAATCGCTCAAACTGTTCAATAATCCTGGATCCATCACTGGATGCGACAATGTTGATTTCAATGAAGATATACATGTCGAAATTTGTTGTTAAACGCATTTAATTCTATTTATTTTGATACCATGTCAAATATGTTATAATAGAAATCGATGGAAGAATTTTAAAATGTTTTCAAGTATAACATCGTACTAATAGATTCAATTTTTCATCAAGTGTAGGATTAGAATTAGTCGAGAAACTTCTATGGCATATTTCGGTAAGAAAAAACGTTACACTCGATATTATGTTACTAGTATGTTCAATATTGTATACTAAACATGCATCTAAGGTCTTCCAATCGTTTTACAAACAAATGAAACTTAAAAGCTCTATTGATACCCCTAACCCAAATACGACTTGATTTTAACGTTGTTTGTTTGTGAATGTAACAACTTACCATTTACGCTAGTCGACTAATAGTGTCGAGGCCAGCATATCTTGGACAAAAACTGCTCTTCCGGCTGCCTGTCTTGTTCTTTCTTCTCTCTCTTCACGACTTAAGGATGAATCGAAACTGCAAGGAGAGACTTATTTAACAATTAACACCGTCCAATACTCCCTAATCTACCTCATCAAATATGCTAAAATATATAATGATAATGAGACAGAGCAATTTGATTTACTACCTTGATTTCCACCTATGTTGTGACGACACGCTTTTCGAGAAATCGGCATCAATACTTGATATCACAGATTTCGAAATTTCTTCTGTTTCAGATGCAGAGAAGTTCAAAAGAGATGATAAAAAAGTATCAGGGACTGCATTGGATGAAGTTGTAGTGTGTGATCGATAGCCACTGCCTCCTAGAAGGGCCTGTAACTGGGCATCACGAAGATCCTTTCCCAGCACGGACAGCGGTCGACTGTTGGGAACGGCAGCTCTATGCAGTCTTCGACGTCTCTGAAGGTAATTGCAAGTTAAAGAAACCTTTCTATTAAAATGCAGGAATATAAGTTAAACACGCATCAACGTGTAGTTGTATTCAAAATATAAGGATATCTTGAATAAGTGCCCGTGCTGCAGTATGATATGATTTAACACATCTCCAGTAACTTCAACCGAGCAAACAGGACAGGCCTGCTAGAAAGAAATCAATGTAGTATAAGGTTCTTGAAACAACATTTAGCACATACTTACTATTCGAAGCTTGTTTTCAACGAAAAGTTGGATCCCACCATAAAAACTAAATAAAGAAACAAATAAATCTTGAAGTACAGAAAGAAGTAGAAGAAGAATGTAAAACACTCTCTCTCCGTGTATGAGTGAGCACTTGTGCAAAGTGCCATCAGATCAAATGGACTACAAATAAAGTTGATATTGTCAAGTGAGATAAAATAGAGAAGAGAGAGATATAAATCCTGATTCTGATCAAACAGACAGTCTTTACCATGTATTAACCTCACCAGTCGATGCAGTGACTTGCTTATTCAATTGATACATACAGATGTACTTGAGATGGTGTAGGAATCTTTCTTTGATATTCTAATATAGCCCATTCCAATAGATTATGTTGTAAACATCCTAAAATGCATGAACGTCCAAGAAACCAGAAAACAATCCAAATCTTTATTGCACAATCTGGCTCTAATTTAGAAGGTCCTCGGAAACCCTGCAATCAATCAACCCTCTTCACTAACCTCTTCCCAGAAGGCATTGTGTACGAAAACTTTCTATAGTGATTATGAGCAGAGTGAGAGTGAACCGTTTATACTGGTTATATCAATAAGAAATGGAAGGACTCAAAGAATCATATTCGCACACCTAAAATTTCACTAAAAAGACAAAAAAATTATCATATGTAATCTCATGCTATCTATATCACACTGCTCATTATCATATCTTGCTTTAAGCAAAATGTACATAAATCAGCTCTCATCTTTTCTCGTTGAATCTCTGGGTTCAGTAGGTAAACTTCTTCAACAATAATGCTGCACTTGACCCTTCAGCATAAACCATTATAGCTCTACCGAAATCCCATTAATTTAACGAGATACTAATTCAAGAATAATCCTTATATTGAATACTGCTGAATAGATATCTAAACGTCCCTGATATAAGCATGTTGGAGAGAGAGTTGTTTATAATCAGTTTAAAATTATAAATAGATAGAAATGAATAGTAGATAAGTGAGACGTACTAGTGGGTTCCACAAAATGTGCGGATAAAAGGTGGTTTGATCGATTATAAACCAGATTATAAACATGTGCCAAACATAAGCCGGTTCATGGTTGATATGCAGAATCAAGTAAAACTTGATTGTAAAATAAACCAGATTTTCCTTTCTTAAACAGTCACTGATGTACAATCCACCTTACTGAACAAGGCTTAAAGAAAAAATTAAAAAGGGAAACTTTAGACCGAATTAAGCAAATATAAACATTAGCCGTAAAGAAATCATAAAGAATTTTTCTAAAATAGAAATTCAAAGGATAAATATAAAAATCGATCTAATGAGTAACTCACGATGGCTTTTGATTCGCAAGAGTGTTCATCTTCTAGATGTGAGCAAAGGGAGGCTAAATCAAACTCCTCGTAACAATACGGGCATGGGAATTCAGGTAAAGGGTCTTCTTCTTCAACCTCGAAATCATCGATGTTAAAGCGATCTACTGAAGAAAAATTCGATAAAATTAATTTTTCAGAACAATTGAGAGTGGTATAAAAAGAATTATGGAAAAAAGAAACGAACCCAATCGAGAGGAGTCGTTACGGTGCCTGCCATGGCTCTGGCTGAGACGGTGGTGGTGCTGCAAGATGAATTGGTTCTTCGTGACGGAACGTGAGCCACCGAATTCGGAGTCCATGAATAAAGCCCAGAAAGAAATGGCAGAGACCGAACCGAGATTGGATTATTAATACATAAATTATTACGAAAACAAGATTATAGTAATTTGAAATTTGTCGTTTTCTTTTGGGAAATGGGAACAGGATTTGTTTAGAAAAACCTACTGTGTTTCTATTTTTGTTGTCTGTTTGTGTTCTTGGGAGACATAGGTGGCGTTTGGTATCATCAATATTGGAAAACAAGTCAAAATGGGGAGTACCAAGTTGATGTGCGGTTTTGGACTTGTTCATCATCGTCAAAGTTGGGGTTAATACCATCAATGGTCACTAAACTTTGTCGAAAGTTCCCCAGGGGTCACTGAACTTCAAAAATCCCCTAATCAGTCACTCAACTTTGTCAATTGGTCTCCCATCCATCACCGACCTAACTCCGTTAGTAATTATGATGGATGAGAGACCAATTGGCAAAGTTGAGTGACTGATTAGGGGATTTTTGAAGTTCAGTGACCCTTAGGGAACTTCCGACAAAGTTCAATGACCATTGAGGGTATTGACAAAAATTTGACTTTTTTTTTTATTTTCTAACAAGCCTTATCCACATTATTATAAACAGTGCATAAAGGACAAACAAGACCTTGTTAGAAATTATAAATAACATATTTTATGAAAAAAGAGGAAAAATCCTCAATTACAAAAAATATTTGATAGATTTTTACTCACAGTGATGTGACGAAATGTGATTTCCCTATCTTGTTTTTATTTTTTTTCATCTTTCAATGAATGCAAGTAAATATTTTCTATCAAATTTGTCTATACGTATAGCATGATTGAAAAAAAAAAAAAAACATGTCATCTTATGATCCATTGACAATGGCACACCAAAGCCACTGGAGCAAATAGTCATTCTAGAATCCCCACAATTCGCGACAACCACTCCTTCACCCCCACCAAAACAAGAAGCATCGTCAACCTTACAATTGTCTCGTACACCTTCAAATCACCCTCCACCACATCATTCCCCAGAACTTCATCCATACTTTTGAAGCATCCCAAATTCCCACCATCACTTTCTCCCAATTATTTGTTATATAATAAGCTAATTTAATTATAATTGAACTATTTAAACTTAGTTATATGTGTGTGTAAAATAAAATATCTAATTTGATAACGAGTTATTTGTGTATCATGAATATGAATAAAATAAATATGTAATTGTTGTAAAGTCTTAGATTAAATTTGAATAATTGAACATTGGGATTGGGTTGGGAATAAAGTTAGTTGTGCTAAGATTAATTTTTGGACTAGACTAAATTTCTATTCTTTTTTATTTTCACCATGAATTTAAGCTAAGTTTTCCATTTTTTACAGGGTTAATACCCTCAATGGTCACTGAACTTTGTCGAAAATTCTCCAGGAGTCACTGAACTTCAAAAATTCCCTAATTAGTCACTCAACTTTGCCAATTGGTCTCCCATCCATAACAATTACTAACGGAGTTAGGTCGGTGATGGATGGGAGACCAATTGGCAAAGTTGAGTGACTGATTAGGGGATTTTTGAAGTTCAGTGACTCCTGAGGAACTTTCGACAAAGTTCAGTGACCATTGAGGGTATTAACCCTCAAAGTTGAGCCTCAACACATCTTCCGAATAATTGACTCTAGGTCGTGCATTCATCTTCATTTTGAACGTCATAAAGTAGATACATCAATTGACGTACTAGGTTGACGACTATCAATATTTATTCTTAACCCTTGACAAACGTTGAGTGCACAAAAAAAAAAAAAAAAAAAAACCAAGTATGTTAGAACTCAAGCTTGATATGAGTATGTTATTTTCTAGCTAAAAGTGAATAAAAATAAAATAAAATAGAAAAGTAACGACGGAAGAAAATGAAAGAGGAAATGGACCATCTCGTTTCCTTTCCCTGATATAACTGCACAATAAGTTATGGACATTGAAAGGTTGTATGATAGCCTGTAAACAATAATGGAAAAAAATATTATGAACCAGGTAAGATGGTGAAAAGAAAAGCTCGTAGAAACAAATAAACGGATTTTTTTGCACAAATGATCTCTTAACGTTTGCAAGTCTTGGGGATTGAGGACCCATCCTTCTTGTTTGAGAAATGTATTTAGCTAGAGAGGCGGCTAGTGGATGTTTCCATTCTTGTTCAAAAAATGGCGATTGAGAGGAAGAAAGGAACGACGCGATAGTGAGGAAAGGTAAGCGTAGAGAATGGAATTGGGGTGACGCTGACAAGGGAAGGGAAAAGGGGTATAGAAAATTTAGGGATTTCAAAAGGTAATTGGTGCGTTTATGGGCGGGTACAATATATTTATACAAGATGAAAATATTAATCAATTTGTAAATTGGTCAATTCTTGATTTCACTTGGTGACATGTCCATATGAATTTAAAAATAATTGACTATTTCACATTTTGATTTTGAGTAGAATTTTTTTTTCAGTTGTTACTCTTAAATAGTTAATTAATTTACATAAACCTTCAAAATAAAAAAAATACGTAACATATAAATTATCAAGGATGGAATTGAAAAGAAAGGGTAAAAGAAGGGGCTCCATGGCCTTTTTCCCAAATTAAAAGCCCCCAATTAATATTCATTTTACGATTTTTCATTTTAGAGGTAGGGTTTCTCATTTCCAATTCCCCGTTAACTCGCACCAAATCTCTAACTACTCACTCTCTCTGCCGATGGCAACCAAAGGTTCGTCGAAATCAGTGGAACAATCTGGCGCCAGCATCACAGACGCGAACAGCCACAACTCAGGGTTGAGAAAACCGGTGTTTGTAAAGGTTGATTCTTTGAAGCCGGGGACGAATGGCCACACACTGATCGTGGAAGTATTGAACTCCAACACCGTACTCAGCAAGAAGCCCCGGAATACGATGTCGTTCAGTGGGCCCCATAACCAGAATACTCGTATTGCGGAGTGCCTCATTGGCGACGAAACGGGCACCATCCTCTTCACTGCCCGTAATAACCAAGGTCCGTTCGCCAATCTCTCCTTCAGGCACACGCGTGTATTTATTTACATTTTCTGTAAGGGGGGTTGCTGTTTCGTGCTAAATATATTATTGTTGGGGAGAATTGGTTATTGGCTAAAAATGCTGATAAATGAAACTTTTTTACTTATGAAACTGAAGAAATTGTGAAATTTTGTGGGGGAAGAATACTTGGATTTCTTAATTATTATATTTATCTGGGATTTTATGGCTCAAATTGTATAAATTTCGGCACCTGCGATCTGATTTAGTTTTTTGTATATGTGATTACGCCCGAGCTGTAAATTAGCGAGCATGTATATGCTTTCACCTTTAAGTGTCAAATATTTGTTAAGTTTATGGATACTTTTTCTTTTTTCAGTGAAGTTCATCTCTTGGGCATTTCTAGACATCATCTCTCCCTGTATCGGTGTCTTTTATTTTTTGTTTCAAGCAATACTAATTTTTGTGGTTTGAGTTTGGTTTTCATCTAAACATGAAGGAGACAGTGCTGCTTAATACATTACATAATAATAGGCTGGAAAATGTTTTTAAGCTGTAATCCTCAATTATCTTGCGAATAAAAGCTTTAATAAGCTCTTCTTTGTGGTTCTGCATGGCTAAGTTCAGTTGCAGTTGATTAGCAGTGTTGGAGCCAGTGGAATAGAAGCATAGAGAATTCAGGTTTTGATTCCATTACGTGGATATTATAACAATAGAAAAAGAAGAAAAAATAAAGTTGGAGTCACTCGCCCAAGTCATCTTTTGCCACTCTGTTTGATCCACAGCTACGTCTGCTGCCTACAAGAGAATCCAATGCAATTAGTTTTTCATCAATGTCGGTCATGTTAATTTTAAATAATGCTATCTACCACCAATCTAAGTGGCCACCCATGATAAGTGCAATTAAATTGATGTTTTGACTTTGCATTTAAATGAACCCATCATTTAATGACGTCTAATTATCATCTAGATTGGTGCTAAATAACATTACTCGTTAATTTTAGTCATTTCCTAATTTATTTTTACCTTGTTATCCTTGTTATCTATTTCATTGCCTGCACATCCATTTTACCAACTTTAATTTTGTTGCATTATTTTCTGAACTTCTTATTCTTTGATATCCTCTCAGTACATAAATCAAACTTTCCCAATTACCGTTGTATAGAAGTTTCTAACTTTCTAGGTATCTTCCTATAATGTTGCGTACCTATAATGTTGCGTACTTGTAACACTTCTTCATTTTTTTAATCTATTTAGCATTGGTCCAAAGTGCTCCTCCAAAGCTATTTCAATCTATCTTCCTTAAAGCCTCATCAAGTAAGATCATATATTTAACAAATACTTGCAACAATTTATCTAATCTTGGATATGGCCTATAAGCTCATCCATGATTTTAAAAGGATCTAGATTTAGGATGAAACCTTGATCCAAGTCTATAGTGATAGAAAATTTCTACTACTACATTTCAAAGTTGGAACTTTCTGTATTATACATATCTAAATTAATACTGGTGCGTGATAGAAATTTCTTCTCTTTGGCACTTACCTTGACACTTCTTCTGTCATTTTATCATAGATTTTTGTCTAAATTAATAAAAGCTACCAATCTCTACAGTAGGCTTCACGGCATGAAATTAATAAATGAAATAATTATTATTATTTTAATCAATGTGTCAGTTGTTTTCTGAAAAATCATGTGTGGCATGTCCTACAGCGTCTCCATATCCATGCTTCATAGTTCCCAATCAAGATCATTGTTTCAAAATATTTTATGAGACTTGTGTCTTGAAGTGTGACTTTTGTGAGTCACTAAACGCTTTAAAGCTTACACCATGTGTGCCATTTTTAAGCCCCACACCTTGATTTAGTTAGGCTTACTCTCCAAAGCGGCTAAGGTGGTGCTTGTTTCTATTTCCTTTTATGAAATTTTTATAATTGATCTCAGTTTTTAAGGCTATTTTCTAATACCGTAAAACCTTTTGCAGAGGTTTTTTTTTTGGCTTTGACATGGAAGGAGGAGAATATGCTATTGTAATTCGATGATGATGTCAAACAATGAGAAGAATAATCTGACAGTGATGAGGAGCATGATATGAGAATCAAATATGTTGAGATTTAGCATATTTCTGTATTTTTTATATTTTTTGATTTATTTTATTGGTTTGTGCTTATGTATCAATATTCCTTGAGGTTTAAAGAAGGATTTATTTATTGTTAAAATCTTGAATGCCTTTTTACATCAGTGCTGTTGGACATGTGTAACTGAATATTATTGACATAGCACTAGCAGATGTATATTTGTCTTGTTTTTTATGCCTGAGATTTGTATGATATGGTGCTTTTATGTTCCTCTAACATTCTTGTCTGAGCCACCTGATAATACTATAATTGCCTGGAAACAAATTTAAGCTAGTTTACTCTCTATCTGTGGTTTCTTTTTTGTTTTCCTTCTATTCTTTACTCTTCACGTGGGCAGTTGGATGTTATGTTTCTTGATATTGTTTGATCTCTTAGCCTTGATGTTATGACCTTGGAAGAGGTCTTCTTCTCCATGCTCTTTTTTCCATTTTTTTTTTTTAAATTTCAACCTTTACCTTAAATGTTAGCCAAAAACCAATTAGTCTATCTGGCAGTATAGTCAAAATGCTCTTTAGTTCATCTGAATTATATATACTAGTTGTATTTTGATACTTAATTGTCGCAATGATATTAACTTCTTGCACTTTTGTAGACTTGACTCCACTCCTACTGCACTTACTGATGAATTGATTTGGTTTCCCTGCAGTTGATCTGATGAAGCCAGGTAACACCTTGATTCTTCGGAATGCAAAAATTGACATGTTCAAGGGGTCTATGAGGCTAGCTGTTGATAAGTGGGGCCGCATCGAGGTTACTGATCCCGCAAAATTCATGGTCAAAGAGGACAACAATCTATCACTGGTCGAGTATGAATTGGTGAACGTTGTTGAAGAATCTTGATGCTGTAACAATTTACTTGGCGATTATTGGGTTTGGTATACTGATTTCTCTGAATTATATCGATTTTTATCGTTTAAGATAATTAAATAACTCCATAGGACTAGTATTAGTTTGGTTTGGTTTGATATTTGGCTTGTAAAAGATTATCCCATGATAGCGTTCCTCAAAAATGGGAAGGTGCAGAATCTGAAGTAAAATTTTCACTATTAAAATTATGAGGTCCACAAGTAGATGGAAGCCATGATTATTGAAAACTGTAGTGTCAGCTACATGTGCTTTGTACATTTTAACTATTTTTATCCATCAAACATAATGAAGACTCTTGCATCATTACACGTTCCCCATTTTAGTGTATAATTTCGGTGCCATACTGAAATGTAGTAGTTTCATTCCATTAAGGAGAGACGCAAAAAGAACATTTGGAGATCAACTTTTAACCTAACATATGATACATTGAACGGGTTTGTTACAATAAATAAACTTGATTCTTCTTGTGGGTGGACTCTCTTAGAGGTTAAACTTAGCTCCTGTTTGGTTTTTGAGACACGTTTAGAATGTTGAATTTGTAATTACACTTAGCAACTTTTTCTGCTGTTTTTTATAATTGTTACAAGACTTGCTTTATAGTCCAGTCCATCTTTCAGTTCTTCTCAGGCCAGCTAATATTTTTGTCAATAATCTTTAGATGATGTTCACTGCATTAAATGCTGAACATGTTACTACTCTACGCTATTGACAATGACAACTACTAAATTATCATCTCTAAATTCAGATTTACAACACAATGAAGATGAGAATAAGAATAACATTTTTCTTTAATGAATTGTGTGAAAATTTATTCGAATTCACGAAAATCATTGCAATTTATAATTTTTTAAAATTTGTTAAAATTATAGTGTCGAATACTTTATTTATTTATTTAAGTATACATTTCACTAAAAGAATAAAATTAAAAGCAAACAAAATCTAAATCCATAAGATTTTCTCACTTGGGTTAGGATCATTGGTCCCATAGAAAATAACACAACGAACCTTATTCAACTGCCAAGGACCTTTAGCAATTTTCCTTAAATGTTAGCCCCCCTGCCATTTAATATCCCAAAATTTGCACCTTTTGTTAGGTCAAGTAAACAGGGTCATGATTAACCACACTACATATAGTGCGTGGGTTGGTGGGGGGTGGGAGGAATGGTGGCACAAAATTGTACAATAGTTCATAAATATATTCGTACGCACAACATAGCTCGAAATTGTATAAAATTTAGCTCGATCTACATAAAATTAGGTATATTAAAGTCTTGACTTCAATGCCTTAAGTTTTCGTTTGGAAAATCTAAATATCATCTCGATGTCAATATTCTTATGTACTTTTTCAGTTGCGTCATCAAATACATTTTCTCTAACATCAATATATAACGTAAATTATACAATATTTAATAACTATACGATAATTTATTTCATTAAAAATTACCCAAATACACAAAATCAAAAGTTCATAATCCAATTCTTCAATCTTGAAAAGAACTTTGAAAAAATTATAACATTCCACATAAACAATTCTTCACTTTTCCTATTAATAAACCATAACCTAACACGAGAATCATTCATCAACGTAGTGCGTATGTTTGGTACATAGATTAAAACATATTGAATAGACGAGATGGTAACTATTCTCTAGTTATCAAAGATCTCATCTATCTTCACGGCATAATTTCTTCATCTTGGCTTTCTTGCAACTCATCTTGATTCTGAGATTCTTCCATGGAATTGTTGTAGTCATATGAATTCTCATTATTGCTATAAGAATTCCTATTTCTGTATTCATTTCTTGCTCCAATTCCTTTCAAGCTCTCGTATGGATGATTACTGCTATATTTTTCACTGTTTACATCATAAAAGTACTTGCCATTTTCCAAGAATCTTGTATCACTCATTCCTTGCTGTTGGAAATTGTTTATATCGCCACCGTTTCTGTAGTAATTCTCACGGTGGTTTGAGGTTGCGCCGCCCGTAAACCTGGTGTCGCTCATGCCTTGAGGCTGGCCATTGAGACTACCGCCACCATTGTTGTAATAATTGTTTCTTCTGTAGCCACTCATGGTATTTTCTTGCGGGCTGTTGTAGGAACTACCGCCACCATTGTTGTAATAGTTGTTTCTTTTGTATCCTCTCATTGCATTTTCCTGCGGGCTGTTGTAGTAACTACCGCCACCATTTCTGTAGTAATTCTCATGGTGGTTTGGGGTTGCGCCGCCCATTAATCTTGTTTCGCCCAGCCCTTGCGGCTGCTCATTGAAGTTTCCGCCACCATAGTTGTTAGGGCCTGCGGTATAACTTTTTTCAGTGAATGTAGTCATGTCTTCTGGTTCAGTTACATAGGAGACAGGGTTGTAGTTTTTGGGGCGATATTTGGTGGTTTCGGGTTCAACATTGGTGGCGGTGGCGGTGGAAGGAGGGAGCTGGTCTGATTCATGACCATAAATGCCATAAACATTTTCATTTTGAGGAAGGAAACCAGGTTCTTGCTGTTGATTGTTGGGTTCTTCTTTTTTAGTGTTTGGGCTTTGTGTAATTTTGACGACATTGGTGGTGGTGGTGGTGGAAGTGGTGGTGCTAGGGATTTTGTTGAAGGATTGGCTGTCTCCTGCACGAGTGTGCGCGGCGGAGGAGAGGGCAAGGAGGAGGAGGAAAAAAATGGCGGCAGAGGGAGCCATTGTAGGATAACGAAAGAGATTTTGTTGGTATAATGAGAAGTGGAGTGAACTTGTTATGGCTATATATTTTGTATTGTGTGAGGGGGGTTGGGGGTGAAGATTGGGTCCTAGGCATAAATAGCACTTGAAAGAAGCGTAGTAATTTATTTATTTACTTATTTATTTGTTTTGGGATTTGGATTTGGATGTCTATGGCATGTTTGGTTAAGCTCATAGAAATTACGATTAAGTAAGGCCTCGTTAGGTAGGGATTAAAATTAAAAATATGATCGTTATTGAGTCTCACTCGTCTAATAAAAGTCAACAATAACGACTAATTTTTCAATTTTAATCCCTACCGAACGGACCCTAAATAAGTCAATTTTAAATTAAATATTTACTATGAAGGAAGATAAAAGGGGACGATGCGAAGAGATCCGCAAAGGGCTTGCTAGGCCACCTTTCTTTATTTAAGTCGTGTCCCAATATTCTCTCCTCAGGATAGAATCGTTCTGGTAACAATAGAGATGAAGTAACAAAGTACATAGTTGTGTTACTTTTTCTTTTGTCAAAATTTGACAAAGCAACATTTACTTTTCTATTATTATCAAAATGAGTAACTTCTTTTATTTATAAGCAATAAATGAAACAATTCGAACATATTTAAAATTAAAAAGTTACTTAAAAAGTATATTTAAGAAACTTTCAGTCTAGCCTAATTATTGATGTCAATATCTCGTGTTGTATCGAGAAATATAATATTTTACGGTTAAGATCAATACGCGAAAAGTTAATGAGGTGTCATATTCAAATAATGTTAATAGTTGGGTAACCATTAATTTAACTTAATTTTGTGATGTAAGAATGGCCGAATTAATAACGCAATAAATAGGGTCACACCTTTTAGTTGGTACTTACCAACCCCATAGACAGGCAAAACATGGAAGAAATATGTTGAGATGGCCCGTTAGTTATGCTGGCTGGTGGGGTTGGTTGGACATGAAAAACAATAGTATGGTGCCGACATGTTTGTTTGAGTTGAGCATTACCACAAATAAGATTTTAACTTTTTCTCTTTAATAATACGAATTAATGTTGTACAATTTCTCTTATTAAATAAGTTGTGAGTACAGAAAGTACGAACGTGAGCTTTTTATACAACATAATTACAGAGTAAACCAATACGAATGACAATGGGACGTGTTTTCGGGGGGCATGGATTCCATTCTTCGTCCTTGTCCATTTGTTTCCCTTGTAGGATGAACATGTTGAAATATTCGGAATATAATTAGGGTGATTATATTCGCATATATTGTTAACATGCTAAATTTAGAGTGAGGGTTAAATATTTAATCACTTTTTTATAGTTTTATTTTTTTCTTATTCAAAAATAAAATGAACAAAACAGTCTTTTTTTACTTTGAGCTTATTTGGTGGAGATTAAAATTGAAAAATTATCTGTTATTTTTCAATTTTAATTGCTACCAAACAGACTCTTTATCTTGAAAGAAAATTTTGAAGGAAAATCATATTATGAAATAACTTATGTTAATTTGATAATAGGAATGCAATTTAACCAGCTTGAGACATTAATATAATAATGAGTAAATATTATGAATCTTTCATGCAATTAAAATGTGGTCTAATTATTAAAAATGGTTGTGGGGATATATTTAGCCATATAATTATAGCAATCAAAGTCCTAACAATATTATTATTATTATTTGTTCCTTCAAAAAATGGTAGTTCGATATATCTCTAATACGCTCTTAAACTTTGACATTTTGATACATTGAATTAAATAGAATTAATTACGTTCGTTATCCGTTCGATGTAATACAACATATTACGTACGTTGTTTTTGGAACCAAATAGCAATGGTACAAGTTGACCCTCGGCGATTGTAAAATCACCAAATGATTTGACAAAAAAACTAGGGGTCTTTTAATTTTAATGTTTGACTTGATTTTGACCTATCAAGTCGGAAACTCTGGTAAAAATAAAATCGATTTTTTTGTAAAATTTAATAAAAGTTAATGAAGTTTATGGTTGAAAAAATGATATATGTGGTTAAAATTAATTGACAACATTAATTTAGATTAAAACCTAAATCTTAATTTGTACAAAATTAAGATTTTGAGATCTTGTAATATTAATGTTTATATTAATTAAGAGATAGAGTCGTTTAAAATGCTGCATATTTTATAAGGTTAAAAGAGTAAATAATGTAAGTTAATTATTAGAATTAAATTGGACTTACCGTTCATGTTCGATGCACGGTTAGATATAATTCAACAATGTAACGAATAGCCAAATTATTGTTCAATGTTAATTTGAAGAAACTCTCTATGTTAATATTAGCTAAAAATAGAAAACATTCTGACCAACAATTGTCACTAATATAGAAAAGGGCTTCGAAGCCCAATTCCAACTAAGACCAACTGAAAGGAAAAATAGTCCAAACTGGTAACAATAGCCCAAATGGTCCTATGTGATGAAACTATTTATTTATTGGGAAATTATAGAAAATCAGGGGTTTAAATATTGACTTTTAAAAATCAGGTATTTTATTTTAAATATTAAAGCCTTAATCTATCAAAACTCTAACCTAATTCATTTCTCTTCACTCCCTCCTTCCCTCCCAATCTATTCTTCTCTCCAATCCACCGCCCGTAGCCTCCACGACCGCTGGCGATGGAGCTGCTCCGGCCAACACTACGCCACAAGCGCCCGTCATCTCCGACGCTGCAGATCAAGTAGGAGAAGGGGTGGTGGTGCTGGTTCACGGTAGAGGCGGAGCGAATCAATTTTTTTTCCTTAATTTGATTTCTTCGCACAGATCTGTGGAGTTGTGAGTGATTTGTGACGGTCGTGGTTCGCTGGTTGAGTAGTGGGGCAATGTACTATGCAGTCGGGTGGTGGTTTTAATGTTTCGACGAGGCACACGTTCCGACGAGTTGCACGGTGCGTGGTACAATGGAGGTGTGCAGTGTGGTGGCGGTGCTGCGGTGCGATGGTGGTGCTGTGTTTTGGTTGTGTTGGGGATTTTGGCGGTTCTTGTTGGCAGTGGGTAGTGTTGAGACCGTGATCGATGCTGTGAGAGGGTGGGGTAGCTGGATGCGGTGGTGGTAGGTGTGTATATTGTGGGTACGATGGTGATGGTGGCGGCTCTGTTGGTGTGCAGTGCCTCTAGCGGTGGGTGGGTTTGACATTGTTTTTGTGTACGGGCGGCGGCGATGGCACTTGTGGTTGTAATTATTTTTATTGGCAGTGTATTGGGTGGCTGCTTTGTGTGGTGTGTTGATAATGGTGGTAGCAGCAGACGGTGGTGCAGGTGGAGGATCTAGTGATTGGTTTTGTGACTAAAAATATGATCTGTGACCTTAAAATTAGGTAATCTGTGACCAACCATTTTTTTATCTGTAATCTAGAAATTATATAATTTGTGACTGTAAAAAATCTGTAACTAATTAATTTGGAAATATGTGACTGTGTGACTTGTAAAATTTGATCTGTGACCAATTAATTTGGAAATTTGTGATGCATAACCTATAAATTTTGATCTGTAATCAACTAATTTTGAAATATGTGACCAACAAATTAATTGTGACCTATAAAACTTTTGAATTGTGACCGTCGGAATAATTGTCGGAATCGGAGCAGTCGCCGGAACGATCGCCAGAGAAGAGTGGTGGTTAGAACGATCGTCGGAATAGTCCCCAGAACGGTAGGGGTGGTAGAGGGGGGGTGGGGTGAGTTAATTATATTATTTAATAATTAATTAATAAAAATATTTTTAATTAGTAAATAAATACCTGAATTTTGCATTTTGAAACTTGACACCTGAAAAATGAATTGTGTCAAAGTTAACACCTGACTTTTGAATTAATTATTTATTTATTTGGACAACTTACTCTAAACAATGGTCAACATTCAACGAGAACCATGCTACACGTACACCTATGGTTTACACTTTTGTTGACGATTGACAAGGTGGCAACAGTTTGGCAGATGACTTTTTCTTCGACGCCATGCACAAATATCAAATAAATAATTATGCAGTAAGCAAATAAATATCAAACCACCTAAGTTGGTAGCCATTAAAATTCATACGGGTGGCCAAAGTTTATAGAAAAAATATGTAATTTTTTGCTGATTGTTAATTTTAACTAGTTCGAATTAGCATGCTACATACAAAATTATTTGCATCAAATAATAATGCCAAAAGTGGGCCAGATTTCTACAAACAATTCAGAATTTCAGGCACTGGTTGGAAGGTTTAGATGGAGGATTATTGTGGTTGTTTTAACTAAAAAAATTGTCAATATATTTGGTATTTAGTACTATGTTTTGATAGTCGAGATTTTATTTGAATGCGTTGAACAATGAGTAGCCATCGAGAGTCGAAGTTATATTTGTCAATATACTTAGCGTAGTTTGGATCCAATGTTGAATAAGGTTAAATGGTAAAATAAAAGAATTTAAATTTTTTTTAAAATTTTTATTTATCTAAACCTCCTTATCGAAGGTTAGATAAATATTTTGTTGTGTTAAATATATACGATACATATGCTATTATTATCTATATATGTCTTGCTGTCACTTTGTCTCCTTTTCTTCCATAACTTGTAGGTGCATTTAGTGACAGAAGAATATAATAGTTATAACAAAGAACATTAGATTTGAATAAAATATCTTTAAGGGGCATCATGATTGATAAATATCACCTAGTTTAAATTTGAAAGATATAAATAAAAGCAAAATCGTATTTGACAACCATTATTTGGGAAAAACAATATTTTGAATAGTATTTTTTAGGAGTGTATGATTAAAAATTTTTGGATTTATGTGCAAAATATTTTATTGTATGAATATGTGGTTAAAAATGAGTAAAGAGTTTCCAAATAATGGTTGTCAAATAGGGATTAAATAATCTATTCTACAATGAATTAAATTTAGGCTCCGTTTGATTTCCATAATTTTCCATTTTTCAACTTTTGTAACATTTGATAGGCAAAAAATTTCCGGGAAAATATTTTCCAACTTTATAAATTTTCCATCTTTTTGAAGAAAATAAATTCTTTATGTTTTGGTGGGTAAATATTTTCCAGTTTTTTTTTTTTTTGGGTAATTGGAAGAAATTCTAGATAAAATGGTAAAAAAAAAATTTCACTTTTATTGACAATTTCCATACAAAACAAAGCCAAACGAATGATATTCGGTATGGTTATTTTTTTTTTTCAATTTTTTGTGGGTAATTGGAACAAATTCTAGATCCAATAGTGGAAAACATTATCACTTTAATGGACAATTTTCATAAAAACGAAATAAAACAGATTCCAAACTTTCAACATTTTCCATAGAAAATTATACCAATCAAACACAATTAATTACAATTCCCAATAAAACAATTTCTAGGAAAATATTTTCCCTATAAAACATTTTATTTCCACCCAATTTCCATCTTACAATCAAACAGACCCTTATAAACGAGATAAAAGTAAAATAAAATAAAAAAAGAGTAAGAGAGAACAAGGTTTAGAAAGATGTCCAACAGAACGGAAAAAATAAAATTGAATTGAATTGAAAACTAATATTTGTGGAATCAAATTAATGATCAGAATACAAGAAAATATATGAAAATTTTGTTTATTATTTTTTCTCCTAATATAATTGCTTGTTTTTCATATAATTAAGATTCCAATCAAATCTCAATTACAATGGAAAACATGTACACATGATCTCTCAATTTTTTTCTACCAAATCAGAACCAAAACCTACCTAAATGGCCCAACTACCTAAGTGTCATATTTCCACCTTTTCTTACCAAGCAAGCCTTATTTTGTCCAAGTGTACACATTTTCTTCAATAAGGTACCATCTTTTTCCAACTCCGTTCTCACTCGTTTCAACTCCATATATTACATAAATTCAAGTTTCCCAAAATTTTGTTTCATCAAACCCTCCTCTAAAACAACAAGAAAAATCTACAAGATGAGATATGATGATCAGATCATTATAATTTATGATCTTGTTTTGGCCCTTCTTTCAATATCATTTATAATTCTTGTAGTCCTCTTACTGATTTTCTGCAAGAAGAAGCCAATTAAGGCTGAAGAAACTCTCCCTGCAAAACGTTATGCATGTTCATATTCTTTAATGGAAATCGATGCCGCCACGGAAAGGTTCAATGACCGCAGAGTCATCGGAAAAGGCCACCTGGGAACCGTATATGCGGCCGTCATGCCGCCTAATGGAGAAATAGTGGCAGTGAAAAGGATTCATCCATGGCTTGTTTTGAATAATCCAGGTTTTGGATTCTCTTCAATATTAAAATGGCTTTCTTTAGCAGAAAGTCCTCATTTAGTACCTGTCCTAGGATTCTCCGAGGCACCCGGAGAAAGAATTATAGTAATGGAATTTGGAGGTATGTTGAGTTTGGATTTCTATTTGCATCAAAACTCCGACGGAGCGGCGTTTATGGATTGGCGGCGGAGGTTGAGGATTGCGGCCGGGACAGCTCGGGGGATCGAGTACTTGCATGAAGTTGTGGCGCCACCTATAATTCATGGTTGCATAAAGCCATCGAATATATTGATTGATGAAAAGTTTTGTGCCAAAATAAGTGATTATGGGCTATATTTCATGGCAGCCCATGAAAGGCAAGGCATGGTAGGCTACGTGGATGAAGAGTACTGGTTGGAAAAAAGAGGGGCTTCAAAGGAAAGTGATGTCTATGGATTTGGTGTTGTTTTGTTGGAGCTTTTGAGTGGCAGAAAAAGTAAACAAGGGTTGCTTGTGAAATGGGCAATCCCTTTGATAAAAGGGATGAAATTTAGTGAATTTTTGGACCCCAGACTTGCAATTCCTTGTGATGTTAATCCTCTTGTTAGATTAGCTAGGGTTGCTTTGGCTTGTGTTGGGAATTCTAGGAAAAATAGGGTTTCAATTGTTCAAGTTGCAACAATTTTGAACAATTTAGAGATTGAGTTATAAGTTTTTGAGAAACGATTTTGTTGTATATAGTAAGTGAAAAATTGGGCTTCTGTTGTTTGTTGATGACACGTTGAGAAATTCAAAATTATTTATTTATGAGTATATTTGTAATAATTTGGCAAAGCGAGAAATTAATGTATATGTACATTATTGTTGATATTTTATAATGTGTGTTAAAATTTGATCAGTGATATGAAATACTATTGTAAAAATCGACGACTATGATGAATGCCATAAATTAGGATGTCAAATTTATTGTAAACAAGAATGTATGTACAACATGATTGATATATGGATAGAATTAGTTGAAACCATAAACAGTAAAATCCGAAATAGGATTATCAAATAATTGACTATTGATTCGATAGACTTGACGTTGCTTTTGGAAAAGAACAAGAAGTTGAGTAATAATATTGTAAATTGTGGAATCTTTCATGTTGTTGGCTCCTGTTTTGTACCGTAAAAGTTGGGCGGCGGGCGGTTTGTATTGTGGACGGCGGTTCAAATTGATTGAGTGGAAGCATTGCCCTTCAACCCCACTCAACCTCCACCGGCACCCCACTTCCGGCCTGATGGACCCTTTCCGATTCCATTAAATTGCCTTTTGGCGTAAATGTTTGTCCTTTAGATTGTCTTATCTAAATCATTTGGCTAAGCATACTGTATTAAGCTCTTGTTTGACAGAGATTAAAATTAGATTTTTAGTAAGTTTTGATAATAAAAAAATGATGAAATGTATGGTTGAAAAGTTGTGAGACCAATGAAATTCGTTGTTAATATTGATTGTTTGACTTTGACTTAAATTAAAATCTGATTTTGATCAAATACCAAACATGGGCTAAATATTTTTTGTGGTAAATAATTTTTTTATTTATAAATTTTATCTTTAATATTGGCCAAAAGCTTGTACAAAGGACATACGTGTATTACACGAAACCCACCAATTATGTAACTTTCTTTTGTCGTTGGGAATAATATTTTGTTTCTATTGTTATGTTTCTTTGGAAAAGAACAACATAAATAATTGTGTGTTGCTTATAGGATAATTTTAATCATGTCTCATGAGGAGTAAGTAAATTATACATAACCTCTCATATTCTTCTTTTAATTTATTTTATTTGCCAAAATATATATAACCTCGAATATTTGTTGATATACGAGTTGGGTTAATCGAGTTTTTTTTTTTTTTTTAAACCACTTATCCAATAATTTTTAGCTATTAATGAAGACTTAAATGTGGGATTGGATTGTTCGACTTAACCTCCTCGTATATTGAATATTGATCACAAGAAATGCATTGGGGTCGTTTAACCTATCCTTTATATGTAAATATTGATTAAAAGAATGGCACAATTGGAAAAGTATTTCAATCTACACAAAAATTGACATAAATAGCATCTAAATGGGACGTGCGACAACATGTAGTCCCTTTCTGCAAACTTTCACTTGTGCGACAACATGTAGTCCCTTTCATAAGTTACAGGGAAGAAGGCGAGGGAGGGGATGATGAGTTTTTAGTTGGGCCAATTTTATTTGATTTTTTTAAGAATCTGGTCCTTCTCTTTAGTTGGGCTTTTTTTTTTTTTTTAAATTGAATTAGCCGTTGGACATTTCACATTTTCAAAAAGGGAAAAATGTATGGTTCTGAGATTTACTTTCACGAAATCAAAAATCAGATCCCAATTTTTAAATTTGTAAAAATCAGGGTTTTCCATGAATTAATTAATTATATTTTACAATTAATCTATTAAATTAAATATTTAATTGTAATATAATATAATATACCCCACCCCACCCCACCCCACCCCACATCCACTGTTCCGGCGATCAGCGACTACTTCGACGACCAATGACTGTTCTCCGGCCACGCTTAATTCCGGCTACTATTTTCTCGTGACCGTTGGCCGTCACATAATTCCAATAACTGCTCCGATTCCAAGGTCACAGATTATTTTGAGGTCACAAATGAAAAAAATTGTAGGTTACAGATTTTTAATTGATCACAGGTTAAGAAAATTTGTTGGTCACATATCAAAAAAATTATATGTCACAAGTCACGTATTTTCAAATTTGTGAGTCATAGTTCAATAGCTAGATCACAGACACCAAAAAATCGTCAATAGCTAGGTCACGGACACCAAAAAAAATCCACAACAGTTCAATAGCTAGGTCACAGACACCAAAAAACCCACCACATGTTCAATAGCATGGTCACAGACACAAAAAAAAAACCCACCACAGTTCAATAGCTTGGTCACATACACAAAAAAAAATCACAAAAGTTTAATATCTAGGTCACAGACACCAAAAAAGCTAAGTCACAGACGAAAAAAAAACCAACCACCGCCCACAGATCTACCACCACAGCCCAAGACATACCACCGCTCACCCACACACGTAGATCCGCCACCACACCCACAGATAGTCACCCACACACAGATCCGCATCCAAACACACAGATATCTCGCACACCCACTGCACTGCCATTCTACCACTCAAAAAAAAGGGAGGGGAGGGGGAGAGGCGGCGCGACACAACTGCGACACCGCTGCTGCGTTGCGCAGCAGATCGGGGGAGAAAGGGAGAAGACGGGATGGAGGGGGAGAGAGAAGGGAGGAGGGGAGGGAGAAGGGGTTGAGCCGGCCGAAGGCGAAGGCGGCGGCAGGTGAGAGAGAGAGTAGATATGAAATGGATTAGGGTTTGGATAGGATGTTATATTTAAAATGAAGTTGGTGGGGTAGGTAGTGGGGTGGGTATATAGATTAATTTAATTTAAAATATTATTATTAATATTAATTGTGAAATTAAAACCTGATTTTTGATTAAATAAAATAAAAACCTGATTTTTTAAAAGTCAAAACTAAACATTTTCCTCTTTTCAAAAAACACATAAAGCCAAACCCCATCTCTGAATTCTGATTGAGGAAGAAAAGAAATTGCGAGACATGGGAAAGCAAGGAAATTGCTATCACTGTGGTGTTACAAGTGAGTTTTGTTTTTCAGAATGTTCCTCTTCAGATATCATGAAATGAACATTTTTTCAATAATTATTCCTATATTCTTTGATCAAATTTTAAATGCAAGTAATGTATACCGGTTGAATTGCTTGGAAGTTGGAAATGGAAGAGGTTAACCGGACAAGTCATATTTTCTGTATGCATTGTTGGGAACCTACTTAGTCATGCGCAGCGGAAGTAAAAAGCAAATTTCGATTCCCAAACAAGGATCTGCTTTATGTTTAGATAGAAACTGTGATAGAAATAATACCTTGATGAATTCTGCAAACTCTTTTGCTGATTCACGAACTCCAATGATCACGATCTACAATCCAAGCTGTCCAATTGT
Organism: Fraxinus excelsior; assembly: GCA_019097785.1. Taxonomy (NCBI): domain Eukaryota; kingdom Viridiplantae; phylum Streptophyta; class Magnoliopsida; order Lamiales; family Oleaceae; genus Fraxinus; species Fraxinus excelsior. The sequence continues at coordinate 1,218,460 of CM032637.1, read as the reverse complement.
CCAGCCTCCAATGGTGATCCACACAGAGAATAAGAATGACGGCTAGGGTTTTCTTTTCTCGTGCTAGCAAGAATAATGAATAATCCATTAGGTTTTTCAAACCCTAACAGCTTATTAATATGAGTCCAAACGGGCTGGCCCATCTCTTAACTTAACCCGGTCCAACATTTAATTAATCAAATTAATTAAATCCGGTCCATGAATTAATTAATCCAATTAATTAATTCGGGTCTATTAATAAGCAACCCAATTAATTAATTATCCAACACTTGTCAATTAATTAATTGGTAAATCTCATTCTTCTGATTCTCTTTTGTGTGTGACCCATTAGGTTCCGATCACGATGCCTAACGACGTGAATTATTATTTTGATCTAATCAAAATTGATAAATTAAAATACCCATTTTAATTTATCATCAATTCACATTCGTCGTCCCAGATTGACATCTAGCAATGTGTCAGGGCAATACATGTGACGGGAAATGTCACGTGACATGACAAAACCAAACTTGTTCGTTTATCGTGAAACTATAATCCCTTCGTCAATATGATCCGATCAATTACGAGATATGGACGTGATGTCAATCTCAATTATCGATCATATCTTTTATCCTACTGTTAAGTCAATGTAAGTCGAAAAACTCTTTTCCGACTTATGAGTTCACCTTGGCCAAGGATTTCATTATCAACTTAACTGGATGAAATGTATATCATAATCTCTTACTATCTAAGAGTGACGAATCCTCTATTGATCATTCACAACCTTCATATGATTCTTGACATACCCGAACGATGTCGTATTAGCGACCCTTGACAGAGCAACATCGACATCACCAAAGCATGACTGTCCTCACATAAGGCACTATGATGACCTCAAGTCAAAGGACCAATTCCACTACCGAACGTTAGAGATTAACCACTGACACTCAGATAGTTTTCCATGTGGAATCTCTCAGCGGGTCTCCAATGTTTTGTTCTATAACAAAACATTTACGTGTTCATTCAAGTGTCTCCACACTTTAGCTTGTAAGATCAACTACTTACTTCATAAGTAAGAAATGCACACGTGATGGTCTATCCATAATAACGATATCCGTATCTCGTTATTACATACGACCACGGACGATTTAAGATTCAGTCATATGTAATTTGTATCTCACAATCACAACTCTTTGTGATTAACAAATCATCAAGACTTGAATCTACGGATTCTATTATTTAATTAATTAGAATATTAATTGAATTAAATAATAGATCTTGCCATAAATATGCATCGGTTATATATACATTAAAAGTGCTTATGTCCAAAGTTGATTGGACCTAGGGCATAACACTTACATGCATCTTATTCTGTTTGTTTCCTGGTCCTTTCCCTTTCTTCTTTTGACATTTTTTCGATTTAATTCCTCAAGTTTGCCCACAAAATTGGTCTTTTTTTTTTTTTACTAGATTTATTATCTTCCTCAGTTTGATGCTTACTGTCCATTTGCCCTCTTGAACCACGTGTAAACTTCAGAAATTATGCTAATAGACTGTTAAATCGTGTTTCTGGTCAAATTAGAGTCGAACTGCTAACCACATCATAGGCATTTGTTATTCATACTTTTTTTCAACTATGAATGAAGAAGCTTTTGTTTGTCTACTATCTGTTGCACTTGACACAAATTCCTCTCTCAATGGAAATTAGAGGTTCATTTCTAACCTGATCCAAACTTTTGAGTGTTGCCATTACGGCTTCAGACTTCATTTTATACTGCTAATAATTTTGACTGCATACTGGTTTCGTATCCTCCTCAAGTTTTTATCTTCGTTCTCCTGCTGGGAAGAAATTCTTCTTACTTTTAAGTAGGGGTGTCCAAAATATCCGAACCGAACCGGACCGAACCGAACCCGAACCGAACCGAACCGAACCGAACCGAGCGGTTCTTCGTAAGTTAAAGACCCGAACGGGTACCCGAATCGAGAACCGAAAGGTTTGGGTCGGGTCTTGGGTCTCGACCAAGAACCGAAGAACCGAATGAGACCCGAAACTAAATAATTTTTTTATTGAATTAATTAAATTATTTTATTTTTTCTAACATTTTAAATTGGTGGAAGATTAATAAATCAAGATTTGAATTTTTATCTGAGGTTGCAAGGGATGTTCTTGTCATTCATGTATCTACAGTTGTTTCTGAGTCATCATTTAGTACTGGAGGGCGCATTCTTGATCCATTTAGGAGTTCTTTAACTCCTAAAACAGTTGAAGCCTTAATTTGTACACAAAACTGGCTAAGAAAATATTATAGACTCTTGAAAGTTTCCCAAGATGGAATTTGCATTGAAGAAACAGAGTTCTATGAGGGCATTGAGACAGGTAATAGATATATATTATATTTTTTTATCAAATCTTATTAGTTAAATATTTTTTAGTTTATTTGTTTGTTAATTGTGCTTTTTCAATTCTTGTAAAGTTTTTTGCCATGGCAAGTCAAGCAGTAGCAGTTGATGATTAAATCAAATAGTTGGTAAGTATTAATATCTACTTTTTGGTATTTGTATGCATTGAATTAATGTTATTCGACAGCTAGTTATTTTTATATTTTTGAATTTGGTTACGTTAATTTGTAAAAATTACAAATGAAATGTCATTATTTATATTTATGTAGTATTGCTGTAAATGTTAAAAAATTTAATTATGGTACAGAACCGAACGGAACCGAACCGAACCGAACCGAACAGAACCGAACCCGAACGGTTCCATAAATATATTTGGACCCGACGGGTCCATTTATTAAATACCCGAAAATTCTGGAACCGAGCAGAACCGAACCGAACCGACCCACGGACACCCCTACTTTTAAGCTTCTGCCTTTGCTTAAAATATGCTGCTGATTATATATCTTTATGCTTTGCCTCGGACCACTTGATTGTCGACGGTCAACAATTTCGTCATAACTCATTAATATTCTTGAATTCATAGCTGTTAATTAGGGTTAATTAACTGCACCTTACAAAGAAACCATTTTTTCTTTTTTCTTTTTTTTTTTTAATGATTTTTTAGAACCGTATATGTATCCCCCACAAACATCAAAATATTTTTAAGTATTATTTATTCCTTTCAAAAACTTATTATTCTGAGAAATGTTCCCACTTGTTTTGTCTTATTGCTTAAACTATTTGAACCGTCTCAACATATTTTTAGTATTTCTCCATCACATCCATTACCATTAGTCGATTCATATTCTCCACTAAGCAACACTTCGTACGTAGGCACACATTGAATGGTGAGAATAACTTTCTTATTAACATGTGCATCATCAATCGTATTTACATGGATACATGAATTATTTAATGATAAAAGAAGAAAAATATTCTAAAGGAATCAGGGACAGATCCAGAATTGGATTACAAGTCGCTCTGGCTAATAAGTAAAAAGAAAAATTATACAAGAATTATTTTTTTTTCTACTAAAAAAATCCAATGGGCTACTGCCCGGTCCAGCCCCCAGATCCGTTCCTGAATGGAATTGTTTTCGATAAATGAATTGAATATAATATTAAGATCTTGACGTGAAATTCAGCAAAATACTTATTATTGTGGATTTTCAGAATTGGTACTTGTATCTTTTTGGGGATAAGAAGTCAATATTCTAAGGGATAAAGGGAAGAAAAGTAACAAATTAACCAAGTTCAAAACTGCGACGCAAATGAAGCCAACTGGTGTAATATTATGAAATCCAACCATAAAGTAACGTATTAACGTGTTATTATACCGTTATCGTGCTTACAAACTACTTTTTTTTCGGTTACAAAATGAAATAAGAAAAGAAAAGAAAAGAGAAGGAAAAAAGCAAAATTCACAGCCATAAGGCACCAGCTTTTCTTAACAACGGCACCAGTTCACCGGAAATATGAGCCGCCATAACTTCATCAAGCCCACCAAACAAATTTCCGCCGACAAAAACTGCTGGAAATGGTGGTGGTGGCCGGTCGGCTTTCTCTTCTGGATTATCGATAATCTTGGAAAATTCTTCTATTGTGGCTGATTCATTTTGCTCGTTTATGTCAAATATGGTGGGATTGACGCCATGGCCGTGTAACAAAAGTTTGATAACATGGCACATGCAGCACCCACTTCGGGCAAACACCACCACTGGATTCTCCGCCACCAATTTTGTTATAATTGAGTTAGTGGCTGTGGTGCTGGCGCCACCGGTGGAGGTGGTGGTCGTGGAAAGGGAATCATTGTACGGGAGTGCTTGTTGCATGGTAAGGATCTCAGAGGTATGGTGGGTGCAGTCAGAGGAGAGGGGAGATGAATGGTGGCGTGGCAGAGTTATATATAATAGCGAGATGGGGGTGGGGGTGACTGTAAGGTCAACGGAAGTGACGTAATTGTGGACGTCATGGTTATTGCTGGGGTGGGGAGGGTGGAGTTGAGTGGGCCGAGTCCTTATTTAAGCCTAGACAGATTCCAAAATTTGGATTTTGTGGACGGCTTTCAATTTGGTGAGTTAGGCATTAGTCATTGATGACGTACATTACGTTGCAATAGTCTTTTTGGCTTTAAATCGTTCGATTTTACTCAAGTTTAATTGGAATGTTGAGCATTACAACATCTATAGACTATAGCTCAATTAAAGTCCGAGCTTTACGTTTAGTGGTTCATGAATACCAATCAAACGGAGTACGGGATACGATGTATCAAAGATCGAATCTTGTCCATCTTCTGAGGAAGAATTTGGCGTGATGATTGGATATGTTGAGCATAACAATTATGTTAGGGTTCGTCCCAGATTTTCTGCTCTCGAATTGAATTTTAATTACCCCCTTCTGAGCTCCATTATAATGTAATTTTTTGGGGGGAAAATGTATTTTGTAATAGTGATTTCTTGAAAAACGAGTAGTTAAAAAAGAAGAATTTTTTTTAAATTTACGTGTAATATTATTTTATTAAGAGATTTTAATTGAAAAGAAAAGAGAAAAATATATTATTGGTATAATAGAGCTGAAACTGGGGCTTATACAGGCGGAGTGACTATTCCCCTCTTCGAATATGATAGTTAGCTAATGTCAAGAGATTATTCAAACAAAACCAAATCGTGATGTCCATACTTATCTATTTCTCACTTTGTTGGCTTTGGTAATTATGTCAAATTTTTGGTCCTTCGATTTGTATTTGTATTGTTTTAAAATTGGACAAGATTATCTATCAGCTTGTCATTATCAGCCACGTATGCAATTTGGTCTTTATCTTCTAATTACGTTGGCATATATATCATAAGATATTAAATCCGACTCCGCCACGAATCTAGTTTTGCATCTTTTTTTATTTTTGAGTCAGCATGCAACTATATTGAATTGACTGAATTTGATAATATTTTTTTTGTTGACCTAGGGGCGAAGGCTTGATCACTGTGAATACGGACTAGGTAAATCTCGTTCCATACGCAGTAGTCATCAAATCACACAGGATAGGTAAACCGCACTAGGCAAACCTGGTGCGCGGCTCGATCGAAAAAAGTGTTGACAGGAAATTCGAACTCGTGACATTCGATCTCCACGTTCACCTGCTTCACCAACTCGATCACCTTCGGAGGGGTAACTGAATTGGATACTATTTAATCGGACCCATTACGGGCAATGACGACCTCATGTTGAAAACAAATTTAGAGTAATCAAAAGAATTTTTTCTTTGTATTGTATTATAAAAATGAAGAACGAAGTATCATAGAAGACTTAGAAGTGGATGGATGAATACCTTAAAATTAAGTGTTTACTTTTGGTATTTCATTTCTCTTTTTAAGTTGGGGGACGAACATTTGAATATGAAAACATGTGCATATGGTCGAACTTTATCATTCTTTCATTGGAGAGGCTATTCGACATGAACTACCATCCTTACCACTGTCTCTATTTGATTGTGATCATTTCAACCTTACCTGATGTTTGGGAGTGGGATCCATGTATATAGAAGAATAAATAAGAAACTTGTAATTGATACATTTCAGAAGTTCTGTTTATGATATAGCTCAAGAAAAAGTCGACTCATTTCCTTCTTTGTTCTTTTTAATCAAGATGGTTGCACAATCTAATATCACGTTGAACAACCTCATACAATAGCTTAAGATGTTTCAACAATGTTTGGGCATTCACGTTTTTTTGGGATTGGATCTTCCAAACGGACCACTTTTTTCTGTTCGTCGGATGAAAAGTTCATTATATTCACAGAATCTCTATAGAAAAAGTAAAGAAAGAAAATGAAAACTGAATCAGAATGTACAAAACAATTTCAGTGACTAGAACAGTACCTAAAAGACCTGAAAGCAGCAACCAGAAGCACTGCAGTTAGGAGTTTAATGTACATACAGAATTGGTTAAGCTATATAAATAGATAGCTACTGACACTTAAAGGTTACATTGCACCCCTTGGAATTGGCTCTCTTCAATGTACCTCTAGTACATTTTTGTTTTTCTGATATTGATAGAAACGATTCAGGCTCCGACGTTGGAGGCGAGAAACTCTGTAGCAGACCTGAAGATGGGCATTTCAAGATTCCTTTTAAGGGCTTTTTTGACATACAGACGATGTCGTTTCTTGAATAATCGCTTAAATCGCCCTTCCAACCTTCATCATTAACAAGATCATTATCAGATGATTCCTTTTTAACCTTGGAACGTGAACAATCTTCTACGACCTTGGCATGTATGAGAAAATTGCTGAAAGGATCCTCTTCACATTTCGTCTTGACAGGAACATTACTGTCGTCAAATATATCCTCTGTTTCTCTTATTTCAACACGCATGTATTCATTGTTCTCCTCAACTTGGTATTTAGGTTTTTCCTTCTTAACTTTGGGCAATTTGAACCATCCTTCTTTTAACAAAGAAAGAGAATTCAGATTCTTAAGAAAAGAGCTTTTCTTGGGCGAGGGTGAGGGTGAATCCTTCAATTTCTTCTTGTCATTGGCACCTAACAATCCCATAGCAATAATGCTGGTAATAAAAAGCTGACAAATTGCACATTTAATTTGCTCGTGTCTCTCAAAAGACGAAGCCTCTGTCAAGCCGGTCATTCTCTTGATCCCAAGAACTTTTCGTGCCAAAGCAGCAAGCTCCCGTCTTTTATACTTGGGATCTTTAAGAATTTCTGCAGCTAGGTAACCAATATCCACTTTGCTTTTAGTCAATCCCAATTCTTCAAACGGGAACAAATCTTTCTTCTCAGGAATACCGAAGCCAACAAAACGAATTCTTTCATCGGTAAGAAATTTGAGGATCGAAGGAGGCAACTCGTCCCCTAGATGAAACCTGAGGATCACACAGCCAACACCAAAGCACAATAAAATCAACAGAACGGATGGATCACGAGGATGGCACATAACATCAAGGCCAACAACCGGTGGACGGTCCCAAATCTTTCCGTCTGGGAAGAGAAAATCCATCGCGCATAAAGCTTCAAAATCCTTTGCTTTGAATGTGATCCCTTCAAGCTTAACTTCAAAGCAATTGGTTTTCAAGAACACAGTTCCTGCCATTTCAATGTGAATTCAATGGAAACAATGCAACTATTTCTTGCAAAGCATATATACAGGGGAACTTTATCAAACACAAAAGGGGCAGAGTGGAAAACTCTTTCAAGAAAGAATAGCATCTGAATCAATATTGCAGGGAGAAGAGTTTCTGTTTGGAATAGAATTCAAACCCACAATACAGGGAAGTTGAATGAAGAGAAAAACCATTGATTTTTCGGTTTTAATAAGGTTTTTTTTTTTTTCTGGATATGTTACAAATTGCATCCACAAAATTCTAACTGATATTGGGATTTAGCCCCAACCATTCAACTAAATTAACGGTCCTTCACAAATAAAGCAATTCCACTAAGGTTTTAGAGAAATTCCACTTTGCTGACCGAGGGACTTAACCTTTTGTTGGTGGTCTACAATAAATAATTAGAATGACCCCGGCGGTAACGATAGCAAGCAGCCTTGTAAGGGTGACCCGGTGGACCATCGTGCTACATGTACATCAAGTTTGACAATCATATGATTTAATAGATTTACCTGTATTGATTTTAACAATACTTCTTTCAATTAATAACGAGATTTCCAACACATAAAAGGACGTCAGTATTGATGTCAACAAGGAATGTACTAGAAATATAATTCTACAGTGGACGAGATTGACTTACTCTTCCTACTTATTTGTCAAAATTTCTATCTCCAACTCGACATAGATAAAAGTAAATAGAATCGATTAAACTAAACTGAAAACCAATTAGAACATGCTAATTTGGTTTGGTTGAATTGTGATGACTAATGTGTAAAGATGCTTCTTATCTCTAAATACTTGTGTGCATTGGTCATAATTTCTCCTTTTAATTATGTTCTCTCGAATGAGGCATCAAGAATTGACGATGGAGAATCCTGTTGTTGCTGTTAGTGGCTGTACTTTTATTCGTTTCTTGCCCTCATCATTTTCTTTTCTCCTTATTCGAATGGGGCATTTTAATGAACTATTGGACAACTTATTCAGAGATTTTAACCAGGAGTCTGTTTGGTACGGTTTAAAATTCAATTAAAATTGAAAATATGGCCGTTATTGGATCCCACCCGTCTAATAAAAATCAACAATAACGGCTATATTTTCAATTTTAATTTGATTTTAATCTCTACCAAACACTCTCCTAATTTAGTTTTAAGTACTAAAATTATATCATTACCCTCTTTTATATTTTTCTGCTCAACTTTTATCTCTAAACGATATTGCCTCTAACCTTTAATTTTTGGTTCCCATGGTACCATGATGATTTTCGTCCGAAATTTTACTAAGTTGTCATGTGCAATTTACTTACTTGAACAATGAAATATTGTTCGAATATTGTTTCACCTATAAAGAAGGAAAAATGAAAACTTATCACCTTTAGGACAATCCCAACCTTTAGTCGTTGCCACCCAAACACCTAACCAGTCATTACTCTTGCTTTATCGTGCCATCGCCACTCTCCATTTTCATCGAAGAAAGTGAGGGACATGGTAATATTGTAAAATGTGCAAGGATATAGGCAGAAGCCATGATTTTCCTTAATAATGGAAACTAAGCTTCTGTTTGGTCTAGATAAAAATGAGATGTTTAATAGCTTTTTTTTTTATAAAAGTTGATAAAATGTATAAATGAAAAGTAGATAAAAGTTATGGATTCCATGAAATGTATAGTTAAAAATAAGTTTGATGAAAAATGAGGATCAAATATGGGCTAAATTGTGTAACTTTCTCATTTTAAATTTATTCTTATCATTTGTAATTAAGATTAGACAAACATGCCATAAAGTAAAGGAGAGGTCTGTCAAAACTCCAACACAAAAGTTCAAGGGTAAAATTGGCAATCTACACCAATATGCACCTACCACCCCAATCCCCACCTCTCTCCCTCTCTTTCACTGCTTTTGCCGCGTATACATATGCCTTTAACCCCTCTGCGTATACAATCCTTTGCCAATTGCCACCACAAAGAGAGAGAAAATTCTTTGAAAACCCAATTGAATTGATTACTCTCTACCACTCCTTCCAATTCTAAAAGGTAACAGCCATCTCTCGATTTCTCACTCACATGCACAGACAACACACACTTTGTTCTTTAGCTTTACTTTTGGTGGAATAATGATCGACTCTTAGTCAAAAAGTATTCGGTGATTCTGGTTTCGATTTTAAGTTTATAATATTTTGGTTTGCTCAGCTCTAGCATCTCATTCTGTTTTGAAAACCCTAGATTTTGGAGAATCAACTCTGATTTGCTTCCAAATCAGCGTTCTAATGCGCGATTTTTAGTAAATAAATATTCGGTAATAATGGTTTTTTTTTTTTTTTTAAATACCGACCTACGTTGCCTTATTATTTTTTTAGGAGTATTTCATGAAAATTCTAGTTTGTATTTTCGCGATCTTGACCAAAAGTAAATTCTTGGTGAAGTGGCTAGTTTAGCGCTCTTACTTTGGTTTCTGAGTCTGGGTCTCTTCTGCAATTTGAGGGTAATTTGATACGCAAGTGTGGATTTTTCACTTTTGTATTGCCATTTTGCTTTAAAATTACTGCTATTTAGTTACTTACAACCTCTTTATTCTGTAATTTTTGTAGGCTTTCAGATTTTCTCTTTATTTTTTGCGGGTTAAGGCGGCCAAGCCTCATCTGTTCTGCCTTTGATCTTTAATTTTTTTTTTTTTTTTTTTTTGGATTTTAATTATAAATTGACTGTTTTGCCACCCTTGCAGGTGATTGTGGAGATCTGAGGGGTTTTTTTCCTACTACTTTGATGGGGAAGGGTTCAAAGAGGGGTGCATGCAATTCTGCATCACATAGTCTCTTCAAGGACAAAGCAAAAAATCGTGTGGACGATCTGCAGGGTATGTTCAGCAATCTGCAATCTGCCAGGAAGGAGAGCCGCACAATTGATGTTGCTGTGCTTGAAGAGCAGGTTCATCAGATGCTTCGGGAATGGAAGGCCGAGCTGAATGAGCCCTCCCCGGCTACATCACTGCAGCAGGTAGCTGTAACATTTGCGCCTCTTTTAATTCAAGAAAGATATATTCCTATCCTTTAAAGGTGAATATATACATCACAAACTCCTGACTTGTTGTTAGGTAAAGCTTTTTAATTGAAATGCCTGTTACCGTGGAGTCATTGAGTGTAGGTATTTCTCAACATCTGGGAAACTGATCTAGTGATAATTAAGTATCTGTATGCATGTCATAGCATTCTGATGTTTAGTATATTTGTGTGAGTATGAAAACATAAGTTCTGCTTAGCAAAATTACATATGGTTGGGGGTCCATGATTTTTATGGATAATGGATACACGTCTGTGCATTTCAATATTTGCCATGCAATGCAATTGTGAACGACTATTTTAGTGGGTGTATTATTGTTTCATGGACATGAGAATTGGAATCTTGAAATGCAGTATTGAATGATTATTATGATTTATGTAGGGAGGGAGTCTGGGCTCATTTTCACCAGATATTTGTAGGCTGCTGCTGCTTTGTGAGGAAGAAGATGATGCGACCAGTGCATTAGCTGCACCAAAGCCGGAGCCTGATGTGCAAAAAGTCATGGATGGGTCTATGTCTCAAGAGGTGTTATTATCTTTCACTTTAGTTTGGAGTTATATATTTAACAATGATTATTTCGTTACTATTAACTTCTTTTTATCAAGGAACAAAATTGCCTAACTTAGAAGAAAGCTTTTGTCAATTATAATTTGGGATTGCTGGGTTTTCTTTTATTTTTCATTTTCTATCTTTATGGCTGTTTCGTTATCTTTTTCCCTGTGTTGTTGTGGGGGCATGTTGGGAAATGCATACTTTCTACAGATATGTTTATTATTAGATAAAGTTGAATTTTTTGTTTTATTCTTTTTTGGGTTACTATGACCGCAAGTTAGTATACTATTTTAAAAATATTGTGCAACTACTATGCTATAGATATTTCATATGTGATTAAACGCTTTATGCCTCTTTGAAGTTTTTCCTCACGTGCGGTCTGTGTAGTGGTGGCCTTCCTAAAATAAAACTTTATTCTGGATGTTTTGTTTTTATATTACACAAATTATGCACACTTATATATATGATCTATCTGTGGTAAGAATAATGCTATGTTCGCCATCAGCTATCTTGTTCTCCTACATGTAATTTCATTTTCAAAGTATGCTATATATATTTCTCTCACCATAACTTGCAAATCTTTTATAGTATGGTTCTCTGTTTCTTAATGGTACAAACTCGTAGTTGCTAAGATTGATGTTGCATTCCAACCGGATGAAATTTACCATGATGGCTAGCGTACCAGGTTTCATTAATTGGGCAGAAATTCTTTTTAATGGCCTGTTGAATTTGCAATTTTTTTTGTTTCCTCTGTAGTTTCTCCAGCTGGTAGCCATGTTCCTGTGTGAAGTGAGCCTTTTAATTCATTAAACTATCCCTTCCTGGGACTTCATCTCTTTTTCCCTTCAACAAGCACTGACTGGTTCACTATGTGCTTCCCTGAACATCCCATTTTCTTTTGTTGAGTATTTAGATGGAAATTAAGTAGTCTTTAATTTTTCTGCATGACTCTAGCTGAGGTCTTTTGCTCACGAACTGGTTCGCCATGCGTTTCTCTGAAAGTCAGTTTTCTTACGATTTGTTGAACACATTCACAGAAATCAGGTAAATTTTCATTTTCCAAATGATTCTAGCCGAGGTCCTTATTAGTGAACGTTAATAGTCATCCCAGCTTCTTAGTATTTCTCTTATGAGAGGAACATCTCCCCTCCAATAAATGATTATCATTCTTATGTTATTCAAGTTTTAATTCCCTTTTTCGCATGCACTATGAGGTAATCAATTATTTTATTTCTACATGGTTTCCAGTTGATCTCTTTGTATTGTGAAGTTTAAACTAGTAGTTTGTTTCATATTGCCCCTGTTTGCTCATGAAACATAATAAGAATGTCTTGTGCTGCCTTCACTGTTTTGAACGTCAAAATGTTTTTCATTGGCTGAAGTTCGTTCTTCTATTTGGATATGTGGCAGTGTTTCAATTTACCCAAGGGACCTCAAGAACAAAGCATCCAGATGGTTGACCAGTGCAAAAGCATGGGTCCAGGAGTTAACAATATGGGGATTAATGTAATTGGTCCCGCAACACAATTGGAATATCATCCATTCGAATTTCATCAAGACTTTGAGCAGCACTACTTCCCTGGGTTTGACAGCACGTGTTTTGTTGGCGAGGATGCTTTGCCTCCTATTTCTGGCTACTCACAAAATATTTGCCCTCCACCTTCTGCTTTCTTAGGGCCAAAATGTGCCCTTTGGGATTGTCCCAGGCCTGCACAAGGGTCAGACTGGTGTCAAAAGTCGAATGACTACTGCAGTAGTTATCATTCTGGGCTTGCACCTACAGAAGGCTACCCGGGTATGCCTCCAGTCGTACGACCTGGAGGAATTGGCTTAAAGGATAACTTACTATTTTCCGCTCTTAGTGCAAAATCACAAGGAAAAGATGTTGGTATTCCAGAATGTGAAGGTGCTGCTACTGCAAAATCTCCTTGGAATGCATCTGGTTAGTAGTTTCTTGCTGCCTTTTTTTCTATGCCTGCTTACCTCATCATTTTTGGCAGATAGAAGAATATTTCAATTTTCATTGTAATGACTGATTTTGTTATTTGGGTTCGTCAGAGCTATTTGATCTTGTGATTATGGAAGGTGAAACAATCAGGGAATGGCTGTTCTTTGACAAGCCTCGCAGAGCGTTTGAGAGTGGTAACAGAAAGCAACGATCATTGCCTGATTATAATGGACGTGGTTGGCATGAGTCTAGGAAGCAAGTGATGAATGAATTTGGAGGTTTGAAGAGATCCTACTATATGGACCCACAACCCATGGAAAATTATGAGTGGCACCTTTATGAATATGAAATCAACAAATATGATGCATGTGCTTTGTATAGATTGGAAGTCAAGCGAGTTGATGGGAAAAAGAGTCCTAAAGGGAAATCAAGTAATGATTCTGTGGCTGATCTGCAAAAGCAAATGGGAAGACTGACCGCCGAATTGCCAACCGTCAGCAAGCGCCCTGTTAAGGGATGTGGAAAGGTGAATACGAAGGACGGAACTGGTGGCATTTATTCCACTTCTAATGCAATAGAGCCTACAGAGGAAGGATTCGATTATTATCTCGTTGACAACTTGAATGGCTACTATTTGACTTGATAGGAAGATATTGATGCATCTGGAATAAGAGATGGTTTGTCATTTGTAGTGTATATCATTACATCATTCACTCAACCCACTGGGCCATAAGGCAAGGAGTGGAGTTTTCAAGTTTCTACTTATTATTCACTTCTGGTCCTTCCGGGTTCTAGTTCCCATCTTGAGATCTCAGATTCCCGGGCATAAATAGTTCATTGTCATCTATAGTGCGGTGAACAACTGACTTTTTATCTTGGACCATGTTTTAACTGTTAGTAGACAGCGGCATTTGCCGAAGATGGCTACATGTGAATGCACTTGGGATATAGCGCATGTAGTTGAAGGTTGAAAATATTAGCAGACATGTATGCCATTACTGATCATCATATGAAATGCATATCTTGACTTGACTCTGCTTTCTAAATTTTGTCATTGGACTCGTAGCGGTAGGTCTCGATGGTGGTGTTATCAGAATGGAAAATTGTGTGGTTATATTTGTAGTTGATCGCTGCACAGAATAAATAGCTAAGCTGAGCATCTCTTATAGCTCTAACAAATGCCTTGCTTGTAGCCCAATTTTTCCTTTATTGGCAAAGATGTGGTTTTTCTAACTCATAAAACTGTAAATTTTCACGTCTCTCGGAACGTTTCATTGAACACGATAAGACAATCGAGACTGTAGCTTCACATGGATATAGATCTGAAGGAACTTAAAATCTGTACTGAAAACTGAAGAACAGTCTTCACTAGGTTTAGGATATGGTCGCATTTCTGGTAAAGAAAGAACCTTTCCTACGCATCACACAATGTCAAACTTGTACAAAATGAATGATGATGTTAATAGGTGATGATGTGAACGTAAAATAACTGTTTTTAAAAGAATAATTCTACTGGTATGTAAGGTGTTACAACAAGCGATAGTGAATTTTTTTTTTTTTTTTTGGTTGAAGAAATTATGATGTAATCATATCTCACCACATCATGTGCATGCAAACAGGGGCGGAGCCAGCCCATCGAAGTAGGGGGGTCCACGGGGGTTGCCCCCGAATTTTTTTTTGACACATTATCTGTTAAAATGAGAGTTGGTACTTTGTCGTGGAGAAAGAAAACAAAAGAACATAAATTAATGTACATTAGTTGAATATTTAAAAGATGATAATGCATTCATGGAGACATGTTGGTAATCGACAATTATTTTTGGGACGCTTACAATTCTACTGGTTCAAACTTCAAAATTAGAAATTAAGACTTATGCATATATACATAATGTATTTTAATTTTTATAGTTGAAGAATCTAAAATTTTAGCATTCTCGTTCAGTTAATAAGATGTAAGCGGGTTTAAACTTTAAAGTATTGTCTTTCCTTGCAATAAAAGGTCTCACACAGACACCTCAACACTTAGAGAACCTAAAATCTTAGCATTCCAAGAAAAATGCCCATTATGAAATTTATGAAAGGTTCTTTCAAATATAAATTGGTATACAAAAAAATAAAAAGTTGAAAAAAAAAAAATAGTGTGGGTGGGGGGGGGGGGTCCGGCTCCCCCAGGACCCCCCTCCGCCCCTACATGCAAACTAATATGTATGTAATGATGTACACATAACACAACGTTTTTTAAATAAGCCAAAGAAAAAACGAATATGAAATTAAGACTTAAATATTTATCCCTTATTATAGAGCACATTGATAATATTTTTGGATGAAAATCATCTATTTATCCCTCATTTTGAAATATACTAACAATATTTTTTTAGCGAAAAATATGCTAGTTATTGAAATGTTGAAAATAACAATACATAACATAGCTGATTTGAGTAGGAGATGTGTTACCCACCGTCGATTTGACAACACGTAGTGTGCCATGATAAGTGTATTTTGAACACTTATTTAGATCATTAAATTAGAGTATTTGTTAGTGATTTGGATGATTTATAGTTTAATTTTGTGCTAATTATATCTGTTAGGTTGGAACTCATGCAAATTGGTGGATTTGGAAGAAATGAACGAAAAACGTGTAAAAACGAAGGAAATCCAAAGTTTGAGAACCAAAGTGTAAACATCTATAATTTATTAAAATCATAAAACGATGATTAAAGATCATATAGGATCGATTGGATGCAATTGGAGGTCATAGGAGTGCAATATAGTGGAAGTATTTCACGAATCAATTTCCAGGCGAAGACGTTATGCTCCACATTTTTAACTTCAACTTGAGACCCTTTTTATGGATAGAAAATGTTCAAATTGGAAATATTGTGTTTCTAGAAGAATGGTAGCCATTTGAATTATCTTTCCAACGCATTTTGAATCAGCTCAATTGGATACATGCAGATAACGTTATAGCCAAAAATACAAAAAGTTGCTCAGATACGAACCTACGTACGCGCGAGGACAATTCATGGCATGCATGCAACACCTAATTTTCCCCAACCCAAGAGTCATTTGGTTCTACAGCGCGGGCACAACACTTATACCAGTGCACGCGCATGAGCCTTTTTCGCAGACGAATATTTAGTTTTCTTTCACGATTCAAACTCTTTTGAAAATTAAATTGAATGTGATTTTGACCTATTTTCTGATTCTTATAAATAGAGAACGGGGCATACACATTGAAAAAACTCTCTTACCTCTTCATACACAGTATTATCATCAAATTCACCAAGAACAAGAGGTCAATTGCTATATTTTGAAAGAGATCAAATCTTAGCAATGAATTGAATGTCAATTACATCAAGATTTTGAAGAAGTCAACCTTGGATTTGAAGATCAACTTCTTTTGATTTATTTGATGATCTGAGTAATATTTTTCTATTATTCTTTTTGTAATTTATATATTAATATGTTAGGCTAGATTCATTTTTGTTTTGGATGAAGATGAAACTTAATTGTTATTTGTTTTAATTCAAGACTAGTAGTTTAATTTATTTATTGCGTTTCTTGATTAATTTTATATACCCATTACATTATTTGATTGATTGGTCACCAATGAAATAATAAGTTACTCATTGTAGTGTTGTAAGGCTCACAATAAATTTAGAATGCGGCAAAATTAACATATGTGTAATAAATGCTATAAATAACATTTATCACGTGTGCAATCATATAGATAATCAGGGGCGGACACAAGGGGGTCCTTGGGGGGCACGTGCCCCCTAACTTTTTGAGTTTTTTTTTGTGGTATCGATTGAAATCTAAATTTTAATCTAAATCTAAATTAAAAATAAATTTTAATAATATATTTTATAGAATCCATAATTGTTTTAACTTTTATTAAAATTTACTACAAATTTGATTTTAATTTCTATCAAACAGGGGCAAAATCACAATAAATTTGAATTTCGATAACATGCTAATTTTAAAAATTCACCGATGATTGTACGCTAATCAAATCTACAAATTGCTTATATAATCTCAAAACTTATTTCGATAACTACATTATGGGTATATCGAATAGTCCAAATAGATATCGAAAATAGTTAAAAATACGTTAAACGTGAGTTTTAAAGAAAAATGTCTTACTCACATTTTTTTTAAAAAAATCAATTATTTCATTAACATTTACTATTTTTGCGATACACCTCAATGTAATTTTCATCATTTTATTAGGAAACTTTATATGGAATATGTCATTAAAATTTTTTGAAATTTTACATCCGAAAAAGTCATATACCATGTAAATTTTTGGATGCAAAATTACATGGGATATAATTTTTTTTTTAATGTAAATTTTCGAGTGTACAATTTATCCCAATTTCTTTGCAAGTTCGAATGTGCCCCCCTAACTTTTTTCTTCTGCGTCCGCCCCTGTAGATAATCTAAACTTTAATGCATTCTAACCATTCAAATTCGGGTTGTGGTTATGATAGATTTAATTTGTTTTAGAAAAGAAAATTATATATTATAATTTTATCGATTGTCAAAAATACATGAACGAAACTAAATTACAAATCAAGAATTGAAATAGACAGCAATATGAGAATTCAAAATTCAACACAATCATCCATAATTTGATAAAAAGAACACTTTTTATCATTTTCTTAAATTAATTAAACATAAATAAAATCAAACTTTCTTTTGTTTACATAATTCGAACCCCATAACAAGTTAGAAAACTTAAATTAAATTTATTCCATGTGGAACGATACTATCAACTCATCAATTCTATTATTTGTCAACGATTTCGTAGATTTTGCACGAACACGACACATCGGTAGCTATGCATTCCAACTCGTCCATTGTTGATAGAAGATTGATTCTAATACAAAGAGACGCAAATACATATTTAAAAGTCAATTTTTAAGAAGAGGTAAAAGGGAAAAAACCATAATCTCTACTCAAATGCGCTTCTTGGTTCAAAAAATAAAACCTAGCCGAGCTTCCATTTTCGACCTGCAAATTCAATGGCTTTTTCTACACCCACTCTCTTCTCCCTCCACTCTCTTCCCTTTAAACCCTCAATTCCATTTCTCCCCATGCTACCCCTCAAACCTTACAAATATCCCCACTCTATACTCTCCTTCTCCTCTCACCGGCCATTCTCCCGATTCACTTCGGAACAAGCCATTCTCGAAGCGGTAGCCGACGCTGACGCAAATGAGAAGTCGCTCCCGGCCGTCAGGACCTATGAGAACGACTTGGCTCGGCTAACCCTCGTTGGCTCCGTCGACTTCCAGCAGGCGCTCACTGCAGCTGCAGCTGACGGTGGAGAAGCCGCCGATGAACATGTCTCTGCTGGAGTACCTGCAATGGTTGTCGAGACTGTGTTTCCCGGGACTGGTGATGAGCATAGTGCTGTTTCTACAAGACTGGTAAGTCTGAAAGATGAATTTACTGGAAAGTTAATAATTGTTGTTTTTGTAGTTAATTCAGTATATTGCTAGTAGTTGAAGTATGGAAATTCTTGTTCTTTTTCCTCTTTAGATTCCTTTAAATGACATATCAAATTTATCATATAGAACACAGTCAATTAATGAAGTTGATTGAAAGGCTAACGTTTAAAACATATCTTACAGTGTATCATGTTCTCTTATAATCATAATGATTCAGTCAACGCTGTAAAAAATAGCTTTAACGCATTACAAAAATGTATCTTTGTGTTTTGCGTTGCTGGGAGAATGATTTCACAACTAATGGATGAGAATGCTTTGTGTTTGATTACATCTTAGCAGATGCACATTACTTTACTATGTTTCTGCTCTGCTTACTCTAGGAATAATTCATTTACCAGGTAATGAGTAATCAACATTTTTATCCTATTCTAGGAAATTGAATCCTAGTCTCCTTTTGTACCCAAAAATATTGTGAAAAGTTTCCTAAGTATTCCTTCTTTCTTAGCCTTAACGTCGATAACGAGCAGGTTATTCAGCAGATTTTTATTTATTTATTTTTTAAGTAGTGAGTTTTATTTTGGATCAGTTGCAATTGTTGTTCTTATCACCAAGAAGATGACAAATTCATATCGGAATATCTGTCTTTTCTCTTAGTTTTTTCTTTCATTATCATCTTTCTTATTTTGTTATTTTGCCAGTTTTTACCAGCTCGGAGAGTTAAAGAGAAAGCTATAAAACTCAAGAGTTCTCTGACCAAAGATATGTTATCCAGTACCACTTCGAAGAATATACTTGCCATGACCTTTAGACAAGTAGTAATACAACAACTCTGGAATCTTGAACTGGCAATTTTTAGACCTGGAACAGAAAGAAACATGGACAACCTTGAAAATCCAAGAGAGGTAAGGTATCCTCTCTCTCTGCCTCCACCTACCGGATTATGAGTATTGCCTTGTGGCCTCATTACTTTGTTGTAATATCATATTTAATGTTTCTGTTCTGCAGGTGCCTCGTCATACTGATGGATTGAGTTCTCTTATTCCCTTTCCTATGGGCAGGTACCTGCATCTTTTACCCTTACCTCAGTGGATGAAGGAGTCATTTCTGCGATTGCAGAAGTTATTTGCCTTGCTTCCCTTGAAAGCACTGAGAGAAACTTCTATCACTACTCAGCAAGCAGAGCACCAAATTTGTTTTTCCGTTGGTTTAGCGAACCTAAACAGATTGTATCGCAAGACTCAACTGTAGTTCTGTACAACTTACTCGAATATGAGATGCTTGCAAATGCCAAGGTTCTGCTAGAAAAGTTTAGTGCAGAAAGAGCAAACTATAAGCTTAAGGAGATGAAATTCAAGAACAGTCTGTTAGCATCACCGGCATACTCTGAACTGGAAAAGATGGGTGGTTCTGAGTTCAGTGCTTGGATAAGCGAATATGTACCTTCATACAGGCTGGAAATTGATGTAGGTAAACTTAGGGACGTAAAGCTCAAAGGGTGGAACAAATCTGCTACAAAAGTCTGGGAAGTTTTACTTACTCACTCCCAAATGGTATTTTCGCCTCTTTTTTGACCTTTTCTTTTTCCTTAATGCTGGGTCATTTTAATTTGCAGTGAAGATGTCTGCTGAACTTTTTCTTTCCTTCCATGTGCAGGTGCGTTTGGCCGACATACTCGATATGTACTATGAGGATGTGTATGCTCTGCCAGATAAGAAATTGTTATGTCATACAATTGCAAAGTCTTCAAGTTTGTACCGCAACAAGGTATCTTTTTGCATTCCTCTTTTCATTACTTTGATGCCTTATTTCCAGTTATAAATTGAAATCATATACAACTCCTTGTCTCTCAATCTTATAGGAATCTTTTTCCTCTTTATACATCAATTTGGATTCTTAAATGTGTTCGCTATCATATTCATTTGCATCTTTCACTTAATATATTTTCTAGTGTATCATGCTGATTCCTCTCTCTGTTACAGGGCAGTTCTCTGTTGAAGATGTTCTCCATTGCTCTTGCTAGTGGGGCTTTCCTTGTTTCCATCAGTATTTTCGGTAAATTTTGTCTGCCTTCTCTGCCTAGTGGAAGGAGGTTTATTCTGGAAAATTGTCCACCTCAATCATCTCATATTCAGTGTGTTCAGCATCAGTCTATGGACTCTTGTAAGGTATGCAGACTATAACAGTATTATTATGTGTTAACTGATTGTACTTCAGGCATCATTATTTCTGTCATTTGACTTCCTTTTTTTTGTTCTGCATTATATTTCAGTGTTTTAGTGACTATAGTGCATGGGAACCAAGAATTAATTAAACTGACGGAATGTCAATTTCTTCAATAAACTTTGATATTTTATTCCTCATGTGAAGATTTAGGATCGATTACTGATATAGTCATTCTTCTAAATGGGTCAATGTCCTGCGTGCATCTCGAAGTATGCGAAACAATTTTTGATGTTTAGTTGGTGTCCAGATTGGCCACATGAATGAAACTGTGTATGATGCCATGTTTTTGGATTGCCTTTCTAGCATTTTTCTGATTTTTCTTTTTATTACTAGTTGGAAGCTCACTGTGTCTCAGTAATTAGAAGAATCAAGGATTCTTTCGGTTGGCCTGGTGAAATTGTGATGAACTCTCGTCGTTGTGCATGGACTGGAGAACTCCCAATATATCTAAGGAAGATGGACGATATTGACTCCACTATTTTATCCACTTCTCAATTGTCAGAAGCAACTGATGAAGAGGCAAAAGCATCCTTGCAAGATATTGCTAGTTATCAGGTAGTATTGCTAAAACTCTGTGTATTCCAATTCCTCCATTTCTTAAATTATGATCTAAGTGACCTTTGATGATGTGAAAGGAGATTGTCGATGCTAAATAATAGTTTGCTTTTAAGATGCCCAGATACATTTTCATACCAGTAAGTTGAATATGATTGGCCAGTGCCTAAATAAATGGTTAAAAGATGGAAATGGTAGCTACTATAGGTTTGTGGGAGCATGTATTACTCAATTTTAAAGTTGATCATCTCCATTAGAGGCTCATGATTTGTACTGGTTCCCATGTAGGGGATTTCAGAAGCTTAGCAAATAACTTCTAAATTGTTTCTCTTTTAAAAGCTACTAAGTCAACTAGTTAGTACATATTTTCTAGATTATTTATACGCCAAGGTTTGATTGGTTTGTTTTCTTATTCTTTTGTTAATGTTTTACTTTCATTTTATTGGGTTGGTGGGGGTTGATAGACTGAGCAGAATGTGTTCTGATCATGTGTTATGGAACTGATTCATACTGCATATTTACGGGCATTAACCCCTTTGCAAACTATCCCAGTTGTTTGGTTCTGGAACAAGTTGTCAAACCCCAGTTTTGGAAGAATTCAACATGTAGTTATAAATAGACATCGGCCTAAAGTTGTTATATGACACATTTCTGTTGATATTGAGGTACTAGTTGATGGACCATCTCCTCCTTTGTTGATGTGAAACAATTTTCTCTCCTTATTCTTGACATTACCATCCGTATATCTTCTGTAGAATCTTGAAGCAAGATACTAGTATGTGATCTTATTTTTTGATTTGCTTTCTTCTTCGTACTGAGCAGGTGGTGTTGTCATCTGATGGGAGTATCGTAGGATTTCAACCTACCAGTCGTGTTGCAGTTAATCACTGGGCAGCAAACCCGTTAGCCAAAGAGCTTTATGGTGGAAAAAATCTTTCTCCAGGTGAATATTGCATCTCAACTAATTGCCGTTTTGCATGATGCTCAGTTGTTTACTTGCTCTTGAGCACACTTTCGTGCAGGCTTACTAGAACCGGGTCTCAAGATCAGCAATCCAAGTGAGGTGATTGTATTGGAACTGTTGATGTCAGTGAATCCCGATTCCTATTTTGCATTCGTCCGGCCCATTGACATTGCTGGAGAAGTTGATGGATAATAGAACGAGCAATTATGCGAATTTAGGTAATACTTTTGAACAGGAATTTTCATCATCAATGCCTGTCGTTTCCCATCCAAGTCATTGTACGAGAAGATTTATGTGGCTTTTTCGGTTTCTTGTTCATGATCATGAGAATTAGCTGCTGATTGGGGGAACTAAATAATCCACGAGGAAGCACGTCAAAATATGCATTCTGTTCATGAACGAAATCGACCGGTTGATTGTGGATGCCTAAGTATACAACCAGAAACAGATTAAGATTTTTTGTTTTTGTGAAGTTCTATCAAATTAAATTATAGTGTATGTTTCACAAAGGTTATTATTGCTTATAAGTGGATCAAATTTTATTTTTATTCTTTTATCTACTTTTTAATTATACATTCGTTGAGTCTCATTACATATGAATAGATAAAATAAGTAATAGGCGAGTGAGTGAATAATACTTTGGGGTTCGAATATAGAAAAAGGGAAGAGGAAAGTTCAAAGGCAAGCCAACCGGCCGTCGTCAGTTCTCCACTCCCGAAGTGTGTTATATTCTTAGATTGGCAATTGTTACCACTCATGCGTACCTCTTTACCATGTTAATGTGTATTTGAAATACGTAGAATATAGAACTATGCTCTATGGATGTTTTAATTGTTCGGGTCTGTTTGGCAATGTTTTTTCATCTTGTAGAAGAATTTTCTCGCAAAATTATTTTGGGTTAGTTTCTTTTAAAAATTATTCTAGTTAGACGGTACTTTTAGAAAATTATCAAAATAAGTTCAAAAGCAACTTTTAGAAGTTTTTCACTTTTCGAAAGAAGACAAGAATAAGTTTTGGTCAGTTCCGGTCCTAGTTTTGAGCACAAAACGTGAACGAAGCAAGAAATGTAAATGACATATTTTCCATGTAGATTAGTTGGTTCATCAAAACAATGTACAGACAAATATAGCTTCATCATCACTTCTCCTAAAGCTACCAGTGCATGTTTCACATAGCTTGTAATTACTAGAAACTATGTACAATACAAAGAGAGATAAAATGAAAACAAGCAATCCTTCTCTTCCATCAACACTTCTTCTAAATCTGTGTGCATGAAAACAAAGGTAAAAATCAGTAACTTTATTGCTTCTTGAAGCCATATAAATAATTCTTACGTCAAAAAGTAGAGGAGTTAACATGTGCCTGAAAATCGAAAGGTTCCATTATAGGGGCTTGTGGCACGATCGTCCCACGCCTGGACGTTATTAAAGAAAATAAAAGACAATACGAGGGCTGCGTAAAAGAAAACCTGGTTGCACCCTGCAGTTAGACTGTTTTGAGCTCGACTCTAGGGTCCCGTGGCATTTCAAATCGTGCTGTACATCCCTATTATTAAAAAGAAAAATATTAATTAGTGATGATGAAATACCAATTCAATAGTTCTCTCATCTGCAGATGATGGGGTGAAAGCCCTAACCAAGTAGTAAAAAGCCCCATGCTGAAGGGGCTGAAGTGCAACCCCCCATTCATTGGTCAAAACAGGTTGACCAGATGAGTGTACAAGCACTGCATCATCACCAAATGCCTCCCTAACATTGAATAATTCTCCCACTGCAACCTCAAAGCACACATCATCGATGAACACCGTTGCTTTTGTGGGACCCCCTCCTCCTGATTCCCCTACACCTGCACCATCACACATCAGATCATAATCCCCTCCCCCTATATATGTTTTTCTTGCATTCCATATGGGAAATGTAAATACATTGCTTATGTATTGTGTAGCGTTCATCACAGAAGGAAACAACGTAGAAGTCAATACGTGCATAGGTTCTAAGGGACATAGAACACAATTTTCGGGCAATAGACAAATCCATATATGCTTGTTTGTTTCCAACTACGATATGCAGTAGTGAACAATATAATTTTTAACGTAATATAAAGTCAAATGCTATACAATCTTCCTGAACAAACAAGTCGTAACGTAATTTGTGAACTTATTTGATGCTGACATTTGGTATGAACATAAACGAATTTCGTTCTTGTTTTCTGTTCAGAAATTTTCTTCTTTAGCTGTGTTTGCACGAAGATCTATATTAAATGGTATAATGCTTGCTTTATTATCAAAAACTTATGTAACGGATGGCATAAAAGTTAGTGTCTTGGAAAACATAACCTTAATTTTTATTTTTTTTCTAAAAAGGAAAAAAAAAAAAAAGGAAATACCTTGAATGTGATTCATTGGGGATGGAAAACAAAGAGTAGGAGGAACGGAATGTGTAGAATTTGGTGCTGTAGTTACATTGTAACTCAGTTGTTGCTGCAGTTTCATATTCTCATGATCATTCTGAATAGCTTTTTCGGAAGGCTCGTGATTCATCAGCATCAGTTCACTGAGTAAGAGACTTGAGCAACAATTTACATCCGTATGATCTATATAATGATCAGATACATCTGGAAAGCAAAACCTTCCTGTAAAAGCAGCAGTTGATGGGCTTTGTTGCATCGGAAAAAAATAGGGCTCTACCCCGAACTCGCTAGGAGTTTGGAAAATTGACTGGCTGGCTGAACCAGTTGTAGAATTGGATACTTCCATCAAAGCAGTATATCCAGCTGAGATTATCTCCTTTTCTGTTGAATTATTCGGAGACGATTTATCGGACGGTGTTGAAATTGAAGCGGTGGCGGCCATGGTGGTGGTGATGGGCGGCATGTGGGGAGTTTGTGACTTGGTTTTGTGGAGTTGTCTGTTCTTTTGTTTGCTTCTTGATTTTCTATTCTGAAACCAATAGAAAACATTGGCATCTCCAACTTGGCCATACTGTTCCAATTGAGCCCTAATTTTCCTTATTTCATCTCTTGGAGGATTCACCATTCCTGAGTTGAAAATAGCTTCCAGCAAACGGATTTGCTCGGGTCTCGGGTTCCATCTTGGCTTAGGTTCAGGAGTTCTTTCTTCGTATCCGGGCACTGTGGATTATCCAATGTTAGAAACTATAAACAATTCGAGACAGATATACTGAAATGAATAATAGGACTCTCATGCAAATTACCTTCCTAACAAAGGATTATTTACCTTTCTTAATTCTTATATTTTATTTGTACAAAGAGTTTACATCAAAGCCCGTGCATGATTGATGTAGTTTTTAATTATTGAACATTCAAGCCGGTTTTAAGCCGCCAAAGCTATTTCATTTCGAGTTCAGAAAGTGTGTTTATCTCTATAAAAATGGTAAAACTTTGAGAAGTGAAGTCGGAAATAAACGCAGAAACAAGTAAGAAAACCGAAATTTTATCAAACAAAATTCTGTGGAATTAATTTACCTGGTGTATATGGGGTTATGTGGCAACCAGTTGATATGAGAGAGGATTTCATATTTTCAAGCTGCCATTTGGGTTTGGACTTGAACATGCTAGGCCAATTTCTATTTGATGAAGCCATGATGTTGAAATGACACAAATTGAAGCTGAAAACGTAAGAGAAAAACAAAGGGCAAAAACAACCTTAAATTTGTTGCTAGCTTTTCAATGAAAATCACTGCCTGTATGGATCCCTTCTTATAGACCCCCACCTGCTGCTCCTGTTTTCAGTTAATAAATTATCAATAAATAAAATAATAAAAATTTGGAAGAAGTAGCAGAAAATAATAAATATTTAAGCAAAATATAAGGTGAAAGTGGCAGAGATTACGTACATGCACAGGCCCATACCCTTCTTCATAGTACGACCAAATTCCCCTGGAAGAGAAGCAAAAAGCACAATGAAAGAAGGACTTGCTGTGTCCTATATTAGAATGCTAATCAGAGATGACAGGAAGAGCCCTTAATGCAACAAAACGGGTAACTCAGTATCAGTTTGTGTCTTTGTTTTCACTTTATTTTTGCAGTTTTCTATGTGGAGAGAGGGTTTCTTTTTTCCTAGCTCTTGTTAGTTACGCTTACTATACATTATTTTTGCAGTTTAGTTTAGCCAAAAAGTTAATAAAAATATAAGTCAAAATCAATAATTAATTTTAATAACAAATTTCATGAGACCCACAATTTTTATCAACATGTTTCATCAAAATCTATTAAAAATCTGATTTTTAACAAACCTAAAAGGGACGGAGGATTAACAGAGAAAAAGAACGTAAAATTTTGTTACAAACATTAAGCTTGAGCATGAGTCAGAGAGATGCTTCACTTGATACATGATGACAAAGAGTATGTTCAAGAAGAAAGATGTGTAGATTTTATTTAACTCTTACATTCTTACATTATAGTCATGTCTTGGAGGTTAGGCTGAACCTCCTACTATGTATAGTTTATCTTAGTATTAATAATACATGTCACATGTAGTGGTTATATATATTTAGGGCATTATAGCAATTATATTTAGGGTATTAATAATACATGTCACATGTCACATTATGTTCGGTAGAGATTAAAATCTAATTAAAATTGAAAATATAGTCGTTATTGAGTCTCACTCGTCTAACAAAAGTCCACAATAACAATTAATTTTTCAATTTTAATATCTACCATAGAGAGTGGAAAACTGAAGAAAGGGGCCTAGGGTTTTGGGGAGCGATGATTTTTTTAGGTGGAGTTTTTATTGATAGTAAATAATAAATAAGCAGAAAATATAAAGTTCAGAGGAGGACGTAAACTTGACCATCAACTGACGTTTGGTTGGCTCTCATGGTCATCTTTGATGTTCTTTTTAGAGTAAGCCGGTTTCGAAATTATCTGTTAAATTTAATTTGTAGGTACTTATTTTTATCAAACATGATTTATGATTTTTAAGTTACTTATTTCTGTGGCAGTGCTTTATACCTCATCCAACGTATGCAATAATGCAAACATTGCAAGTTATTCAAATATGTCATTTTTTCCTCTTTCGTTGCCTTTTCTTTTGTCTGCAACAAAATGGAGATTGACACAATTCAGCTATACTCTTTCTTCAGCTCATTGAATATTATTTCTTTGCTTCTCAAATCTCATGGATCATGTGCATGTTAGACTCAATATGACCTTACTCAGATACATAGCTAGAATGGAAAATTGTAGAATAACTCACTAATTCTCAATTCTAATATCCGAAACCAATTCAATTTGGACTAGAACCATATTAACCGAATCAAGACTTCGAGTGGTTCTGGAAAAATATATATATGCATACGGTAGGCAAGCGATACGATTAGATATAGTAGACCAAACATGCTGTGCAAGTTCAATTATTTTCTCATTTTTCCTCTGTCATTGCTTTTCTTCTATTGTTTCCATCTATTTGTCTACAACAAAAATGGATGTTGGCATTAATTCAACCCTGTGGTTCTTCAATCAATTGGATACTGTTTATTTCACTTCTACTTATTTTAGGTTTAAAAAAAAAAAATTACTTTTCACCCTGAATTGCTTTTGCAAGCTATTTCTACTTATGTTGACCTCTGCAAAGAAAGTACAATGGCCACATTAATTTCATTATGCATACTTCATGGAAAATATTTAATTGTTTACAAAATCGAAGCATTTTCCATGAAAAAAAGGCTGGTGAGTTTGACTATTATTTTCTAGGAATTTAATTCTTGAATTTATATGTTTTTCTGTCGAAAAGTATTAATCATAAAGTGCTTATGGCAAAAACTTCTTATGCAATTTATGTGTATATGGTCTACGAAACAATTAAAATAGTTTCATGTCTGATACATGATTTGAGTTATTGAATTTTTCTAATATGATGCATCATCATACTTTTTGCTATCATGTATTTTGACCATATTTGTCCACCATATGTGTGGGATATCCATTCCCTCATCAACATAATTGTGTGTGTACCCGAATGCATCTCCTGCTATCAGAGTTTACAGAGGGGTGAGTTCATGAAAATTTTATTTCGTCGTCTATGTAGAAGCATCTCCTTAGAAAACTTAGAGTTGGACAAGTCTGAGGAAATTTCATGTGTATAATACAACGAATAAACTTTCGTTACTATGAAATATATGGTCGATTATGTAAAGTTTTTTTTGGTTATTCCATTCAATGAATTTAGACGTACCAAAAAGTCTGCCGGAACAAAAACCTTACATGGCACAATCACACATATAACGTCACAAATATTGTGAAGACAAACAATTTACAAGAGCTGATGACTAAGAAATGCATTATATTTTGTTCATAAACTGGACAGTAAACTCTCCAAATACTCATTTCCAAGGTCTTGAAACTCTAGCACATCAATATTACTCATAAACATCTCATTTTCCCAACTGCTTATCATTCTCTTTTGTGCTGGTTGTTCACAGTTAAACGAATCCAATTCCATCCCCCACTTCCTTTTCTGTGTATCAGAACAGCCCGGAAAAGTATCAGTCGAACCTATTGGCCAGGAAGATAATGAATAATTCATATTGTTTTGATCATAGGAAGCCTTGGCCAGAAATGTATCAGTGGAATCTATTGTTTGATCACAAGAAGCCATAGCCACTATTTCAAGTGGAAAATTTTGGTATGCCTTGGGGCCTCTAATTCTTAAAGCAGCCTTATCATAAGCCATTGCTGCTTCTTCTGCTGTTTCAAAAGTTCCAAGCCAAACTCTAGCTCCCTTTCTTGATGAATCTCTTATTTCTGCCGCGTACTTTCCCCACGGTCGCCTCCTCACCCCTCTGTAGTGCTTGGTAATCGTCTTCTTCTCGACTTTCGTAGTATTAGATTGTACTGGATTCGAATGATTAGTACTATTGCTGTCTGAACCAGCAATATTTGAAGAAGTCTCCGTACTTCTTGAGAGAATTGTTTCATCAAGAAGCTCCTCCCATGCCTCGGCTCCCATTGACATCCACCTGCCTAAACTTGGCAGCCTCTCTAACAAGTTCTCCATTGATCCATCAAGATTAAGTAAATCTCGCCATGGATCACATGATCCAACTGTCTCCTTTTGTGCATTATCAGTTCCCTTCTCAGCAATGAAATTAGCCCACACATTCTCAAGAATCGCTTCGGATGGTACGCTATGCTCCCTTTCTATGGCCATACTACCTCGTTAAGGATTAAACCCTATTCCCAAAAGTCTCACAGCTCTCTCTCTCACCAAAACCCTCCCTAAAACTCTTTATATGTATCAGGGATATTATGGCCTTCTATAAACTTACAGATATGTTAGGTCGATCTGCAGTCGAGAACACAAAGCAAAACTCATAGTAGAAATTAGAAAGGTTGGTCTAATGGAGTATTATGCCTATATTTATTGCCTGCTATTTGGTCCTAACAGATGCCAGTAAGAAAACTTGCAGTTTACACTATGATTAGCAAACTTCTAGGATGATACTAGGTTGTAAACATTAAGAAAAGTAATTGGCTTTTTTATTTTAATCATCCTGTGGGCGAACATTCTCTGTATGCTAATCATTTATGAGTGTTAAACTATGAAGAAGCAATGTTTATCCTTTATTAAATTGAAAATCCTCTGTATAATTATGCTTATAATGGTGTGAATGCAGACCTCAAGATAGCATAATATTAGTAGCTTGCTTATATGTAGTCAAAATTCCGCGCGGAACATCTTACACAGCGTAGTTTCAAAGTTTTAGTTGTTAGATCGATGAAGAATTTATCCGTTCGTGTTCTGTATTCAATTGAATTTATTTTTTTATTAATGCTATGTTTATTTCGGATTAAAATCAGATTTTAATCTAAGCCAAAGTCAAACAATCAATATTAATCACATATTTCATGGGTCCCACAATTTTTCAAATACACATTTCAAAAACTTCTAACACAATTTACTAAAAATCTAATTTTTATCTCCACCAAATACCCAATAAATAAGTGACGTGAAATTTTCATAAACGAGTGGCACCAAAAATTCAATAGTGTTATATATATATATATATACAGTTTAGATAATATGAGTCAAAACCAGATGGTGTTAAAACACGAACGGGTTTACTTAAAATCCAAGCATAGCATTGCTTCAATTTCAAGATTTTAATCAAAATTGGAGATGGTTTCAAACTAAATATGAATTTAAAATACAAACCACACGCTGATTCATAATATAGAATTAGAAGAAAATAAAGAGTTGATTTCTTAAGCAAACAAATGATTAGGATTCAATGTATTGGAGAAGAGAAAAAGAAAGTAATTGTTGCAAGAAACTGCAATTAACTCGATACGCTTTAAAACTTGCAATATCAAGATTTTGTTTTTGACTTTTTCAGATTGACTTTTTCGAGTCATTGGTTTGCAACTTATTCCCCTAACAAACTTGATAGGTTAATTACCTAGAAATTCTCTAAAACTCAAAAACGGAGAAAAATAAAAGATCAAGATCGAAACACTGAACTCAGGTAAAGGTGTTAAATGGGGCGAGCTAACTTGCACTGACACTTAGAGTGGGCCAAGCACCGACCAACTCACCTAAACAATGTTGGACTTGGTCCACAAAAGTTCGCCTCTTGATGGAATCGAATGGGCTTGCAAGCTACTTGCAACTCACCTAATTTTTTTCTTTTCATTTTCTTTAAAAAAAAGTCAAAAATTGCAATTTTTAACTAAAATGCAAGCATTAGGCAAGCTAGCCCGCACACGAGTCGACGATCTATAATGGTGCGACAATGTTGACTTAAAAAAGAGACATTAAAAGACGAAGTTTGTAAGTATTAATTTCCTCAATGTCTTAATTTTCAATTCTTAAAAAGCTACGTCTTGACCCTAATTTTAAGTTTCCAGGAAATGTTGCACACTCTTGCGTCTTCTACACGAATTTTGAATCCGAGTGTTATTCCAAACGTTTATGCAATTTAGTGCAGAAAAAGAAAAATGCAAGTATGTTCACACAGAATTAAACAAGAAACAGTCGTAAGACTCATAACAGAGTTGTTACTCCCAATCCATCGTACCAAGGACTTGTCCTTAATCCTTTTTTAGTGATGTTTGCCAAAGGTGTCACAAGAATATGATTTTACATGAAATTTCAAGAGGGAAAAAATGTTCATAATTACTCATGTCAATTTTTACTCGAACAGGAATATGATAAACTATCAGTACATAATGAAATCACAGGTACAAAGAACTCTTTCTTCATTCAGTAACTGGATTCTAATAGATTACATTGAATCAAGTGCTAATCTTACTGCTCTTCTCAGGTTCACCTCTTTCTCGGCTTCCCCTAAGTTCTTGTTTCAAGTCAACCAGACATCCGTTCGTTTGTCCATTGCTTCATAATCACCACAAAGTTACGGTGCTTCCACTGCGGTGTTGGTGTTCCTGAAGTAATATCATAAATACATCAATACTTACTATGTGAATGTCACAATTTTTGGTAGTGTGAAAAAATTTGTGGACGGTGATTACTATTCATCAGTACATATACAAGTTTTGATTACATGAAGATGTGTGTGGGCCGTCAAACATTTTAGTGTGGTAAATATTGCCGTGCTAGGGGCACCAGAGAAACATGAGTCCTGGTTCAGCCTGCAGGCACGGCCTGTGGGGGCTGAGTCATGCTTTTCCACGCCTGGGATGTGCTGAACCAGGTCAGACACTGGGCCCATCATTCGTTAGTTTTTATTAATTATTCCAAGACAGTGGAGTATGGTTCTCTGCAACCTTTTGCAGAGACCTCAACTTCAGTCTTTTTTATATAGAGGCATGCATGGACCACCTTTACAGGTGGACGGCCCACATCTGGGCACGGCAGCCCTTGAGTTCATTATGAATGGCCACACTCACCTGGATGATTGTGCCGAGTCTAGCTGCATTGTCACTGGACCATCATTAACCAAGTTAACCTTCAAACCACGAGAAGGGGGAAAAAAAAATAAAAAACAAGAGTTAAGACAATTATCCCTAAAAAAATTACAATAGGAAAGAAGAACACAAATTCCAAGTTATGAAATCTCACTTTCATCATTGCTCCAAATACACCATCTGCATAAAAGAATAAATCGTTAATGTAATGCATTTCTTATAATATTAATTACAAACAGTATTCATTGATGCAATGACTTCAACCCTGATCCAACGAATTTACAAATGCTCAATATGTGGCAGAATCCAATTACCACCTAAAAAGTAGTATTCTTCAAAACCTAAATCCAATTTCATTAACATTCTGATTCTTAGCCTCCAAAAATACATAGTAACTGCATTTTCACGGGTGCACAAGCAAAAAATGGAGAATTTCAGAATTTTTTTTTAAGAAAATCGTCATAAGTTTGCATCAACAAATAATATCATTTAAAAAATGATGTTGCAGTCAACCTTACAAGGTAAAGCAACTAGGGGAATATTTCGTAGAATGTGGTTTGCATATACACAAATCAAAGATATAATGCATGCATTGGATCACCACATGTACTATCTCAATTCTGACAGTTGAAGTTTCAGCATAGCTTTTATCGACCGTAGTTTATGATATTGTGGTAAACAGATTTCTAGAAGACCTCATTGTTTAGTTCTCAAAAATATCTGTTTGTGTAAACCTTTTAGTCGGGACATTCTGATGATCAAAGGTCCCACTATAATTTAAGAAAAAAACTCATCCAAGTCACGGGTTGCATTTTCCAAGTAAATTAATAAAAGGCAATCTGTGAAATTCCACCTTAAAACAATTTTAAAGGGAATGTATATAAAAGTGGGCTTGAACGTTCTATGCTCAAATAGCATAGCCATCGCTAGTTACATAATATGGAATACTATTGTTTAAAACAATGAATAAAGGACTTCAAAGGCTATAGAGTTCATCCAAGAGTTTTAAGGATGCCAATGGACATACTTCAGAGAGTCGTGAAAACAATTTACACGATGAGCCTACAGGTGAGTTTCTGGTTCTGGGGAATGCACATAAATTTAAATCATTTTTAGACTAGTATTCAACCATTTCCCCACAATCACACCAGAGAAAATTAAGACCAATGAGAGGAAATGAATAATTGAAAAGATTATATCACTCTCGATCCCTGATACATTGGAAGTCTTGTAGTGCCATGAGTAAAAACCATATTTAGCCAAACAACGTAGAGGTAGATTCAAAATAAATTTCTGATTTATTAGCATTTTGGCATTCCAATAATATTGCGAAAGTCCATAGAGCATAAGAAAAATAACTAAGGTTTAAGAGCAAATATAATAATTTAGAAAAGCATTGTAAAGAGAAAGCATCAAATAACATATAAGTTTTAAGGTCGCGTGAAATTTAAATAAAAAAAAAACATATATATGAAAATGCAAGAGTACCTTTAACTGCATCCATGTTGTAAGCTTTACGGAAATTTTCAACTAAAGAAGCATAAAAATGTTTTGCTTTCTCGGGAGGCATTGCCACATGAAAATCAGGCTTGTTGCCTTTCAAAACGCCATACAATGTGAACTGACTTACTGTACCAAATACAAACTAACCAATCAGCATTGAAACCAAATATACAACCATTGCTTATACTTTTTACAATATTACCCACAAAGTAAGGTCAAAAAGTGGGAAAAAAAAAAAAAAAGGTTAGAAGTGAGCAATTACCTAATAAAACTTCATAATTTCTTTGCATTACCTGTCAATTAACAATATAGCCATGTAAACCATTGCTAAAGACAAAAACAGCAGTATACTAACATAACTCCAGTGTAAGTATTTTTACTTTTATTGTGTAAAAAGGAAAAAAAAATCTTTATTCCTGGCCACGAGCTGAATGCTGAAAATGATTCTATCTTTTGAAAGATTGAGAAAGATATTTATCAAATATAGGTCACACTTCAGATTCATTTACCTTTTCCTTGTCGCAGTTGAAAACTATAAGAGTTCCAATATATAAAGAACAGAATTTATCAATTCACATCCACTAATGAATACAAAGCCAAAAGTGTAATAAAAACTAGAAGATTTAGTTATTTCTCTTTCGGAAAATTTGGAAAAGCAAATGTGAAAAAACTTATAACTTTTGACTAAGATTTCATTTCCATGTTCTTTATCATTAGGTCACACGACTCACGCCTTAATACCATTGTAAAATTATATAGTTGAAACAGAATATAATACTATATGCTAATGTTGGCTGATTGTCCCTCCTAAGAATTTTGAAAATATTGCCATTTCCCCAAGGTTCCATTTTGAGAGAAGAGGTTTACAAATATTCATAATTGTATTGGTTTTAATAATCTCCTAATTTCACAATGAGCTGGGAAATAAGACTATTATGGATTCCTATCATCATAAAAAGTATAATCGTGTATCATTTAACTTAATTACAATGGCAGAAAAAACAAATTAATCATTGAATTCCTGCATAGGAAGCATTTGGTTAATTCTGAAGGCATATACTACTAGCATTGCGCGTGCGCAGGGGCAAGAATTAGAAATTACATTTTGGTCCCAAGTTTTCCCAGATTTTTCATTGTGATACAATCTCATGTTCAACACTTTGCGACATCTGCAACCCAACGAAATAACTGTAACAATCAAAAAATTCACTACTCAAATATCCATTAAAAAATAAAAATCATCTGCTGAAAGATACATACATGTACTCGGCATCCGATTCCACATCCGATTCATGAAGCCCAACGAGGACCAACAGTCCCGGTCCAATCGCCGACACCGTGCGCCCTTCCACCTGCAAAACAACACCTTGGGCATATCAGCAATCGAAAATAAGGCAAATGTGACCGTATGTACCATGTGTATGAAATATTTTTGGCCGACCTCAACACTGGCAGAGGCCACACGCTGTATTACGGCTTTCATTGATTTGATTAGAAGCTTCCTTTTTCTCAAGCCAACACGATTGCTTCTTTTGTGGCGATCGATAGCAGAATGGAAGGGGGGGAGTTTGTGGATTTGTAAGGGTTTGTGGAAATGCAATCCCTGGTATTGGAATGGGATAAACCCTAAATTTGTTGACATGGTAAAGTAACTGCCTTTCCATTTTTATTTCTTTTTTGAATTTAAGTGGAATGTGGACATTAAGAGCTGTTTGGTACGGCTTAAAATTCAATAAAAATTGAAAATATGGCCGTTATTGAGTCCCACCCGTCTAATAAAAATCAACAATAACGGTTATATTTTCAATTTTAATCTGATTTTAATCTCTACCACACACCCTCTAGAAAAATAAAATTTACAAATTTAATGGGCCAGTTTTCAAACTCGACTCGAACAATGATCCAACAAGTAACCGTATTGCTAGGCTATTTGCATAGTCGATGGTCATTAGTTGGACCGATTTAATTGTTGAATGATTCAATGAGTGTAACCAGATTAATTGAATCAATCAATCTTTAAAACTGTATTGATTATAATCGATGTGTATTGCACCTCATTTTCAAAATTTCTTAAGCCAACATCAATGTAAAATAAATTGTATTGTATACATGAGCCAAACTTGATAAATCGTTTGTTCAACTATGAACCTATTCACTCGATCACATATTTTTCACTCTTGGAATACAACTCTCATTGACCATTTCAAATTGTCATTGACCTTGGTCGAGTAAAGGTTCTTAAAGTCCGACGTAGATGAGGATAGGGTTTACATTTATTTGATCAAAAAGCA
The DNA here is from genome assembly GCA_019097785.1 of Fraxinus excelsior. Classification (NCBI taxonomy): domain Eukaryota; kingdom Viridiplantae; phylum Streptophyta; class Magnoliopsida; order Lamiales; family Oleaceae; genus Fraxinus; species Fraxinus excelsior. The sequence continues at coordinate 1,182,500 of CM032637.1, read as the reverse complement.
TGCTTTTGAAGAGGATAAATAAGCTTGCAAGGATTGGTACATTAGGACTAGAGTTGTGCTTTCCATCATGCAGTATGTTGTCGAAATCATGGATTTGTAGGAAGCCATTTGAATGAATAGTAATTGGTCAAGATTTGGAGCTAGATTCCCTTGACCATGAAGTTTAAAAAAATTAGCTCCAACGAGATTAAGGTAGTTTATGCTTTATCAAAGTTAAATATATTAAGAGGATGATAATGACTCCTAAAACATAAAAAAATAAAATAAAAAATCGAGCACTTATTAAAATGATTCGAATTTGAAGGTGTGAGTGTTGAAGCAGCTGTAACAATTAGAGCCAAAAAATTGATAATTTAAGAAGATGGTCTGGTCCCGGCGGGGCTCGAACCCGCGACCTTCGGCTCATAAGACCAACGCTCTAACCAACTGAGCTACGCGACCAGCAATGCCAAGATCTGTATTTTGGATTTAAATATGAAACATATTCATTTCCATTTGAGTCACAAACTACTTTCCCATATATTTAGGTCCGAGGTTAAGTTCAGACTTCAGAGATAAATTTTTTTTTTTTTTGGGCCTATGAAGATGCATAGTTGAGATGGTTTATATATTTAAAGTTGATCTTTATCATTAATCTATGCAAATTGTGAAGTTCTTCGTTGAGTTTGTAGCTATTGCTATAGATATGTGCTTTTCTTATACTTATTTAAATTATGCCTCAAAATGCTATCGATATTAACTATAAATTTATCGGCATTCTTCTGTTTTTGAAGACACAAATACGTTCAAATGAGACAAAATGCATTTGTTGATGTACCATAAGAAGCAGGAGCTTACCAAACGAGCATGATATAGATTGATATTTTTTTCCCGACTGTGTTGACATTCCCCTCTTTTCGAATCTCTATCTTTACTTTTTAAATGAAAAATGGAAGTCTTTTATTCATCTATCATTATATATAGCACGATTAATAGCAAAAAACCCTCCTAGAAATGTTTAAAATTGTGATATACCCTCCTACTTATTGCAAATTTCGTAGAAAATCCCCTTATGTGAAACCTTTTTGTGTGAAAAACATCAAGCTCAAACTTCATTCTTGCACGGCTAGAGAAAAATTAGAAAAACGATAAACTATTCTGGTGACCGTTCCGGCAACTGCTCTGATTCTGACAATTGTTCCCAACACCAGCGAATATTCCGGCGACAACTTCACCATACTTTTTTTTGTACAGTTGACATGATTTTTGACCTCTTGATTATTGCCCGAGACTAGTAATATGAAACGTAACCTGTAAATTTGAATCGTGACTCTACAAAACAACATGTGACCTGTTAATATTGATATGAGACCCGTCTATATTGATTTGTGGCCTATAAAAAATGATTGTGATTTGTGAACTCAAACTTGTAATAGTGATCTATGACCTTAACAACGAATTAATTAGCCACGATTCTATACAATATGGTCATGACTATCAAATTAATTGATTATATTGATCTGTGACCCGTCTATATTGATTTGTGACATATACAAAATGATTGTGACTTGTGAACTCAAACCTATGACCAGTGAACTGTGACCTTAGCAACTCATTTATTCATTATAAATTGATCACAATTTATCAATTATTGATCACGACTTATTTTATGGTGACAAATCAAGAATATTATAGGTATTTCTAGGTCACGAATATAAAATTTTATAAGTAACGTATTATTCATCGATCACAAAATCAAAATTTTTATTAGTCACAACTCGATTACATCTTAATATATTGTGAGTCATAGTAATAATTTTTAGATCACATATTATACATAGATGACAAATCAAAAATTTTATTGATCACAACTCATTTATTTTATTGGTGACATTCTCAAATTAATTGGTCACGCGTTATTCTTTTATTACAAATCACATAAATTATAGGTCACAACTTATTAAAATAATAAGTAGCATATTATTTTTCGGTCACAAATCACAAGTTACAAACTTTACAAGTCACAGTATATTTTAACGTCACAATTAACCAATTTATTGTTCACACTGACCGTACAACACCACCTCACCACCGTCTCACATACCCTAACCCTACTCCGCCGCCGCCGCACAGCCATCTCACCAGAATAACGAAGGAGGACAGATCTGCGTTGGTCACCGCTTCGAGCTCCAGCGTCGCCGGTGAGTGGAAAGAAAAGACAAAGTCGGGAGGAGAGAAATACGGTGAGGGTAGAGAGAGAAATGAATTTAGGGTTTGATTCAAGACAAAATTAATTGGGATGACAATTTTATAATTAATATTTAATTAAATATATATAACTATAATGTATCTAATTAAAAAATATCTGATTTTTCAAAATTAAAATTTCAAATTTGATTTTAGAATATAGATCTTGAAAAGTAGAGAAGTGTGTAATTTCCACTTGTCCAATTTACCTTTGTGGAAATTACACTAGACCAGGTATTTAAATGTCATACTTCAAAAATCAGATATGAAGTATATTTAATCAAAAATCAGGTGACAATTTAATATTTTAATATTAATAATTATATCACAAATTCAACACCCATTAAAACACTCATCCCACATAATTTCAAACCCTGAATCATTTTAATCTTCTCTCTATCTTTCAACGAAGTCGACGATTCTCCCCCATCTCCCTCCCTCTCCACCTCCTACTCCCACTCCCACTCTCTCCTTCATCTCTCTATGCATCCAGCGTCGTCGACCACTCTCTCCCTCGCCTCTGTCTGCATTAAGCAGTGTCTGCCGCGAACTGTAGCAGTTCGTGGCAGCGTCACAGTCTGAACCAACATTCTTTCACTCTGCGACAGCGGCGCAGGCTGCAGTCGTTCGCAGCGTCGCGACGCTACCGATGTGAGCGGGGTGTGGTGGTGTTTTGATGGGTGTTGGATTTGTAGGAATCCGTCTGGTGGATGTGGCAAATATGCTCTGTGTGTGGTTGTAGAGATCCGTGTGGTGGATCTGTGTGTGAGGGTCCGTGTGGTGGCGGTCTGTGGTGACGATCGTTTTTTGTTATTGTTGTTGTGATAGGTGTGGTGGTGTTGTGGTCTGTGACCAACTATTTGGTCGATCTATGACCAAGTGTTTGTGACCAAGTGTTGGTGGTGTACTGGGATTGAGGGATATGTGTTTGAGTGTATGTGACCAACTATATCGATCTGTGACCAACTATTGGTGATGTACTGGGATGGGGAGACATGTGTTTGGATGCATGTGACCAATTACATGGTTATCTATGGTTATCTATGTAACTATGACCTTAAAATTCGTTAATCTGTAACCAACAAATTTGAAAATATGTGATCTCTATTATTTACAATTCTTTTAACTTGTGACCACAATTAAAAATTTGTGACCTATAATTTTTTTGATTTGTGATCAATGAAATTAATTGTGACCTATAAATCTTTTGATGTGACCTCGAGATAAGTTGTGACCGAAAATTAAATTTTGAACTATTTAATAAGATATCCGTGACCTCGAAATCAGAGCAATTACGAAATTAAATGGCGGCGAAATGGTCATCGAAATTAAGGGCGGTCAAGGAACAGTCACCAGAGTAGTCGTGGTCGTTGGAGTAGCCGTCGGAGTAGTTGCTGGAATAGTTGTCGATCACCGAAACAGTCACCGGAGCAGTAGGGAAGGTGAATGTGGGGGTGGGATGGGTTAATTATATTATATTATAGTTAAATATCTAATTTAATATAATAATTGTAAAATATAATTAATTAATTTATGGAAAACTTGATTTTTGATTTTGTAATAGATAATATATGATGTATGCATTTTTCCCTTTACCTTTTGTCCATTAGAAGTGCTCCTGGGCTTTCAGTTCAGGCCCCAAATTCAGGCCCACAGCCCAAGCAGACCCAATTCTTCACAATCTTCAATTTTCACCCCAAATAAATTCTTGAATTGCAGAAAACCCCTCAAAATCTTCAAATTTGTGTATTGTGCACCAATCCATCCGTTAACGATAAGGCAGCAACAGAACACCAAAAAGCTATTCAAGAAATAGAATTAACAACTAGGAAAAGAAGAGCCCATAAAATGGCTTGCTGTTTATCAACAGGAACAACAATGGCGTTTTACAGAGGCAGTAATTTTAGTGGCCCATCAGCTTCACTTTCTCTCCTCACTGGTTCAAGAACAGGAGCCCTCAGATTGAAAGCCAAGGCCGTAAATTCTTCTGGGATGCTTCTTCACTGCTCCTTCACTCAGGCTTCTTCTTGCCTTTCCCTCTCTTCCAGTTATTCATTTTCTGGTAATATTACAGTTTTGCCCACTTATTGTGTTTGGGTAATTTTAATTGTTTTAATGTTTGTTTAGTAATTTTATGGAGAAGTAGTGGGTTATGCTCTAATTCATGATATTTAGTGATTTGTTTTGTTTTTAATAGTCTGTTTCTTTTATTGGGATATACAATTCAGAGGGATAATATTGTAGTCTTCTTCTTCTTCACTATCTGAGTGAATCATTATAGATTTGTGCGTTTGCATTGTGTGTCTTGTGTTTTTATACTATTTTATTGCTTTCATAAGAAGGGATCAGGGCTTAATTCGTAACAATTACTAGGAAGAGTTTACAAACGTTTAAATTATAATATAAATAAATAGTAATGAGTTGTCCATGAGTGGCAGTACTTCCTCGAAATGTGTGGATAAAAAGTGACTCTAGTGTTTATGAACAATTCATAAACTTGAGCCAAACATAGGCTTAAACTTATTGCAATAGCATTAAGTACTAAAAGACCTTACTTTTATTGTTTTCTACTATCCCTGCTATATTTATTGTTTACAAAACATGAAGATTTCGTTTATGGTTTTAGTAACTTCAAGAAACAAAGACTGCTGTTTGTTGGCAATTTTTGTTTTCATCAGTAGAGAATGCTAAGAAATATGTGATGCATTCTTCACAGGGGCATCATTGAGTTTGGACTTGAATTCGAGCGTGGGAGTAAGCATTGACAAAAGGCGTGGCCTAGTAGTGAATGCTAAGAAATATGCTCTCTGTCAAACGAAGAGGAACAGGTCAAGGAAGTCACTTGCTCGGACACATGGCTTCAGGAAGCGTATGAGTACCACCAGTGGACGAGCAGTGATCCAGCGCAGACGTGCCAAGGGACGATGGGTCCTGTGCCCAAAGACCAACCATAGCAGCGGCAAACGTATTTGATCCTTCATTGTTTTGGCTCATGTGATTGATTCATATAGGTAATGCTATGGTTCAAGTACGTGTATTGTGTTGTCTCAGTTGTTTCTTCGTTCTTCTTCTTCTTTGGGTAATTTGATCATTTTGTGGAAAATATTATTGTCGACTTAATTCCAACATTTCTCATATCTGCATCATTGCATGCTGGATTTATCATTACATGGAAAATCTAGGACAGAACGTTTATTTTCAGAATGAGAAGAAACTGTTCAGAATGTGGTTTTTATAGCTAGTCGAGATGCAATATTACATTGATGACTTGGTTCTCATACAATTTTAGATACTATTAATATGTACACATCACTAGCACATAACTCACAAGTATACAGTAATAAGAATAACTGAGGCCCTCAAGGAATTTATAGGAAAGACCAAATTCACAATTTACAACAATCTAAGCAGTTGGATAGGAAGCTTCCATTGCAATACCACATAGTCCTTCCTTAGCATCAATGCCCCTTTCCATTCTGATATATCCCTCTTCACCCCAACTTGTTCCCCATGAGTTCTTGACTAACCAATACTTTGTCCCATCTTCACTCGTCCCGTACCCTACTGCTGTAACACCATGGTCTAATTTAGTCCCACAATATCCAGTAAAAACACCACTTGTGTAGAACTGAAAAGCCAGTCCACTGGCATCAATAGCTACGGATACTGGCTGACTAGCCACAGCTTTCAATAATGCAGATTCATCATTAGCGGTGACATCTTCATAGCCAGTGATCTTAGCTGCACGGTTCCTTCTGGCTGTTGCACGTGCCATCAGTTCCGTCGTAGGGGTAATTAGATTCAGTGGTGAGGCCATGGTTGTGTAATACGAATTTGAATGCATTATCCATTAGTCCACCATTACATCCTTGATCATCACCACTTACGTCGCAATCCACAAGTTCTTGTTCAGACAATGAAATCAATTTGCCTGTTTTTAGTTGGTTGATTCCTTCCATGGCTGCAACAGCAGAAAATGCCCAGCAGCACCCTGTTTGTTTGCATTTTTAAACAAGTTATTATAAATGAAAATGCGCCTTTTTGTAATTCGCTTAGCGCTCGATCTCATACTAAACAGTACAATATACAAGATTTTAACTTCTTTTTCTTCCTTAAAGTCTAGAGAATTTTGAAAAGTCAAAAGCGGCTTTTGAGACTATGAAGTTGTTTTTGAGTTTGTTTATATAATTTTCTTAAAGTGTTTTATCTTGTTAAAAGAGCTTTTAGACTAACCTAGTTCAATGCGACTTCTTCAAGAAACTTTTCTACAAGAAGAGTAGAAGTCATACCAAACGAGCTCTTAATAGTGTCTAGTACTAGTTTTAGTACCTGCAGTCCAATGTAAACAAACAAGGGATTTGCTAGAGAAAATTTTGTCTTACCACATTGGCCCTGATCCTTGACTCCGGTTACGGCTCCTTTCTTTCTCCAGTCCATGCTTGTAGGAACTGCAGTTACATTTTCATACTCAAATCCTTTAGCACCATTTGACTTTTTCTGGAGGGACGTCTTGTATCCGTTACGAGAGGCACGCAACTCTTCATTTGTCATATCAGCAAATTCATTAACACCTAGCTTGTAACGCCGAGTTCCTTCAATGTTGAAAAACTCGATAAACTCCACATTCTTCTTGAATATCTCGAACCGAGTTGCTTTCTCTGTTGGAAAAAACTGAAAATGGGCTGACTTTGGCATTAGTTTTGAGTGGGACCCGCTTGGCTATTTTGAAAGATGAAAGTTGATTTGTGTTCTCCTCCGTGAGTACATCGAAATCATATACTCACTTGTCAAAAATGATGCTCGGGTGAATGAGAAATTGAAGCTCAAAGTATGCCATGTGAAAGGAGTTTATGTTGGTGGGAAAGCAAAAATTTAAGCTTTGTCCCACATAGGAAGTGGATGAAAATTAAAACCACTTTATAAAGGATTGCACTTTAGAATGGTGTAATCATGTGTAGCATAGAGGCTCTCTCCACGTGCGCGCGCAGGGGGGGTGCAAATCTTGGACCGAAATTGGCTTCAGACCTTGAACTTGTGTGCGACCTGCGTACACGAATGTCGGACCGAAAGGAGCAAAATTGGCCCCTTAGGAGTGTCCACGTTTTGCTACATTTTTTAATTTTTTCAATAGACTTTTGGTTTTCCAAAACTGTTGAAACTCCTAAAACTCCAATGTTAATTGCTATGAAGTTATTGAGCAATTATTCTACAGTTGTCTATATAGTCATCTCGTTTTTCCAGTCTGCAGTACACGAATTCATCTGCATATTCATCTGTCTGCAATTTCTGTTTCTCCTACATACGGTCTCCGTTTTGCATTTTTTTTTTTCGATCTTGTTCGAGTCCGGTGGTGATATTATTCAGACACATAGTCAGTTCGCCGGAGTGGTCTCTGTGGTACTCAGAAACTACTGGTTCTACCGTTGTATCCTGGGAAGCAGACGTTCAGTTCAATCCTCAAGCACGTACGGTGAGGGGGCGAATCTGTTTTAAGGAAACTGTGTTTGACACATGCCTCGGGTTAAAAGTGTTATACGGTTTTAACAGATTCTGGTTGTTCATTTTGTTCTGCAATTGTTTTTTATTGTTTACTACAATATATATATATATATATATATATATTTTACATTATATTGTAATATGCGCAAACTGTATTTGTAAATACAGTTTTTATTCTGTTCATCAAATTGGTATCAAGTTGTAAATCCGGTATTGAAATTGAAACAATTTTCCTACATTCTCTACATTATCTTTGTACACACGTCCGTACTGGGCTATCCATTGCTCGTGTTTCTCAGCCACGGATGCTCCCTGGAGACTGCGGGAAGCTTCAAGAGACGAACAAATCCCTAAAACTAACACAAGTGTAAGAATCAAGTTCCTCTCAAACGACAGTGCCATTTCTATTTAACTTTGTATTGAATGATAGTTTTCGAGTTAGGATTGAACAAAATAGGTGGGTATATATAGAATGGAAATTGTTCACTCATTAATTTATGCTAAATAGAATTCTCACTATGATGTGAATCTTATTATAATGTATCAGAAAAGTTTCGTAGACGGTGCTCCATTATGACCTGTTTTGTTGTACATACGTACTCCATAGGGACCTCATATTCACCCAACTGTGTAATCCTTTCGATGTTTCTTCTCCAATTTTGAGTTATTTTCTAACGTATAATTTTTTCGTAAGCTACTTAGGGTCAGTTTGGTACTGCTTTTTCTTCTCTTACAAGTGACCAATTTCTTCTAAAAGTTCTTCTAGATGGGTAGCGTACTTTTAGAAACTAATCCAAGCAGATTTAAAAATTAATTGACTTCAAAAATTTTGTCAAATATCAGTATTTGATAGAGAAGCTCTACGATGCTAACATGTTTTCTACTATGCACTGAAAAACGACTAGACGCGATTAAAAAATAAAAAATGAAACATCGGACTCACTTAACCAAGTTTTATGTGTATTTTACGTACTGTTTTATATTGCACAATAGTCAAATCAATAATCAATTGAACACTGATTTAAGCTGATTATGGCCCCGTGTATCTTCCATTATTCCAAAACATTGTTTGCTACAATAAATTTTTCACCATACATTCACCCAATATATTCTACACACAAACAAATAACGTTATTTCAAATTTCAACCACACATTCTCCAAAAATAAAAAATATTATTCATTTCTCCATTTCTTCTACAATAATGAGAAACAAACACGCACTACACTAAGAACTCTGTGAATTCAACAGTACACTTTTTAACGTCAAATTAACGACTAAGTTCGTATAGAACCCTTTTCAATTCACGATGCCAAGTTATATCGATGAAAATTATTCATATAATTATTTATGTCTGGGTTGATTAGCCGTATAAAACTCGCAAGTTATGTATGAAATATGCAATCAAAATTCCGTTGAAGCTACTCTGTTATTCTAAACTAAATTCTTCGTATTCTAGCATTTGCAGCGTTCATATTCAATCTCTTTCTACCTTTTGGAACTTGTATGATAAACCATTTTTTAATTATGGCTCGGTCACATCGCGTAAAAGAATCCAATTCAAAATAGAGACAATATGGTGAGAAGGAAAATGAGTAGTAATGCGAAAACAAGATATGTTAAGATTAAGTCGAAATATGTTAAAAATCCATTCAATTCTCTAAGGGATGGGAGTTTTCTAACATATGGGAGGGTTCAATATGACTATTGTCACTTCGGCCAAAGACGCCAGATGAACCTTCACCACCGTGGAATGGCTTTTGGAAAAAGACGAGGAATTGTATTCCCAAGAACGTCAAAAGATCCAATGACAAGTGGACATAAATACAAATTCAAAAACGTCTGGTGAAATTTTGCAGCTGGGTTCCAATTTTTTGGGATATTCAGTAATTGAATCACCATTAAGACGAGTTACGTACTTAGTTTCAACTCAAAATCTAAAAATCTTTAATTCAGTATCTCCAATTCTTCACACACTGCCCTGGTGGTTCATCTGTTTCATCAACACACGCAGGAATGTTCATTTCTTCCCGAGGAGACGATTCCCTGAGTGAAACAAAAGGCGCCATTAAATGGTTAAATGCTGTTAAGAACATGAATAAATCATCCTAATTCAAAATTGAATTATGTCCTCCACGAACGCAGGCCACAACATATCTGGAAGCCTGTTATTTTGAGTCTGAGATTTAGACCAAGAAGATTAGAAAACTGAACCCCTGCAAGCATATAAAATTAACCCACATCTATTACTGATAAAATCAGTGCCTAACAAAAGCAAAGATATTATCTATAAATGTTAGAAGCTGGCAATGAATAGCTGATGCACTTTCCAATGTACAACAGTTGTGTGGAATAATTCACAGATAATACCTCAACAAATCTCGAGAGAGCTTTTTCCATCTCTTGCTTAGCTCTGTGCACTCTCCCCAGTACTAAACGCTGAAGGTGAATAGTTTTTGAGAGTAAGGTACCAATAAACATATACGTATTGCCCATTATAATATCTCAGTCTTACTCGAGCTTCAAAACATGGCAGCCAAGAAAAGCATATGGAAGCAGATGCAGAGGTTTACCTCCTGTTCCAAGAAAAAAAGCTGTTCTGAACCATAAACCATATCACCTATCAAAGCTGGAAACCATAATCATACTATACCGCAGGTTCAAGATCATGGCATCATATTCCACAAGATTTTACAGATATCCTCAACAGCTTTACTTAAGCAAGGGATTCTACAACCAATTTTATTTATTTATTTATTTTAAATATTGAAATCTAAGATCAAAAGTTCGTTTCTCAAAAAAAAAAAAATTAAAATTAAAATTGTGCGCAAATTTAACCCTTTGGGCTCATCTTTTCCAAAGGTCATTTTCAACAACACATTCTCTTGTAAAATAATTTTACACGTAAACCCAAAACTTTCCCTTTTTATTTGATCACACATTCTCCAAAAATCACTATTTCAAAATACATTTTCCCCCAAAAATGGGGCTCAAACAAGGGCTTAGTCTTGTTGCCCAATTATTGAAATAAAACGCTCTAGTGCACAAACCCAAAAGTATCAAAGAAGTGTAGGACAGTTGAGCATTAAATCAACAACATTTCCAGAAATCTAAGTATCAGTACAGCTTTGAATCACAGAAAAATTAAAAGAGGTTCTACAGTCCAATTTTACAACAAATGTAACTATCTGAATATATACGCCCCAAATTTCTTTGGTAGTGAAGAAACCTCCAAAGTCACCAAGATGAAACCTTAGCAATTGCACCATCAGTTTGACGACCACCTCAAATCAAAAACAGTGTCACATTACAAAATTTCAAGACGCGCAACACCAATGACAATGAAATGTCCTAACTTTTCCCCATTTACTTATGTCCAACTAACATCTCTTTTACGGTAACTAACCAAAACATCCATATGTCCATTTTCCCAGTACTCTCAGTTCTGAGATATGGAACCAAACAACATATTCAATGTTCCTAACATATTCATCACTGCAGACAATCTTTAATAGTTCATGAATGAGAAGCCTGACACTGGACATAAGCACCATAACTTGCAAATCACAAGGCACAACAGGAACAATTTTGATAACTCAAAATGAAAATCTACCATGTCCAGCCAATTCCAAAAATTACAAATAGTCAATATCAGCAGTACAACATAAAATTGTCCATTCTATGATAACTAGGCAGACTGCCAAGGAACGCCAACTTTGGGAGAGATATACCACCACTAAGCTTCATTTCATGTCCAACATAAGTATACAAAATGAAGTTGTTGCATTTAATCCAGCCATTCCATGACAATGAGCATTAGAACTCATGTTGTACAGACCATATATAACACTGTAAATCATTCATAAGCATCAGGTTAGATTGGAGATTAAGCCCCTGTTTGTCACCCTTTAAAACAACTCTTTTTTTCTCCTACTAATTTTCAACCACATTTTCACACAACAAAATATTTACACGTAAACCCAAAACTTTTTCCATTTTTAACCTCTCCCCAAAAAATCATTATTCAAAACATCATTTTTACACAATAATGGCCATCAAGCAGGGGCTAAAAACCCACATAAATTTAGTTCAAGGTCATTACAATTAGAGATTGCGCATTGATTTACCTCATACACATGCACAATAACATATAACAATTTGATAGGATACACCTGTTATGCTAATAAGGTTAGAATTCAGAATAAATTGCAAAGTGATCTAAAATTTAATTTGATCTCCGAACTCCCAAGGCATCTAGGAGGCTTTGCACTGTCTTCCAAATGAACTTGAGAAAAACTTCTCATTTTGGTTTCACTTTTTACATTTGAGAACATACGCAACATGCTACAAAAGTGCTAAGTTTCAAGAAGTCCAAAATACTACGTTAAATGTGAATCCATATATTTGAACTACAATAACTTTCAATACTCAGTGAGAACACTGATAACTTTACCTCGTATACATGAAAGAGAACTACTCAACACACTACAAAATCCCTAAACGGATACATATGATTGAAAGGTTAGAGAGAGAGAGAAAGGAATATATTCGCCACATGCATTTTTAGCTGGCGAAAAATGTTTTTGATATAGAAACACGAAAATTAGCCCTTGATTGGTACAGATTTTAATTTAAGTCAAAGTCAAAGTCAAACAATCAATATTAACCCCATCTTTCATTGATCCCACAACTTTTCAACCATACATTTCAAAAACTTGTACCACAATTTATTAAAAATCTAATTTTAATCCACACCAAACACCATCTTAATCTATATGTTCACTTGTAATCTTTTATAGATGAGGGGCAGTTCCTACTTTTAGATTAGGATTAATGGCAGGCTGGATTTTGAAATAAATCTCAAGTCATAGTTTCAATCAAATTTCAATTCATTAAGGGGAAACGTCATCTTTGAATGAATACCTCAAACAATGCAATGTATATAACTGGAAAATAATGGAATCAATTCCATTGTGCCAATTTTCACATCAATGCAAAGACACACAACCCAAGACTCCTTACGGCAAAGGAGGAAAACATGAATCTGCATATAATCAAGGATATTTATTTTATTTTGACGCAAATTGGCTCCTGTAAAATTATAATTCACTGCCAAGCAATTGGACACTCTTTCAGATACTGCAATGATAAAGTAGCATATTTGCCAAACCGGCATACACGACAGGAGTACCCAAAAGACTTATAAATCGGAAGTAAGCAAATTTTCAAATACTTTGCAGCTCGTTCTTCACATAATACAGCAATTTGTTCCAACTAAGCAAATTCTAGCAAACAACTTATCATAAAACCACAACTTATAGGAGCAGATAGGGTAGAGTTGAAGCAGCCACAGATCTCAAGCAGTCCATACCATTTAAAGCATTTGCGTCCAAGAAGCTGTCATAATACCTGAACAGATACCCATGCATAACTCAATCATCATTCAAAATTCAAACATAACAAAAAGAGTTATGTTAAGGATATGAACTATATCAACTAAAACATTTATCATGAACATGTGAAATCAACATTCCAGCATCTGAATATTAACTTTATCAAACAATTCCTTATTTCCCGCAATTTCCACAATTTCTTCCAAAGAAGCAACGGTAGCCTCTTGTATTGCGGTTGGTGATGGTTATGTGAAGGACTCTCCAGGACATGAGAAGAACAGAAAAAAGGAGATCGAGTGAAGGGTTTTACCTCACTTTACCCAGAGCCACTAGTCCATTACAAAGGATGGAGGATGATGACAGAACCAAGATACCATAAATTCCCAAGTAGAGGGAACCTTGCATGTCACTTACCTCATAACTATTTTTATAACAAATACAGTCCGATCACACCCAATCCAAAAACATTTATTGATAGAATCTAGCGACTATACCATAACCATCAATAAAATATGTTAATCATGTAATTTAAGCTAGCTAATATAAAACAATTACCTCATAACTACTATTAAACAAATACGATCACAAATCCAAAAAAATTATTGCTCGAAGCTAGCAACTTTAACCATAATAGTAAATAAAATATGTTAAATCGTGTAAATTAAGCTATATAACAAAATTACCTCAGTAATAGGGTGGCATAGCCTGGTATGGAGGAAACCTAGGTCCTGGACCAATACCAGGCTGATTCTGCTGGGAAGCATACGATGGCTGAAGACCATAGTTCCCTCCATCTGGGTAACCCCCAGAACTTTGTAGCCCACTAGTACTAGAAGGCATTCTGTAGCCCCCAGTATTGCCCAATCCTCCAGTGTACTCCCCTGTTACAGCTCCAACATTAACAGCTCCAGTGCCACCAACAGGACCACCATACTGTGACTGACCACCTCCATACCCACCACCATACCCTTGCCCACTTAGCCCTCCAGGCCCTGGCCCTCCAATGGCAGCACTATAACCTGGGTTCTGATGCATTATACCAGCCTGCTGCTGGGGTTGAGGCATGTTTGGGCCTGGTCCATAGCCCATATAACCAGTTCCTGATCCATAATTTGATACAGGCATTCCCTCACCAGGCACTCCAGTGAGACCAGCATTCGGTATCCCAGGGACAACTCCCCCACCTGGCCCAACATTCGGCTTCTGCCTTTTATTATCCGTTGCCAACTTACAAACCACTTGATGCCCATCAATAGTCTTCATGGGTTCAAGCAATGAAGCTTTTGCACCCTCCTCAGTTTTATAAACAAAAAAGGCAAAACCTTTTGGCTTCCCGGTCTGCTTATCAAATCCTAGAGGCCCTTCCTCAATCTCACCATACATGGAAAAAATCCCCAACAATCTCTCAGAGGAAATCTCAAACGGCACATTACCAACATAAATCTTCCTCAACGCCACATCAGCCGAGTTGGAATTCGCAGAACTTCCAGCGGCAGCAAGCTGCGTAACAGTAATACGCCCATCAATTTTCTTATTAGGCTCCTTCAGTGCTAAGATCGCAGCATCAACGTGTTTAAAAGTAACAAACCCATACCCCTTCGACTTACCCGAAGCCTTATCAGTAATAACAATAGTGTTAGCCTCATCAAGTTCCCCGTGAGCGGAGAAAACCTGGCGAAGCTTCTCAGTGGTTGTTTCCCATCCAAGGCCGCGCACAAAGAGCTTGCGCTGGACAGGATCCGCATCAGCTAGCGCTCTAACAGCCTCTAGCACATCGGGATGACGAAGAACAGCCTCACGAATTATACCTAACAGCTGCTCCTTCGTGAAGGGTTCAAGGATTTTTTGTGCGTCTTCTGGGGACAAGAAGCTGGGTACCGGTGGTACGTTAGCAGCTGCAGTACCATTTAAGTCGCTGGGTACAGAATAAGGGACGCCATTGTCGTCGGCTTTACGCTTCTTTGTGAGATCCATCAATGAAATTAGGATTAGGAATTAGAAAGAAAACCTAAAATTTCAGAAAACCCTAAACGAGAGGGTTGCTGCAGTCCACCTTTATATAGCACTTAAACCGACATACAGAATACGACGTAGTATCGATGTGGTTTTTTTCATCCTTGGGCTGTTAGGGCTCGGCCTTCACTAAAATTGGATCCTGTTGGGCTCAGTCCTGACCTATTGAAATTGGGGAAAAATTCATATAAAAAGCCCATGTTTGATCCACATTAAAATTTGTGAAAATTACATAAATTGAGGTGTTTAAAAATTACTTTTTAAAGATCAAGTCTAAAGTTTATTTATTAAAAAATCAGGTACTATATTAAAACTTTAATTAATAACCCTAATTTATCACTCTATACTCCCTCCCTCCCCCCTCTCTCTCACCTCCCCTCCTCTTCCCCTTCAAACCTCGGCAACCGGCGATGAAGGAGTTGTTTTGGCCGACACCACACCACAAGCCCCCCATCGTCGTTGGCACTGCAAATCAAGTAGGATAAGAGAAGGGATTGTGGTGCTAGTGTGAGGCAGAAGTGGTGGGAATCAGTTTTTTTCTTCTTTTTTTAGTTTAATTTCTTCGCACATATATGTGGAGTTGTGATTTGTGGTGGTCGATGGCAGAGGTTTTGGTGTGATTCATGATCGTTGCTGTGACAACGACGACTATGCGGTGCGATGGTAAGGTGGTAGTGTCTAACGGCAGTACGGTGGATCTGTGGTGGCGGTCTGTGTGGTGGTGATAGTGGTTCGTGCGGTGGTGGTGGTTTATTTGGTGTTGTGGTGCAGACGGTGATGGTGATGGTGATGGTCGTTTTTTGTTATTATTGTGGCGGTGGTTGTGGTGGTGTTGTGACGGGGACAACGATGTTGGTGGTGATTTGCAGGCAGCAATGGTGGTGGTGGTTGTTACGACTGTGGCGGCGGAGGTAGGGATGGGACAAAGAGGGTTTGTGACCAACTATTTGGTCAATTTGTGACCAAGTTTTGGTGGTGGATCGAGATTGAAGGATGGGTGTTTGGGTGTATTTGACCAGCTATATGATTCTATGTGGCTAACTATTAAACCGAAGGTTAAAATTCGATAATTTGTGACCAACAAATTTGAAAATATATGATCGATAGATAAACTGTGATCTATAATTTTTTTAAATTTGTGACCATATTTTTTTTTTATCCGTGAACAATAAAGTAAATTGTGACATATAAATTTTTTGATTTTTGATTAATTAATTTAATAATATGTGCCAATGAATAAATTGTGATTTATACTTATGTCTATGTGACCATTTAACTGTAATTGTGAATTTATTTTTAAATAATAATTATTTTTAATTAATTAACTAAATATTTGAGTTTTGCATTTTTTAAACTTGAAACCTGATTTTTGCTTTGGTGAAACTTAAAACCTAGTTTGTGAATTCTTCCCTTAAAATTTCAATTCTCATTCTTCTACTGATTTTCAATTACACATTTTTCAATGAAATAATATTTTTTTATCATATCAATAACTTTTTTTTTTTTAACTACACATTTTCAATCAATATGCTATTTCAAAATGCATCCTTTCAAAATAATGTGGCTCAAACACACCCTTTACAAATAAGCTAATCAGATGACAAGTTTACAATTTTAAAAGTCGCGTGAAAAGTAAATAATTAAATATATTAAGATCACATTATACAATTAATGGTCACAAATACGTATGTATATGTCACAACTTATTTATTAATCACATATTATTAAATTTAATGATCATGAATTATTTCTTCGGTCACAAATAAAAAATTTAATAAGTCAAAATTTATTTATCGATCATAGATCACAAATTTTATAGGTCACAACTTATTTAACGATCATAAATTAAAATAAATTAGTTACGAGTTATTTTCCAGTCACATATTATCGAGTTTTTAGGTCACGTGTCACAAATTAACCAAATAGTTGATCGCGGATACAAACACTCTACCCCTTGTTCACAAATTATCAAATTTTTAGATTACAGTTAAATAGTTGATCACAAATTAAGCAAATAATTGGTCATAGATGCTAAACGCATTCCATCCCCCACCTTGATCCTACCACCTCTACCACCACAGCAACCACAACACCACTAAACAAATTGTGAGTCACCACAACCTAGCCAGCACCACCATGATCGGAATGGCCACCGTCGCCACCTCAAACTCACATATGACAGAGACCACAACTACAACAACCACCTAACCAAAAAAAAAAAAAAACTCAAACCCAACAACAATCACAACCACCACCCAAAAAAAAAAAAAAAAAAAAAAAAAAAACTAACCAACAACAATCACAAAGAACATAAAACAGGGAACCTCAATTTCCACCACACCACAAGCACTACTGTTGTTTTTTTATATCGCAAGTGCACGATAATGTAACAAATAGTATAGTGGACCTTTGAGTCCGGATATCGTTCCAACGAGGACCATACTTCAAGGCTTAATCTAATTTTTCTAACCCTTATTTGATAAAAGCTAGTAAAGAATTATGATTGTTGTGATTGTTTTTTTTTTTCAAACTACTTTTAATTACTTGAAAATATCGAAATTTTGCAAACAAGGGTTAATTGAAGATTTAAATATGGGATAAATATTAGGGCATAACAATTTCATCTATTGATTACCTTAATTCTTAATTTAAAATTCATAACATAATGTAGTGTTTAATCAAATGCTTCTATTGTATTCAATTTACCACCTCTCAAGTTCTCATTGAGGTTATTTAACTAATTCAATAATATATCTTTATGTGAATCAATCTTAGTTAAACGAAACACTAATTCTAAGAATCTATATTATGACCGAAATAATTAGTATAAGTATCTCTACACGTTATACTAATTTATCGAACTTTACTGTATGATCTAAATCTCAAATTCACATTTCAATTCGTAAGAGACTCATATAATCATCAACTTAGTGAACAATTAATCGAATGCATTAAACTCATAGTAAAACCAACAAATATATGAATAAATCACAGAAATCTTGAATAAAATAATAAATTATCACAAATCGATTATATTGTTTGCACCGATGAAAAATTAGTTACTCATAATGTAGAAATAAACACAAAAAACTGTCTTTAAATACATCACCAGATTCTTTGAATAAAGATGTAGAAAAGAACTTAATCTTACACCACGATCTTCTTCATCTTCCAATCAATGCTTCAAACTTGAATTCCTTGATGATTTCCTTCCTTGAATTGAGTTCTTCAATCTCTCGTTGTATTCTCTTTTTCTCAATGTATCTCATCCCCAAAAGTGCCAAGTACTGTCCCTCTTATAGTCCTCTCCATGGTTGTATGAATATATGGTTTCTTGTGGGCTTCAAAACAGGCCTAAAAAATAAAAAATTTACGTTTACAAGTGGCGCCTGGCGCTGCATCCAGAAACCCAGTGGCGTCGCCACACCTTTGTCCGCTTCTGTTATGTGGCGCTTCGGTGCTGCAGCGCCACGCCTCTAATGGTTGGCTTTTGCGTTCATGTCGCAACTCTTTTTCAATATCCTGACTTGACTATTTTGCCCTTTTTGTTACCACACCAATGGCCTTATTGTCGTTTTCTTTCCCTAATTGCACTTTTTCATCACTGTTACAAAACAACACCAATAAACAAATTAAAAACGTTCACTAAAAATAATATCTAGCTCATAATTAAGTTAAAGAATAATAAATCTCGTGAGTAAAACACACTCGTCAACCACCTAACAAAAAACCCTAAATACTATAACCACCACCACCACAAAACCACTATACGCTACGCACCACCAAGCAATCAACGAGCAAATCTGAACTGGTTAGCCAACTCAGATCCTGGCTAGTTAGTCGACTTAGACTTACTACGCATTACCAACCAACCTATCACCACTGCAATCATTGAAAACTAGTTTCCGCTCGGAGACTTGATTGCTGCAATCAACCCAAACTGACGATTGCAAGCACGACGCTGCTTGAAAACTCGTGAGGTCGCGCACAAAGCACAACAATTTGCACGAGCTGCCCCTCATGGCGACGCTACAGATAGATGATGTTGGAGAAACATTAGGCATTGATTTGTAGTGCCATAGAAGAAAGAAGAAGAAGACAGTGCTCCACTAGTGTTTTTTGATAAAGATATTATGAAAAGGGGAAAGTGATATAGAGAGAGATAATGGAGTGGGGAAAGTGATTAGGGTTTGAGAAATTTGGTGGGATGGATGGGGGTAGGATAGGGTATATAAATTAATTTCATTTTATATTATTATTGTTAATTGAATATTACCTTTACACCCGTTTTTTGAATTGTGATCTTTAAAAATAGGGTATGGTGTAATTTCCAATTTAATTTGTCTCAACTTAATTTCCGACCTAGGTTTGTAACATCAATCCACGACTTTTGGACTTTGGTACGTTGTCAATCACTAGCACCTTTTTAAATAGATTTGACTATTAGCGATGCTATTGAATCTTACATATAATCTTAAAAAATATAATATAGTTGAGATACTTTTTAAAATACGTATTTTAATGTTAGTACGAACTCTAAACTGCATATTTTGTTTGGTATGGTTTCCTTGAACTTCTTTTTTAGAATGCATCCAAAGGAAATTAATATATTAGATATTTATAGCATATATTATTCTTTTTAAACCTAGTCTTGACGTTCAAATCTCTTCCCGAAAGTTCGTACGCTTGGTGAGTTAGGAGTTGTGTATAATTAGGATTTTAAAATGAATATGTCCTCGTGATTAATTTGTCTAAATAAACCTCAATAATCACAAAAGATTAAAACGATAAAACGATTAAAATACTTTTGAAACATGTATTTTAAGATAGCACAACGGGTGAACTGACATGTTTGTCGGGTCTACTTTTTTAGAATCATTTTTATATACTAGTGGTAAGCACGTGCGTTGCACGTCTTATGTATTCAACGAATGATATTTGTAATATTTTTGAAGTAATAGTATTTTTTTGAAAGTGGTTGAGATAATTGATATTGTTAAAGGAAAAATTAAAATTGTTAAAAAGAATTAAGAATATGTATTGTACACAGTATTTTTTGTCAATGTCATACGACATTTTTTTTGTGGTGATCATGTTGATTGTAACTCTAAACATACTATTTTTGAATTACTAATACCATTTTTTTTAAATAATAGAGGTAATGGATATTGTTCAAGGGAAGAGTACAATTGAGTGTATATATATACAAGTTTTTATGACATTATCTATATAATGTGAAAATGTTGAATAAACTAAAATGTAATGATATGATTACAATAATACTTCTTTGTACACAATTTTTTTTTTGTCAAGGTCCCACATCTTTTCTTCTTTTTATCTTTTGCTTTTACTAAGACTTTTGTTGTTTGCATTGAAACTCTGCGAGAAAGTGTGACATATAGTTGCCCATGAGAGAATACGTGTTCAGGAAGATATATTCCAACAGTAGGCAACGTTTGTCCTTGAGCCTTGTTAATTGTCATTGCAAAATATAGACGTATTGGAAATTGTTTCCTCTTGAATTTGAATGGATATCCTTCATCATTTGTTGGAATTAATGGGATACGAAGAAGGAAGACTTGTTTTCCAGAATGTTGTTCAACGATTATTTCTACATGAATAATATGTTTCTTGAAATCACGACAAATCATTCTTGTTCTGTTGCAAAGATCGTTGGATGGGTTTAGATTTCTCAAAAGTATCACTGGACAGTTTCTTTTCAAGATTAACTTATGTGGTGGGATACCATTTGACAACAATGTATTTAGGATCTTTTCTTGATAAAATTGGTTTGTGTCATCTATTGCTTCGTAAAATCTAACAAATTCTTCACTTTCTCCAGGAAATAACCCAATTAGTTTGTCATTGAAGTAGTCAACATACTCATTTTTGGTTGAAAGAATTCTACGTTGTGTCATATAATCAGAAGGTGCTGCATTTTTTGTTAAATTCGAGAACACTGCATTGATCAAGTGTAATTATGAAGTTTCTTCATCGTCACATGCTATAGTTATCTCGTTTGGTAAGTTGATGAAGTCGTCCTCTATATAAGGTTCATTAGGGAAGTGCAAAGGACATGATGCATGCGTGTGAAATACATTAGTACCGTTGTGCATGGGCCAATTTATATGAATTTTTTATTTTTACTTAATTAAAGGTGGTATTCAAATGAGGGTATATTGGACATATATTTGCATAATTGCAGTAAATGTCATTACTTCTTACTTACCGTCATATATATGATTTCTAAACTTCCTCATTTAATTGTTAGTAAATTAGTTTTTTTATGTCCTCTTAAAATTTTGTTACACAAATAATAATATAATTAAATATGTAAGGGTAAAAATAGGTATTCAAATTTTAATCCAATTCACTTTTATTTTCGCATAAACGAAAGATTTAGAGAAAATCAAGTACTTTCATTCCTTCTTAACAATAACATTAAATGATATATAATAGGAAAATAGATATGGATTAACATTTACTTTTGCATCATAGACAGTAGATGAACTACTTTTCTAGCTTTATTTTCTTATCCGAGTGATGAATTCAGACTTCCTCTATTTTCTTTCCTCTATTTTCTTTCCTCCATTGATGGTTTTGTGTACTTCTTGCACCACAATTTGCTTGTGACCCCTATCGCTTTGACCTTTCTTGTCCATCTTCACCAAAAACTTGTATTCTTTATCTTCAATTAGCACCAAATTTCTATAGTATCAACTTTTCTCTTTCTTCTAGCAAAAACATTATTATTAGAAGAGAAACATATACTGGATGTTATATATTAATAGAAGTTGGAAAAATTAGTAAGGTTTGGTTAATTACTGTAAAAACTTCTTTTGCATATTCGACAACAATACAACCAACTAAGCTCTTCGCAACATCAAATAAATTTATTACGGCTTCAATGTAGTCATCAGAGACAATAAGCTTTAAAATGTATCTTCGTATGTATGACACGTCCTCGATGTTGTATTGACGACATAAATTAGTAGATTTATCTCCAATTGGATAGACCATCGCATTGCATGAATTACAATTCTCAAACCATGGGTTATTCTTGTTTTGCACGTAGTTAATTTTTCCTATAAATGAGCAAAATGACTCTTCAACATTTCCAACAATTATGTCGTTTAGTGATACTATTTGTGCTTCTTTCATTCGTCTAGATGGCAACAGAAGTGCTTCAATGGCATTTTCACTTGTTACACTTGAAATCCTATTCGTAAATAAATGCAAGTTATTACTATAATAACCATTTAAATAAAGATGTAAAGGTAAGAAAAAACATTTAAATAAAGCTTAGTAATCCAAACATCTCCCTTATTTTTTTTTTTTTTCGATTCATCCATATTCGGATTTGTCAATATGTAATTGATCTTTGTCAAGGACAAAGTGGCCTCATCTGCAGAAAAAGGTTTGGGTTATATTGTTCCAGATAAATCCTAATTTCTATACAATTCAATGATTTTAAGGAGACCTTCATAGATGCTTGCTTTAAAATTGAATGCAACAATTATTGTAATGCTTTTAACGTTGTCCTCAAGGTGTTGTCCTTCGTTCTTAGCCAAGTCACTCCACAAAGATAGTTTAATTGTTTCAAGGCTACAAAATAAAAAATAGGCATATTTATTTATACTTCTAAAGTCAACAAATATGTATTTAAATTTACCTATCGTTGAGAGTATAATTTCACATTTTTTAGCCACATATGACATAACGTTCCTCATTTTTTATAACAAATATGGCCTTCACACTAATTACCACACCTACAATGTTTGAGAAAAATGAATTAGTTAGTTTAAAATTTAAATGTAGAATGCACAATAATCATGAATAAGGATATGGTACCTAGCAATTTCCCTTCGTGTGCAAAGTCCAAGATTTTTGAAAATTCCACATAACATAAAGTCGATATGTTATAAGGAATGAAGTCTTCAATTTCCTCTATCTCGGTCTTCATAGTGAGAGTGAGTTCAATTTCATCGTTCACATTTGAGTATTGGGGGTTGATTGCTCTTATTTTTCCATTTCGAACTCAGTATGTTTTTTCTTTCTCAAGAATAGGAAATAATTTTCCAATTGTGTCCTTAAACAATGTAGCTTGAATTTTACTACCCTGAAAATATTATTAAAAAAAAAAACTAATAGTCTAAAGTGAAAATTCTATTAAGTAACATTATTCTAATATAATACAATACATTCGGGTTAATTACCTCAATAGTCACTGAACTTTACCGAAAGTTTCCACCAAGTCACTGAACTTTTAAAACTTTGTGGTTAGTCACTGAACTTTCGAAAAATCACCCCATTGGTCACTGAACTTTAAAAATCACCCCATTGGTCGCTGAACGTTGCAAAAGATTTCGATGGGGTCACTGAACTTTGCAAAAAGTTTCCCAGATAGTCACTGGGTTCAGTGACCATCTGAGAAACGTTTTGTAAAGTTTAGTGACCAATGAGGTGATTTTTAAAGTTCAGTGACCAATGAGGTAATTTTTCGAAAGTTCGGTGACTAACCACGTAGTTTTTAAAGTTTAGTGACCTGGTGGAAACTTTGGCCAAAGTTCAGTGACTATTGGGGTAATTAACCCGAAGCTACTTTGAGTCTTGCGGGAACATAAGGAAGCTATTGGGTGGACGATTGAGGTATTTGAGGAATCAGTCCGTCATTTTGCAAGCACAAAATACTGATGGAGAATGACTTTAAGCCATCAATTGAGCATTACAAGCGATTGAATCCGATTATGAAGGAAGTGGTGAGAGCAAAGTTTGTAAAATGGCTTGATGCATGTATCATTTATCCAATTTCAGATAATCCATGGGTAAGTTTTGTTCAAGTGGTACCAAAGAAAGGAGGTATCACGGTGGTGGAAAATGAGGATAACGAACTCATACCCACTAGATCGATGACAAGTTGGAGAGTGTGTATTGATTACCGCAAGCTTAACAATGCGACTAAGATCAAATGCTTGAGCGGTTGGTGGGGTATTCTCATTATTGTTTTCTGGATGGGTATTTGGGCTATAATCAAATTCCAATAGCCCTTGAGGATCAAGAGAAAACGACAATCATATGCATATACGGTAGATTTGCACACAGAATAAAGCCATTTGGCCTTTGCAGTGCACTTGCTACTTTCCAACGGTGTATGATGGCTATTTTCTCCGACATGGTGGAGAAATGTATTGAGATCTTCATGGATGATTTCTCAGTATTTGGAGCCTCATTTAATGGATGCCTGAATAATTTGGAGTTGGTACTGAAAAGATGTGAAGAGACCAACTTGGTGTTAAATTGGGGGAAATGTCATTTTATGGTCCAGGAAGGCATAATTCTTGACCATCAAATTTCTCTTAAAGGCATAGAGGTTGACAAGACAGAAATTCAAGTAATTGAAAAATTGCCTCTACCAACCATAGTGAAGGGGATTAGGAACTTCTTAGGACATGCCAGATTTTATAGGAGGTAGGTTTATTAAAGATTTTTCAAAAATCACAAAACCTATTTGCTCTTTGCTTGAGAAAAACACTGCTTTTAGTTTCTCTCAAGAGTGTACTAATGCTTTTAATGATCTGAAAGAGAAACTTATTACGGCTCCTATCATTATAGCTCCAGATTGGAATCTTCCATTTGAGCTTATGTATGATGCTGGTGATTTTGTCGTGGGAGCAGGTCTGGTGCAAAGGAAAGATAAAATCCTACATGATATCTATTATGCTAGCCGAACCTTGAATGATGCGCAATTGAACTATGCTACTACTGAAAATGAGATGCTCGTAGTGGTTTTTGCATTTGATAAATTTTGGTCCTACCTCATTGGCTCCAAAGTGATAGTCTATACTGATCACTCAGCCATCAAGTATTTGTTGGCAAAGAAAAATGCCAAGCCGAGATTGATTAGATAGGTACTCCTTTTACAGGAATTTGAAAGGAAGAGGTTCGATGCCATCAAGTATTCCCCCAGATCTTTCTTATCAAGAAAGGAAGAGGTTCTTCGCCGATATTAAACATTATTTTTGTGAAGATCCTTTATTGTTTAAATGGGGTCCGGATCAGATTATAAGGAGATGTGTGCCGGAAGAGAAAATTGAGAAAATTCTTGAACAATGTCATTCCTCACCATATGGTGGTCACTTTGGTGCTGTGAAAACTACATCAAAGGTACTTCAATCCGGTTTCTATTGACCCACATTATTTAAGGATGCTCACATACTTGTCTTCAAGTGCGATCGATGTCAACGTACTGGTAATATCTCCAACCGAAATGAAATACCTTTGACTTCTTTATTGGAGGTGGAGATTTTTGATGTGTGAGATATTGATTATATGAGGCCATTTCCTTCTTCATTTTCAAACCAATACATTCTAGTGGCCGTTGACTATGTGTCAAAGTGGGTAGAAGCGGTAGCTTTACCTACTAATGATGCTCGTGTGGTAGTAAACTTTTTAAAGAAAAATATTTTCTCTTGTTATGGCACCCCTCGAGCCATCATTAGTGATGGAGGTAAACATTTTTCCAATCGTCTCTTCGACTCGCTATTGACCAAATATGGTGTGAAACATTGTGTGGCCACTCCCTATTATCCCCAAACTAATGGCCAAGTGGAAGTTTCAAATAGGGAGTTAAAGAGAATTCTTGAGTTGACGGTGAATGCTTCGAGAAAAGATTGGTCCAAGAAATTGGATGATGCTTTATGGGCTTCCCAGACTACTTTCAAAACACCCATCAGTATGTCTCCATATCGGCTTTTATTCAGGAAATCATGTTACCTTCCCGTTGAACTCGAACATCGGGCCTATTGGGCTATCAAAGCTTTAAATTTTGATGAAAAATTGGCCGATAAGAAGAGATTGCTCCAATTGAATGAACTCAATGAACTCCACCTTGATTTATATGAGAATGCCAGGATTTATAGAGAAAAGACAAAGAAATGGCATGATCAAAACATTGTGAAGCGGGAGTTCTTTGTTGGGCAACAAGTTTTTCCTTATAATTCTCGACTCCGGTTATTCCCCAGAAAGCTCCGCTCCAGATGGTTGGGTCCTTTTACCATTGTAAAAGTTTATCCACATGGAGCGGTTGAGCTACATCATGAAAATGAGAACTTTAAAGTCAATGGACAAAGATTGAAATCATATTTAGGAGGTGAATTTTTGAAAGAAAAGTCCATCGTTCTTCTTGCCAATCCGGAGTGATCAAGTCATATAGTCGAGCTAAGGACTATAACCAAGCGCTTGTTAAGAGGCAACCCAATTTCTTACCCTTGTAACTTATTGTTATTACATTTTGTTAATATTTTTGTTATTGTATATTTGAACTAATATAAGTCTTTTGTAGGTATACTTTTTGTAGTCTCAGCTAACTATGGATCCCAACAAGTTTGGGAGTACACTATACACAATGTCATGGCCTACAAATTCAGAGCAGGCATCCTTCGACGACATGTACTTAGGGAAGTTTCGTTACTCTTCCTTCCTTAGCTTGTTCTTTACACAATGAGGACAATGTGTAAATTAAGTTTGGGGGTGAGCCTTGCCGGCTTATGATGTTTTTTGTTATTGCTTGATGTTAGAGCCTTGCCGGCTTTGAATTGCATGATGTTTGAAATTGTTATTGATTCATAAGCTATGCATGACCAGATATGCTATTGGTACCTAAGATTTTTCGAATTGCTTGTCCATGTGATAACCTAAGTTACATTGAGCACAATAGTCATGATTGATTGTCATCTAGATGTGGAAATGATTATTTTGTTGGAATTTTTTTGAATTGGTAAGACCTTAGATTGTGAGTTGCTAGATACATTTTATAAATCTATGTCTACTTTTCTTTCACCTTACCATATTGCGAGAAAAGTAGGTTTAGCTAGTTGTTGTTTTCATTGAAGATGGTAGTAACTGAATAGTGTGAACACAAAAAGTGGTGAGATTTTGAGCCTATATGCTGACACATTTATTACAGTCTCATTACTTCTTTCAAGTGTGACACTTTTCCATGATTTTACTTCTCTAGAACTTGCATTGATTCTCTTTAAGATCACATCGACACATGTATGCATGAATATTATTAAGGCCATCTTTTGTACATACGCTTTACTACATTAGCCAAATAGCTTACCATGAAATTAATCTTTCCTTTGATAAACCCTGTTGAGCCTATTTTCCTTTTCTTTGATAAACCCACATTACAAGCTTTCATATCCAGAAAATAATATCTTTAACCAGCCCGTGAAGCTAGTGGAGTGTTGTTGGTTACATTGAATGTTGGGTACGATAGAAAAGAAGTTTGGGGGTATCAATATCTTTTGAGGTGCTATGATTGGTGTGATAAAAAAAAATTGAATGATGATTGACAAGGAAAAATGTGTGGAAGAGACTGATTTGTATGTCTATATTCATAATCTCTCTTGAGATTTGAAAGAAGAAAAAGGGTGATTGTGTTGAATATGTGAAAAAGTAAGAAGTCATTGTTTGAAGTGATAGGTTTGTGTACAGATCCTATTTATGTTGAGCTGAGTTGAATATCTTTACTCCACTGATTTATTTTGGGACTTCTTAGTCATTTACCCAAATATTTTCTACACCTTAACCTTAAGCCACATTTCAACCCTGAAAGACCTTATGATTTGTGTTGTGCATGTGATCTAAGTGGTGACGAATGAGAAAATATGCAAGCTTATGGTAGTACATCTTCATTGGAATGAATATGAGCCAAACAGTTACCCAATTTCAAACACTTGAGAGTTGAGTGATCATACTATATCTGTGAGGTTCTACCTATTTTGTTTACTCCATCTTGATCTAAGAATGCATGCTAGTTGACTGAAATAAAGCGGTAAAAGAAAATAGTGATTGAGAGCAACCTTTAGATTTACACCTTGGGAAATAAATGATTATCTATTTTAGGAGCGTAACTCTCATGAGCGGGCAATGATATATTTGACTACATAGGCTCGGGTTGGTTCATCCTCTTCCTCCCACCTACTGCAATGCTGCTGATAAGTGTGTTTTTACACACTTATTTGACATTTTTTTGGAATTTATTATTGATAAAATTGAGTAGATTTTTATTTATAATTGTGTAATTGTTACTTTTGTAGGCCAAAGACCCGACAACGAAGGGAAACGAGCGAAAAGAGGAGAAAAGGACCAAATGTGTACAAAATTATGAAGATAGGGACTAAAGTGCACACGTCAGAAAATTGAAGGAATTGGAGTGCAATTTATCAAGGGCTTTAATAATAGATATTTTGAGATATTTGTTTTGTGTCACAAAATATCCCATAATATCTAATTTATATTATTATTCTATTTTTATAACTTAGTAGACAAATTGGTAGGATAAAAATGCTATTTTGGCTATCATTCTTGGACTACCATTATCTTCCCCCCCTCTCTCTCTCTCTAAAAAAAAAAAACTTCTCTCTCACTTTTTCTTTATATTTTCTTTAGTTTTTATTTATTTAGTTGTTCTTGGCTCATTTGGGAATCAAACATTAATAGCAAGGAGAGTGAAATAAAGAAAAAACTTGGAGAAATGCTTGAAGTAAATCAATTCTACACAAAAAGGGTTGTATCTAATACTTTTGTATTCCTTCATTTATTTTCCAATGTTTGTAATGTATTGTATTCAATATCTCCTTTATTATTATTTTTATATAATGAGCTAAGTAGTTTGTGTTGGAATTTATGATAAACTTAACCTATTTTCATTAATATCATATCATGTATTGAATGATGCTTCTTTTATCAAAATATTGGTGTATTAATTATTGTGTATTATTTCATGTCATTTGCTTGATCAATATATGATATGGTTAAGTGATTTGGGCAATTATTGAGAAATTGTTACACTTACTATACCAAAATAATTAATACCCTATGTTTGTATAATATACTATACTTGTTTAGGTGATATAGAAATATACACTTACTTTAGGTGATCCTTTGAGTATTTTCACAACAGTTTAATGCAATTGATTAAGTTTTTATCAATATAGAGATATGCGGTAGAACTTAATTAGTTAGGATTAATATCGCTCGACATAGGTTATTGACTAAAATTGGAAAATCGGGTTATTTTGGTAATTTGCATCGAAGTATAATTGGATTGATATTAATGAAATAAAGGTTAAGTGAAATCATAAATTCCAACCTCTTTTAAATCAAAATTTTAATACTTTTTAAGTGTTATTTTAAATTTTTAAATCTAAATCATGTCTTTTGTTCCTTTTCAATTTAAAAATCAATTTTTTTTTAAATGTGTGTGTCAATTTCGTTAATTTGAATCAAATACACTTGTAATTGAGATCACCACTTTTCGTGGGATCAACTCGGACTTAAAAGGTTCATTTTATTACTTGTACGCGACCCGTGCGTTTGCAGTGTATTTTCAGCGAATAGCTGCCCTTGGTTTTTTTTTTTTATTATTTAAAATTGGGCCAATTTGGCCCAACCCATTTAATTCATCTTTTTTTTTTTTTTGTGTGTGTAATTGGATTGGGCCATTTGTCTGGGCCAAATCCTTAATTATATAATATATAGGCTCTACCCAAATCCCATTCTCCTTCATTTCCTGTTTGTTTGACCTCTTTGCTGATAATAGCCTAATAGTAGGTATATCGTATACAGTTGGTTATCCTCATTCACCATTTAAAATAAGATAGCGTTGAAACATCAAACCATATTTCCAATACATAATGTACAATTGGGGTGTCTGCATAAAATCCACCTTCATTCCTTATTATGAAAAAGGAAAACTAATTTTTTTCCTTGTTAAAGTGTAGCAACGTGTGGTCATTCTAAGATGGAATGTTGAGGTTGACCGTTAACGTCCGCTCGAGCTCGAGCTGAACTTCAATGTTGGGTCCGTTCCTCATCTGACTAATATGTTCTACATGGGATGTTGAATAATGGATGAACCAATTTTTTGATGAATCAATTCTATTTTGCTATAAAATTTATTTAATTTTAATACTCAAAATACATGAACGTCGATAGATTATTAAGTTGGGAACAAAAAAGTCAAAAAAATTGAAATGCATTATGCATTCCAGCCAAACACACCAAGTCAAGCAATTCAACATACACCTTATAACAGAATCAAAAACGCATTCAGGCAACTGATCAACCATCTCTACACCATATCCGAAAACCCATTCAGGCAATTTATCAAACACCTTATACCATATTCAAAATCTTACAAGCAGCACCAGAAGCTAGCAAGAACACACTATGATTTCTGTTCTCCAATCACTTTAGCAGAAGTTTTTCTTGTCGGAAAGTTAATCGATGACATGGAAGGCTTGTTCTTGGGCAGCGTTGATGAGTTGCTCTATGTCTCTTATTCTGGTCCTCTTAAAATTGGCCACCAAAACCACAAATGAATCAGACGGTAAATTCAATCAATTCATACATATGTATATATCGATGGAGGTGGGATTACCAACTACAATTCCGAAGGTCCAAAGCCAGAGTATCTTGACGCCAGGCCTCTTGTCTCTCCACATTTCCGTGTCTTTGAAAAAATATATGCTTGCTAATTTGGTTGGACTTGATTTTGAAATCGTCCATATAACGTGATTTTGAAACCATTTTGATCGTTTTTCGTTTTTTTTTTCTAGTTTTACCTTCCAAACAATAATTATTGGCTAATTACATTTTCATCACAATTTTTAATAACTAGACTATATTTTAATTACGTGGAAGATTCATGACATTTACATATTATCATATTTACGTCT
Source organism: Fraxinus excelsior (assembly GCA_019097785.1). Taxonomy (NCBI): domain Eukaryota; kingdom Viridiplantae; phylum Streptophyta; class Magnoliopsida; order Lamiales; family Oleaceae; genus Fraxinus; species Fraxinus excelsior. Next base: position 1,151,624 of record CM032637.1, on the reverse strand, counting down.
CAAATGTTTTCATAGCATTTTTATTTTCAAATTAACAAAAAGTGTTATTGATTACGATTTTTTCTTCAAAATTTTATTTAAGATATAGTAAAAAACTCATTTGCACATTAAATTTTTAAATAAGAAAAACAAAAAATAATACAAAAAATACATTTAAATATTTAAAGCTCATTTTAAAGTATATTAATAATATTTTTAGACAAAAATCTTGATTAATGATCAGATTTTCTGATCAATGAAATTTTAAAATAAGAATGTGATGAAGCAAAAAACAAAAAAAAAATAATAAGAAAATAAATGTGATAATAAATAAAGAAAAATGACTTTTAGTTTAATTAAAATGTGTGTGTATATTAAAAAAATGTGGTTTGAACATAAACACCCATAATTATTTCTAACAAACATATTTTGTTCAAAACTAATTTGTAAATAAAGATATATTAATTAAAAAATTATTTATAAGTAAAAAAAATACTTTATATTTAAAAATTCATTTATAAGTAAAAATTTACTTATAACATAAAAAACCACTTTGTGTAAAAACTTGTTTATAAAGTCATAATACTATTCACTTATTTTAAAATACAAAATTGACTTTCAAATAAAGATACTAACTTAAAATTATATTAATTTATATGAAAAAAAACCTGAATCCTAATGACAAAGTGTGAACAATTCGTGGATCAGAACATACCCGAACTTACCCACATAATATTTTTGATTGGGGTTCGGGACAAGAATAGAAATTGGATATACATAGGCCTCACTTTATCATCATAATCATCATCTAGTGGCACTTACTTTCAAGTTCTGAATTAGGCAGTATATTTACTTGGATGTTGTTGTTTTTTAACTCTTTGGATTGGAACGTTAGAAACTAAACTAATTATAAAGTGGTTAACATAAAAAATAAATTGAAGTTTAATATTTTGATTGTAACGTATTAAAGTTAAGTGACTTAATTGAGATTTCAGTCAAAATTCAGTGACCAAATCATCCTTCAATAGGATTTCCAGATAATATGTTCAATCTCGCATCTATCAAAGAAATGAAAAACAGAAAACAACATTGTTAAATGTCAAGGATTCAGTTCGGCAAAAAAAATTAAATTTGTCTCGGTTTAATGACTAAATCATAGTTGTGAGACCTGGCCCGGACACTGACTCAGACAATGTAGGGGGTCAATGGGTAGTGATTCGACCGGTGACCCGGTAGTTGGACCGGCAGGTCAATTTTTGTTAAATATATTATTAACTATTTATTGAATAATAAAATTTTGACATTTTCTAATACTGACTAAAAGATCAATTTCAATGTCAAAACTTAACAAATTGTAAATCTTTGAAACAATAAACAACCACTAATCTAACACTAATTTATGTGGAAAAAATAAGATAGCTTCCTACACTATAAGAATATTCTTGCAAAGACACAAACTGTGTTAATATACAGATAACATATGAATTTCAAGTACACAAACTATAAACGTGGTGTAAACTGTAAAGGGAGAGAAAAACACAACGAGAACAACCCACGAAGCAAAATCAATTGTCATAAAAGAAATACAGAAACAACAATCAACACTTGAAATTATAGCTTCAGAGAGAAAAATGAAGTGTAAACTGTAAAGGGAGCTTACTGTCAACTGTCAAATGGGAAGTGAGGAATTAGACGGCAACGCAAGGAACTCTAGGATTAGAAATTCACCCATTCGTTTTCTTCCAACTAAACTGAAATTCACAAAAAATAAAAAAAAATAAAAATAAAAAACCGAAATTTACCCATCTTCTTCTTCCATATAAACTAAAATTCAAATAATTTACCTCCCAAAAAACTGAAATTAAAAAAAAAAAACGTAAATTTTAAACTTACAGCTTCTTCCATCTAATTCAACTTGAAATTGAAGGTTTGAAGTTTGGATTCTTGGGAGCAAAATTGCAAGAGAAGGCTGCGGTGGTTTTGGGTTTGAGAGAATCAAAGAGTAGATATGCAAAAGATAATGGGTTTTGCTTTTTGGGTTTTTATATATGGCAAATAGACCAGCGGTTTTCTGACATTTGGGCCAACGATTTTTCCTATTACCCGGTGGTTCTTCGAGTTTTACTCGAGCTTCTTGTTCAGTTGATTTTTCTTGTTGCCCGGACCGGACCATGATCTGGTTCAACGGTTCCCGAATCGAACCGCCCGGTCTGGTCCAGGTTTGATAAATATGGACTAAATATCAATTTAATTTCAAATTTTATCACTTCACATTTTGTCTCATATCAAACTGTGCACAATGACGATTTGCCCACCCAAGGCGATTTCTCCTTCTGATTGAAAGGTCGGTCATGTGGCTGAAAAGGAAAAGAGACATGGTGAGCCAAGAGATCGGGGACATCGTGAGCTACAAAGATAAAAGGGAGATCGCCGTTGCTGTGATCTATATAGATCAACGACATCGTGATACATAGAGATTGTCGTGAGCTATAGAGATCGGTGACATCGTAATCTACAGAGAATGACGATGACATAGTGAGCTATAGAGATGTGTCATCGATCTGCTCCTATTACCAGAGGGGTGGGGGAGTAAAGTGGAAAATGAGGAATCAACAAAAATATTTTTTAAAAATGAATTAGAATTTGTGGGGGTATGTTGGGGGGGGGGGGGTGGCGAATGTTATTGGGGGTGTATTTAGAGTAGATTAATTTAATTTTATAATATTGAAAGTTTAAATTATTATCCGATTAATCTAATTTTTGAACTGGGCATTTTAGAACTCTGGGTAGGTGTAATTTCTACAAAATGTATTGCGGTATGGCCCAATTAAAAAAAAAATTAATCAATATGGGATACAACAAAGTAAGAGAGCAAAACTACATCGACGTTTAGTGACAAAATAAAACTAAATTAAAGTTAATGATCTAATTGAGACAAATTAAAATGTCTAATAATCCCATCAAAATTTTGTTGAAAGTTTAGTAATCACAAATAAAAATCACCCTGTCATCAAAACTGATAATTTTGCATGACCCCAAATAAAAACTTGTATACTATTTAAGTTCTATTTGAGTGTTAAATTATAGATCACCCAAAAAGACTATATAACATAAATCCATATATTATAACATCTTTATTTAATAATGAAAAAACTTTTAACCACACTTGATGAATAAACTAATATTCGTAAAAGTACTCTTTCAAAAAAAATTTATTGAAAAATACTAAATTATTCACTCTATTGTTTGCTTGCAAAGAATAACTTTCTATCCCAAGTAACTATAAATATTAATCGAAAGAATGGCTCAAATAAAATTACATCATCCGAACAATTTGAAGCGGGTATTTAATATTTCGGCAACATTACATAATCAACTAATTTTCATCTCCCTATAATTTTGTTTCCATTTTCATTTAACAATTGGTGCTTAAATGCTAACGGCTGATAGAGTATGAACAATTCATGCATGAGAACATACCTATACAGGCTAAACTTACCAACATATTATTTATGAGCGGGGTTCGGGACAAGAATAGTTCTTGGATATACATAGGCCTCACTATATCATCATAATCATCAAGTGACATTATAATTTCAAGTTTTGAATTAGGCGGTACATTTACTTGGATTTTGTCCACTTTTTACTCATTGGATTGGAATGCCAAGTCTAGTGACTGAACTAATAGACTGGTTAAATTAAAAGTGAATTGAAGTTTAATATTTAGGTCGTAACATATTGAAGCTAAGTGACTTAATTGAGATTTCACTCAAAATTCAATGACCAAATCATCCTCCAATAGGATTTCCTCATAATATGTTCATTCTTGTATCTATCAAAGAAATGAAAAATAGAAAACAGCATTGGCTGGTTTTCGCATTGTCAAGGGTAAAATTAATCCATCTTTGAACATTTAGAAAAAATTCAATTCGATCAAAAATATTAAATTTGTGTTAATTTAATGACCGATATATCAATGAATTTCATTTTTTTATCACTCTTATCACATTTTATCTCAATTTTAACACTTAATATCAAAGTTATAATAATTTCTTTAGATCAAAAGTCAATTTTTTTTCCTATTTTAACACTTGTAATGTTGCTTAAAGGCTAGCTGACATGTCACGCATAGATTATATGAAAATCTATTGCAGTATAATTAAGAGATCAAAACAAAAATTGAAGTTAATAATATAATTAAGACGAATTGATGTCTAAGAGTCCCATTAAAATTTTGTTGAAAGTTCAGTGATTACAAAACAAAATTGTGACTTTAATCAACTCCTTGTTTGTGTGTCCTTGACAAAAGAGACAAGTCACCCCATTCCTTTATAGTCGAACATCATCATGAAAAAAGAAGGTTCTATCTATCGTCACTTAAGAACTCAAACGGATTTTGGTCTTGTTATGATTTTTCTTCATTGAGTCCACGAATATCGATGGCAGTTGAATTTGCTGCTTACTTCCTATATGAGATTTTGCAGACACCTGAGATGGTCCACAAGGCAAACCTATATGAGATCACATTCATTTTCCGTAAGTCTGGAAAAGAAGGCCCTCGACAAACAAAAGGAGTACAGGGTTGCAAAGGAAAAAAAAGGGAGAAGAGAGCTATTCGAGGCAACTCTACTCGACGTGGAAGGGCTTTCTTGAGATGGACAAGCTAGAATTATGTGCATACCAATACCTATTGGTGTACATGTTAAATATGGGTAGTCATGTAACACAAGAAATTACTAACAAAACAATCAAATTTTCCCCAAGAGGATTAACGTCCATTAAAAAAAAAGAACAAAGTCCAGTGTAGAAGACCAGCAAAACGGTTTAGTACCGAATATAGAGTTTTAAGCTTATGTGTATGCTAGCAATACGGTCCATTTTCATGCTAAGCAATTACTACACATGAATAAAACTTCAATTAACAGACTAGAAGTTGTCATGATATTTACAATTTACCGTCATTCTTCGACAAAAAAAAATACGATTATTTGAATAATCTGAACAAAATCACGACATTAGTTCTTTCTCAATCCTCTACAAAAGGTACATGTCAAACATAGTTCAACTAGTCCCTCTTTGGGTACTCCTTCTACCTAATTTAATGATTTGAAAGTAAAAGCCGCATGTATTCTAAATAAGACCAGTCTTTTTCCAAGCAAGTTTTCTAAAGGTAACTCGCATGCAAAACCTACAGATTGTAATGGATTAAATAAATGAGAGAACATTGGTCAACTATATCACAAAATGCCTAACACGCGTTACATATAGTTTGTAGGTACGTAAAAAAGAAGGACAAAAATCTTGAGAATCCCCTTTGTCAGTGTGCTACCACCCATCAAACGTTAGGATTTTCACGAGTAGCTTGAAAAGAAGAGGGCCTTCATGATACGTACAGGAAGAAGACAGAAGCAGACACAGGGGGGTCCGGGGGGGGGCACGTGCCCCCCAACTTTTCAATTTTTTTTAAAAAAATCATGTTCGATATCGATTGAAATTTAAATTTTAATCTAAATCAAAGTTAACAATTAATTTTAATAACATATTTCATGGAATCCATTAATGTTTTAACTTTTATCAAAATTCACTAAAAATTTGATTTTAATTTCCACCAAACAGGGGCAAAATCACAATAAATTTGAATTTCGATAACAAGCTAATTTTAAAAATTATCTGACGATTGTATGCTAACCGAATCTACAAATTGCTTATGTCATCTCAAAGTTTATTTCGAGAACTATATTATGGGCATATCGAATAATCCAAATAGATATCGAAAATATTAGGAAACTTTTACTATTTTTGCGATACAAACTTCTCAATGTAATTTTTATCATTTTATTAGGAAACTTTATATGGAATATGACATCAAAACTTTTTGAAATTTTACATCCGAAAAAGTTATATCCCATATAAATTCTCGGATGTAAAATTACATAGGGTATGATTTTTTTGGACGTAAATTTTCGAGTGTAAAATTTCTCCCAATTTTTTTGCAAGTTCGATTGTGCCCTCCTAACTTTTATGTTCTGCGCCCGCCCCTGGAAAAAGATACATGTGGATAGTTTTTTTTACCCCTTTCACCCTAAGACAAACGAATCAAAGCATAGCAATAGCATGTTTGGCTAAGCATAAAAAGTTAACTTATAAGTAAATAAGCTTTAAAATAATTTTTCTTATTCATAAAAATTGGAAATAAGTAAAAGATGCTTTGACAGTAAAAAAAAATAAAAATAAAAAAGAGTAACTTAATCAAACATGAAAACAAAAAATTACTTAAAAAGTGACTTATTAAATCATAATTTCTCAATTAAATATTCAAACATAAAATTTAGGGGTATTACATAAACAACTTGCCTATGCAGATATGTTGCCTCCAAGGCACGATCATCTTAGGCCGTGTTGAAACCGAGTTAGGCCAAACAAGGGATAGCAGTCCAATGCTATTCGGACACCTCTACACTTTTATCAAGTAGTTTGGATCATAAATTGGTTTTCAACATTGTGCAAAAGAGAGACACAAACGTTGAGCATCTGACTCAGGGACAGACCCTACACCCGACCAAGGGACACGGTCGTGCATGTTGGGCTCCGTTGTGTACAGTTGGTTCTCCTCATTCACCATTTAAAATAAGATAACGTTGAAACATTACACCATATTTCCAATACATAATGTAAATTTGGGGTGTCAGCATAAAATCCACCTTCATTCCTCATTATGATAAAGGAAAACTAATTTTTTTTCATGTTAAAGTGTTGCAATGTGTGGTCATTCTAGGATAGATTGTCGACGTTAACCGGTTAACGCCTGTTCTGGCTGAACTTTAATGTTGGGTCTGTCGCTTATCTGACTAATATGTTCTACATGGGATGTTGAATAATGGGTGAACCAATTTTATGATGAATTAATTTTATTTTGCTATAAAATTTATTTAATTTTAAGACTCAAAATACATGAGCGTCGTTAGATTATTAAGTTGGGAACAAAAAAGTCAAAAATATTGAAATGCATTATGCATTGCAGCCAAACACACCAAGTCAGGCAATTCAACATACACCTTATAACATAATCAAAAACGCATCCAGGCAACTGATCAACCACCTCTACACCATATCATAAAACCCATTCGAGCAATTTATCAAACACCTTATACCATATTCAAAATCTTACAAGCAACACCAGAAGCTAGCAAGAACACACTATGATTTCTGTTCTCCAATCACTTCAGAAGAATCCCATGAGTTTTTCTTGTCGGAAAGTTAATCGGTGACATGGAAAGCTTGTTTTTGGGCGGTGTTGATGAGTTGCTCCATGTCTCTTATTCTGGTCCTCATAACATTGACCACCAAAATCGCAAATGAATCAGACGGTAAATTCAATCAATTCATACATATGTATATATCCATGGAGGTGGGATTACCAGCGGTAGTTCCGAAAGTCAAAAGCCAGAGTATCTTGACGCCAGGACTCTTGTCTCTCCACATTTCTGTGTCTTTGAAAAAAATTATGCTTGCTAATTTGGTTGGACATGATTTTGACCATTTTTCTCAATCCACAAAATCCATGAATTTTTATGGTTTTTCATTTTTCGTTTTTTTTTTCTAGTTTTACCTTCCATACAATAATTATTGGCTAATTATATTTTCATCCCAATTTTTAACAAAAATTGTTCTTGATTATGATTTTTTCTTCAAAATTTTATTTAAGATATAGTAAAAAACTCATTTGCACATTAAATTTTTAAATAGGCAAAACAAATAATAATACAATTAAATATTTAATTAAAGCTCATTTTAAAGTATATTAATAATATTTTTGGATGAAAATCTTGATTAATGATCAGATTTTCTGATCAATGAAATGTTAAAATAAGAATGTGATGAAGCAAAAAAAAAAAGTGATAATAAATAAAGAACAATGACTTTTAGTTTAGTTAAAATGTGTGTGTATATTAAAAAAAAAATGTGGTTTGAACATAAACACCCATAATTATTTCCAACAAACATATTTTATTCAAAACTAATTTGTAAATAAAAAAATATTTATAAGTAAAAAAACTACTTTATAATTAAAAATTCATTTATAAGTAAAAATTTACTTATAACATAAAAAACCACTTTGTGCAAAAACTTGTTTATAAAGTCATAATACTATTCACTTATTTTAAAATACAAAATTAACTTATAATTACAAAATTGACTTTCAAATAAAGATACTAACTTATTATATTAATTTATATGAAGAAAACCTAAATGGTAATGACAAAGTGAACAATTCGTGGATCAAAACATACCCGAACTTATCCACATAATATTTTTGATTGGGGTTCGGGACGAGAATAGTAATTGGATATACATAGGCCTCACTTTATCATCATAATCCAGTGGCACTTATTTTCAAGTTCTGAATTAGGCATTATATTTACTTGGATTTTGTCGTTTTTTAACTCTTTGGATTGGAACGTTAGTAACTAAACTAATTATAAACTGGTTAACATTAAATATAAATTGAAGTTTAATATTTTGATTGTAACGTATTAAAGTTAAGTGACGTATTGAGCTACAAAGATCGGTGGCATCGTAATCTATAGAGAATGACAATGACGTAGTGATCTATAGAGATCCGCCACCGATCAGCGCCGGTTACCAAAGGGGTGGGGGAGTAAAGTGGAAAATGAGGAAGCAACCAACATATTTTTTAAAAAATGAATTAGCGTTTGTGCGGGTGTGTTGGGGGTGGTGGTGAGTGTGTTTCGGGTGTATTGGGAGTAGATTAATTTAATTTTATAATATTAAAAGTTTAAATTATTATTTGATTTTTAAACAAAAAACCTTCAAATCTAATGTTTGAATTGGGCATTTTAGAACTCTGGGTAGGTGTAATTTCTACAAAATGTATTGCGGTATGGCCATAATAAAAAAATTTAATCAATATGGGATATAACAAAGTAAGAGAGCAAACTACATTGACGTTTAGTGACAAAATAAAACTAAATTAAAGTTAATGATCTAATTGAGACAACTTAAAAAGTCTAATAATCCCATCAAAATTTTGTTGAAAGTTTAGTAATCACAAATAAAAATCACCCCCGTCATCAAAACTGATAATTTTGCACGACCCCAAATAAAAACTTGTATACTATTTAAGTTCTATTTGAGTGTTAAATTATAGATCACCCAAAAAGACTATATAGCATAAATCCATATATTATAAAATCTTTATTTAATAATGAAAAAACTTTTAACCACACTTGATGAATAAACTAAAATTACACTATTATCTGTGAAAATACTCTCTCAAAAAAAAAAAAAATATTGAAAAATACTAAATTATTCACTTTATTGTTTGCATGCAAGGAATAATTTTCTATCTCAAGTAACTATAAATATTAATCGATAGACTGGCTCAAATAAAATTACAAAATTAGAACAATTTCAAGCGGGTATTTAATATTTCTACAACATTACATAATCCACTAATTTTAAGTTCTTAGAAAAACTGCAAAAATGGCATTTTGGATGAGTCGCCTAAAGGAAATCCAATGCACGAGGATCCAATTGCAGTAATATATTATCAAGATGAAGCCATTCTATTGGAGGAGAAGGTAAATCCATTTATAGGATCCAATTGCGGTAATATTAATTGTTAATATTGACTTAAATTTTAATGAGATTTTTTAACTGAACCAAATAGGGGCTTAATCTATCCTCGATCCCCCTCTATGGTAATTTCAATGTATAACATAATAACTTGAATCCCCCTATAGTTTACTAGCTTGAGCCCTTTTGTTCATATAGATAGTGACTATAAATAAAACTCTCCCTACATACGTCATGGATCTTTTTACATTTCTACGATCTCATGATAGTTGTGTTAATCACAAATGTCCGCCTTGCCTATGAAGTTTCATATCTCGAGAAGATTTCTCAATGCATAATGGAAGTTTTTTTTATTAAGTATGTGCATTTTTCATATGACTTTTAACTCCCCATTTATGTTTTCATTTAACAGTTTGTGCTTGAATGCTAATGGCCGACAGAGTGTGAACAATTTATGGATCAGAACATAGCTGAACTTACCAACATATTATTTATGAGCAGGGTTCGGGACAAGAATAGTTCTTGGATATACATAGGCCACACTATATCATCATAATCATCAAGTGGTATTATATTTTCAAGTTTTGAATTAGGCGGTACATTTACTTGGATTTTGTCCACTTTTTACTCATTGGATTGGAACGTCAAGTCTAGTAACTGAACTAATAGACTGGTTAAATTCAAAGTGAATTGTCGTAACATATTGAAGCTAAGTGACTTAATTGAGATTTCACCCAAAATTCAATGACCAAATCATCCTCCAATAGGATTTCCTCATAATATGTTCATTCTCGCATCTATCAAAGAAATGAAAAGTAGAAAACATCAATAGCTGGTTTTTGCATTGTCAAGGGTAAAATTCATCCATCTTTGAACATTTAGAAAAAAAAAAAAAAAAATCAATTCGGTAAAAAAAAAAATTAAATTTGTCTCTGTTTAATGACCGAATATCAATTTAATTTCAAATTTTATCAATCTTATCACATTTTATCTCAATTTTACCACTTAATATCAAAGACATGATAATTTCTTTAGATCAAAAGTCATTTCCCCCCCTATTTTAACACTTGTAATGTTGCTTAATGGCTAGCTGACATGTCACCCATAGATTATATAAAAATCTATTGCAGTATACAACAAAGTAAGACAGCAAAACAAAATTGAAGTTCAGTGACACAATAAAACTAAATTGAAGTTAATAATATAATTAAGACGAATTGATGTCTAAGAGTCCCATTAAAATTTTGTTGAAAGTTCAGTGATCACAAACAAAAATCACCAAATCATCAACAACGATAACTTGGCACGACCCGGAGCTTGTCTAGCTACAACATCCCAATAGCCAATCAATCTTCTACTAGACATCATTTGTAAGAAAAGGAATTAAAAGTGGATAAAATAGCACAAGAGAGAGCAACAAAATATGTGGAATGAATAAACTAAAATTACACTAATATCCATAAGTTAATAATATTGGAAAGGTATGCAAGGAACAATATTCTATCTCAAGTAACTACGAAAATTAATCCACGGATAGGCTCCAATAAAAGTACATCATACACCAATTGAACAATTTGATGCTGATAATTAATATTTCTCCAACATTACACAATCAGCAAAGTTTAAGCTCTTAGAAAACTGCAAAAATGGCATTCTTCTCTAGATCGAAAATCTTCACATTCCGTCCTCAAGTGTGGATCCAGCAACTTCGCAATCAAATTTACTCAATCTAGTACCATGACTGAAACTGCATGTTGGATGAGTCACCTAAAGGAAAATCCAATGCCCAAGGATCCAATTGCGGTAATATATCATCATGATCAGACCATTCTATTGGAGGTGAAGGTAAATCCCATTGCGGTAATGTATTATCATGGCTGTTCGGTCTGGCCGATTACCTTTAAGATACTTCCTAGTTCTAGAAGTAAAAAAGTAGCCCTCGTGTGTTCCATTCATCTCGCTCTCTGATAAGCACATCAATAAATTCCAAAGAATGTAAATATAAATGATAATATGAAAGAACCACCAAGAAACATCAAGAAATAATGAAACTTACGGCAAAGATCGCTGGGATGGTACATGTAGATATCAATATCTTTTATGGCATCAATCGATATTTGTTTATTCAGAATCTTGAGGTTCAAGTAGTACAGCAGCTCCTTGTCTGTCGGCTTGAATCGGTAACCGGGCGGAATATTTTCTTGGACATGAAAACCAGAACCTTCTTGTGCGGCCATGATAACTTGCTTGCCTTTATCAATTGTTTCTGGAAGTAACAGTAAAATTAAATGTAGGGATATTGTATGGATTATAAGTATTATATATAGTAGTTATGTAGATTGTAGAGAGAGAGAGAGATATATATATATATATATGGAAAGATCAGTTAGAAGAGAAGTACACGATATCCATGCACCATCTCTGTCTATCATTCATCTCTTTTCACTCATTTTCATAACTCATTTTGGTATACTATTTGTTTCCTAAACGTGGAGGCATACTTGTGTGTATTTATGATTTGATGATTTGATTCTTTGTTATCTAATTTACTAATTAGTGATTAAGTTATGGATTTTTATCGAATTTTTTTTTTCTTTGCTAAATTAAATAGATACCTAAATTGTCTTTGAGAATAATATATAAAACATCTATACATTAATCATTATTTTTTAAATACAATTTAAATTGTAAAACATAAAATAAACTAAGATTAAAAGATAGTTTAGACATCTTGTCCTGTTTAACATTCTAGATAGGGCAGGTCAGAGACAAATAATTTTGTAATCTCTACATGTAACGTGAAAGAAGAAAGAAACATATACATTGTTAAACTTAATAAAATGGAGGGTTAAATGCATTGCCAATCAGTCAACTTTGAATGGATGTGCATCGTATCATCCAACTTCGATTTGCATCATATCAAGTCACTCATTTGAATTTGGCTCAATCAAGTCACCTAACTTTAATTTGCTTGCAAATGTAATTATTGCTATAAATTGAACCACAATCTAATTTATGTAACATATGATCTGGATATTAAAGCTAACATATGACTATTGTAAATGTGAATGCCACACAAAAATGCACATAATCCATCTTAAACTATTTTATGTAATAAATGTATGAACTAAAATCACGTTTTTTTACACGTTAGCTATTAATTATTTTTAACATCGAGTTCAATATATTTCGTTAGTTAAACTAATAAAGTGATCAATCTACAATCAAATCAAAGTTGTGTGACTTGATTACACCAAATTGAAGATGAGTAACTAAATTTACTAGCAAATTGAAGTTTTGTGGTTTGGTAACACCAATTTGAAAATAAGTGACCTGGATGCACCTCCACTCAAAATTGGGTGACGTGTTGTGCATTTAACCCTAAGATGGATTATAACATTTATTAACTGTGAAACTAGTTTTGATAATAGGCTATGACATTAGGTAGGGGCGGACGCAAACATTTTAGGTTGGGAACACAATCAAACCCTGTACAAATCGAATACTTTGTTCTTGAATTTTGAATAATTCATATTTGACTTGAGATAATGTAGATTTACATTTAAAAAAATATTTTTCATTAATATTTTGCTAATCATTTTCGTCCATTTGATTTCGAAGAGTCATTTTATTAATGTTTTGTTTATCACAAGAAAATGCATATTTACATTTAAAAATCTTATAATGTATTTGATACAAACAACCAATTCAAATAATCTAATATTCAACACTAATAATCAATCAAATAAATACAATTCGAAAAAGACACGTCAAATTGTATATGATGAGTTCAGACACATTTCAAATACATAGTTTGATAGGAAAAGCACAAATTTAGGTTCTGATTATTTGATAATTTGATTGGAAAGTGAATTTGTAGTAAATGTGCTAATTTGTAGAGAAGTTATCTAAAAATTTTAAAAACTTAGAAGGGTTAAGATTTTGTCAAAAGGCGCAAGGAAAATAGTAAAAGAGAGTGCGAAAAGAGAAAAATTCGAATTTATTGTGATTTAGGCCAAATTAAGGCATAAATTTTACGTAGTTTTTTATACTATTCTCCTGGACATTTTAGGTATTAACAATTTATATTTAATCACTTGTTAGGCTTAAAGGTAGGGATGTTGTTAGAGTTCTAATTGTAATTGGCTTTATTAGTATCCAAAATCTAGGTTAGTTGAGTTGAAATTGAGTTGTAATTAAAGTCAAAAGAGTTGGGTTTGGTAATATAGGCTTTGAAGAAGTCCAGAATATCCAAAAAGATCACATTCGATCATTGGAATGCAATTAGAAGTCAAAGAAATGTTGAAGTGTTGCACAAATCATGCTCCAAATTCTAAGCCACAAGCTATGACACATTTTTCACATTGAAAACATGTGTATTTCAAAGCTATTTATAGAAGTTAATGATCCCTCTTTGAGTTATGTCTCCAACGCATTTTGAATAACCTCGATTTGATATCAGAAGAGAAAGTTATACTAACAACTGCTCAAGTACCTCTAACTTGGCACTTATGCGCCAAAAACATCATCTTGGTGCTCACGAAGCCCCCTTGGCCCTCGATCGACCCTGTTACATGGTGAAACCTCTATTTCTTGATTTTGATCTTATTTCACCATAAACACTTCCCATTATACATATACATGTTCTAGATTACCCCAAAGGTGTGTTGAATCTTTCTTTCATAGAAAACATATTATTGAAGGTCAAACAAAACTTCAAAGTTCTATTGATTCAACCCATTCTTTGTTCATTCATTCATCCAACATATAGTTTGTTGATCGAGCCATAACATTCCATATTCAACCCAAGATCAAAACTCAGAAAAATCTAACTATCAAACACCAAACCAACCACTTCCGTATAATCTAACTATCATTTCACATTTTGTCTGAGATCAAGCCGTGCACAATGATGATTTGCCCACCCAAGGCGATTTCTCCTTCTGATTGAAAGGCCGGTCATGTGGTTGAAAAGGAGAAGAGACATGGAGAGCCAAGAGATCGACGACGTCGTGAGCTACAAAGATAAAACGGAGATCGACGTTGTTGTGAGCTATAGAGATCAACGACGTCATGATCTATAGATATCAATGACGTTGTGATCCATAGATATCGTCGTGAGCTATAGAGATCAGTGGCATCGTAATATATAGAGAATGACGATGACGTTGTGAGATATAGAGATACGTCACCGGTTTGCGCCTGTTACCAGAGGGGTGGGGGAGTAAAGAGGAAAATGAGGAAGCAACGAAAATATTTTTTAAAATGAATTAGCGTTTGTGGGGGTGTGTTGGGGATGGTGGCGAATGTTATAGGGGTGTATTGGGAGTAGATTAATTTAATTTTATAATATTAAAAGTTTAAATTATTATCTAATTACTCTAATTTTGAATTGGGCATTTTAGAACTTTGGGTAGATGTAATTTCTACAAAATGTATTGCGTTATGGCCCAATTTAAAAAATTTAATCAATGTGGGATACAACAAAGTAAGAGAGCAAAACTACATTGACGTTTAGTGACAAAATAAAACTAAATTAAAGTTAATGATCTAATTGAGACAAATTAAAAAGTCTAATAATCCCATCAAAGTTTTGTTGAAAGTTTAGTAATCACAAATAAAAATCACCCCGTCATCAAAACTGATAATTTTGCACAACCCCAAATAAAAACTTGTATACTATTTAAGTTCTATTTGAGTGTTAAATTATAGATCACCCAAAAAGACTATATAGCATAAATCCATGTATTATAACATCTTTATTTAATAATGAAAAACTTTTATTCACTTGTGAATAAACTAATATCCGTAAAACTACTCTTTCAAAAAAAAATTATTGAAAAATACTAAATTATTCACTCTATTGTTTGCTTGCAAGGAATAATTTTCTATCTCAAGTAACTATAAATATTAATCGATAGATTGGCTCAAATAAAATTACCTCATCCGAACAATTTGAAGCGGGTATTTAATATTTCGGCAACATTACATAATCAACTAATTTTCATCTCCCTATAATTTTGTTTCCATTTTCATTTAACAATTGGTGCTTAAATGCTAACGGCTGATAGAGTATGAACAATTCATGGATGAGAACATACCTATACAGGCTAAACTTACCAACATATTATTTATGAGCGGGGTTCGGGACAAGAATAGTTCTTGGATATACATAGGCCTCACTATATCATCATAATCATCAAGTGGCATTATAATTTCAAGTTTTGAATTAGGCGGTACATTTAGTTGGATTTTGTCCGCTTTTTACTCATTGGATTGGAACGCCAAGTTTAGTAACTGAACTATTAGACTGGTCCAATTAAAAGTGAATTGAAGTTTAATATTTAGGTCGTAACATATTTAAGTTAAGTGACTTAATTGAGATTTCACTCAAAATTCAATGACCAAATCACCCTCCAATAGGATTTCCTCATAATATGTTCGTTCTCGTATCTATCAAAGAAACTAAAAATAGAAAACAGCATTGGCTGGTTTTCGCGTTGTCAAGGGTAAAATTCATCCATCTTTGAACATTTAGAAAAAAATTCAATTAGATCAAAAGTATTAAATTTGTGTTAATTTAATGACCGATATATCAATGAATTTCAATTTTTATCACTCTTATCACATTTTATCTCAATTTTAACACTTAATATCAACGTTATAATAATTTCTTTAGATCAAAAGTCATTTTTTTTCCCTATTTTAACACTTGAAATATTGCTTAATGGCTAGTTGACATGTCACACATAGATTATATGAAAATCTATTGCAGTATACAACGAAGTAAGACAGCAAAACAAAAATTGAAGTTCAGTGACACAATAAAACTAAATTGAAGTTAATAATATAATTAAGACGAATTGATGTCTAAGAGTCCCATTAAAATTTTGTTGAAAGTTCAGTGATCACAAACAAAAATCACCCAATCATCAACAATGATAACTTGGCACGACCCCGAGCTTGTCTAGCTACAACATCCCAATACCCAGTCAATCTTCTACTGGACATCATTTGTAAGAAAAGGAATTAAAAGTGGATAAAATAGCACGAGAGAGCAACAAAATATGTGGAATGAATAAACTAAAATTACACTAATATCAATAAGTTAATAATATTGGAAAGGTATGCAAGGAACAATATTCTATCTCAAGTAACTACAAAAATTAATCCACGGATTGGCTCAAATAAAAGTGCATCATACACCAATTGAACAATTTGATGCTGATATTTAATATTTCTCCAACATTACATAATCAGCAAAGTTTAAGCTCTTAGAAAACTGCAAAAATGGCATTCTTCTCTAGATCGAAAATCTTCACATTCCGTCCTCAAGTGTGGATCCAGCAACTTCGCAACCAAATTTACTCAATCTAGTACCATGACTGAAACTGCATGTTGGATGAGTCACCTAAAGGAAAATCCAATGCCCAAGGATCCAATTGCGGTAATGTATCATCATGATCAGACCATTCTATAGGAGGAGAAGGTAAATCCCATTGCGGTAATATATTATCGTGACCAAGCCGTTCTATTGATTGACCAGGTTGAATTGACGAATAGTGTAATTGGGCATTAGATGAGTCGCCCAATAGAGAATCTAGTATACTAGGATCCATTGGCGGCGATAAATCAAATCGAGGTGAAAAATATGGAGTCGTGAAATCCAAGTAAATACTATCATCATTGCTAGTGGAAGCTGCAAATCTACTTGTCCCCACATCACCATTCATGTGTGTAATAAGTTGATGCTGATCACTGCTTTGCATACCAGTCTCAGGTGGAATCAAAGGATTATATAGAGTAACATTGGTTTGATCACCAGGAATGTGCGCAAGAGGTTGAGGAGATGGAAGAATATGATCACCACCAAAGTATGTAAGAAGTTCAGGAGATGGAAGAATATTACTTTGAATTGCCATATCTCCATGCATGTATGTAACGGGTTCGTGAACCAACTGATATTGATCATTAATGCTTGATTGTTGGTCGGGAAGATGAGCACCTTGCAAGGACGAATGATCAAGTGCCGGCACAGGATTATGATAAGAAGATGTTGCTGACAAATTTGCATCAGGGACATGAGTCTCTTGTATTGGGATCATGTTTGTTTGTTTGTCTTGTTCTTTGTTTTTGCTGGATTTTGATGTTCTATTATAAATTCTGCACACACACTTATCCAACTGCAAAAAATACAACAAATTCGCGTTACAAAAATATTAAAATTTATTTAATGTTTGATGGGGTTAAAAAAACCCCTAGAATTATTGATTAAAAAAACACTAGTGTGTTTCAAAAGGTTATCAGTACAAAAGATACCCTAAATTATCAATTAAATCACCCTAGGTTTTCAAGTAATTATCCCAAACAGCAATAATATATGAACAAATTAATTAATCAATGAATATGAATTTGTTTACGTACGTACCATCTTGTCATCTGGAATTGCATTTGTAGAAGAACATGCGACATCCTTCATTTGATGAATCGTATACTCATGCATTATCCAGTTAGTCTTTGCCCCTTTATTATTATCAGATTTTCTTTCATAATAGACGAGCACCTTTTTCCTTCCAACTTCTTGGCCACTGCTGTGGAGAATGATGTCGCCTCCCGTGGCTTTCCAGTAACCATCAGCGGCTGTTCGGTCTGGCCGATTACCTTTATGATACTTCCTAGTTCTAGAAGTAAAAAAGTAGCCCTCGTGTGTTCCATTCATCTCGCTCTCTGATAAGCACATTAATAAATTCCGAAGAATGTAAATATAAATGATAATATGAAAGAACCACCAAGAAACATCAAGAAATAATGAAACTTACGGCAAAGATCGCTGGGATGGTACATGTAGATATCAATATCTTTTATGGCATCAATCGATATTTGTTTATTCAGAATCTTGAGGTTCAAGTAGTACAGTAGCTCCTTGTCTGTCGGCTTGAATCGGTAACCGGGCGGAATATTTTCTTGGACATGAAAACCAGAACCTTCTTGTGCGGCCATGATAACTTGCTTGCCTTTATCAATTGTTTCTGGAAGTAACAGTAAAATTAAATGTAGGGATATTGTATGGATTATAAGTATTATATATAGTAGTTATGTAGATTGTAGAGAGAGAGAGATATGGAAAGATCAGTTAGAAGAGAAGATATAGTAGTCTATCATTCATCTCTTTTCACTCATTTTGGTATACTATCTGTTTCCTAAACGTGGAGACATACTTGTGTGTATTTATGATTTGATGATTTGATTCTTTATTATTTCTAATTTACTAATTAGTGATTAAGTTATGGATTTTTATCGATTTTTTTTTCCTAAATTAAATAGATACCTAAATTGTCTTTGAGAATAATATATAAAACATCTATACATTAATCATTATTTTTTAAATACAATTTAAATTGTAAAACATAAAATAAACTAAGATTAAAAGATAATTTAGACATCTTGTCCTGTTTAACATTCTAGATGTAATCTCTACAGGTAATGTGAAAGAAGAAAGAAACATATACATTGTTAAACTTAATAAAACGGAGGGTTAAATGCATTGCCAATCAGTCAACTTTGAGTGGATGTGCATCATATCATCCAACTTCGATTTGCATCATATCAAGTCAAATAACTTCAATTTGCTTGCAAATGTAATTATTGCTATAAATTGAACCACAATCTAATTGATCATGTAACATATGATCTGGATATTAAAGCTAACATATGACTATTGTAAATGTGAACGCCACACAAAAATGCACATAATCCATCTTAAACTATTTTATGTAATAAATGTATGAACTAAAATCACGTTTTTTTACATGTTAGCTATTAATTATTTTTAACATCGAGTTCAATATATTTCGTTAGTTAAACTAATAAAGTGATCAATCTACAATCAAATCAAAGTTGTGTGACATGATTACACCAAATTGAAGATGAGTAACTAAATTTACTAGCAAATTGAAGTTTTGTGGTTTGGTGACACCAATTTGAAGATAAGTGACCTGGATGCACCTCCACTCAAAATTGGGTGATGTGTTGTGCATTTAACCCTAAAATGGATTATAACATTTATTAACTGTGAAACTAGTTTTGATAATAGGCTATGACATTAGGCAGGGGCGGACACAAACATTTTAGGTTCGGAACACAATCAAACCCCATACAAATCGAATACTTTGTTCTTGAATTTTGAATAATTCATATTTGACTTGAGACAATGTAGATTTACATTTAATAAAATATTTTTCATTAATATTTTGCTAATCATTTTCGTCCATTTGATTTCGAAGAGTCATTTTATTAATGTTGTTTATCACAAGAAAATGCACATTTACATTTAAAAATCTTATAATGTATTTGATACAAACAACCAATTCAAATAATCTAATATTCAACACTAATAATCAATCAAATAAATACAATTCGAAAAAGATACGTCAAATTGTATACGATGAGTTCAGACACATTTCATATACATAGTTTGATAGGAAAAACACAAATTTAGGTTCCGATTATTTGATAATTTGATTGGAAAGTGAATTTGTAGTAAATGTGATAATTTGTAGAGTAGTTATCTAAAAATTTTAAAAAATTAGAAGGGTTAAGATTTTGTCAAAAGGCGCGAGGAAAATAGTAAAAGAGAGTGAGAAAAGAGAAAAATTCAAATTTATTGTGATTTTGTCCCTTGACACCCCAAGACCCCCCGGGTCCGCTCATGACATTAGGCCAAATTAAGGCATAAATTTTACGTAGTTTTTTATACTATTCTCCTGGACATTTTAGGTATTAACAATTTATATTTAATCACTTGTTAGTCTTAAAGGTAGGGATGTTGTTAGAGTTCTAATTGTAATTGGCTTTATTAGTATCCAAAATCTAGGTTAGTTGAATTGAAATTGAGTTGTAATTAAAGTCAAAAGAGTTGGGTTTGGTAATATAGGTTTTGAAGAAGTCCATAATATCCAAAAAGATCACATTCGATCATTGGAATGCAATTAGAAGTCAAAGAAATGTTGAAGTGTTGCACAAATCATGCTCCAAATTCTAAGCCACAAGCTATGACACATTTTTCACATTGAAAACATATGTATTTCAAGGCTATTTATAGAAGAATTGCAACACTTTGAGTTATGTACTTGCCAATAAAAGAGCATGGTTCATTATACTTGCCAATATCACTATCAGCATTATCATCTTCACCATCTAAAGATTTCTCATCTTCACTGTAATATTCATTCAATGTATCATTTTCCTCTTCCGAATTATCATATATAACATTATTCATATTTTTATTTAGTACTTCATTTTCAATAATATCTGGATCTATATCTCCTCTATGGTATACTTGAGTATCAAGATCTTCCTGTTGTATTGTCAAGACAATATCTGATGATTCATTTTCCTGAAATATTACTTGCTCACTATCCTCATCTTTTTTTTTTCAGGAATGTCCCATATGCCTCTATGTTGTACCTTTTCCACTACCTTCCATTGTGGACCCAACATTAGATCATCCATATAAAATACCTGTTGTGCTTGGACGCCAAGTATGTAGGAATCATCCATGTACCATTTGCGATTCACATTGATAGAAGTAAGATGGTAATCTACAACTGTTCTTTTTTGTTTTGGATTATTATCGTACCAATTACACTGGAACAAAGTGACGCGGTAGTCAAAAACGTATACCAACTCAATAACGTCACATAGTATACCAAAAAAATTGATGTCATCTCCCGGCGCCATCACTCTACTATTTTGTGTTGTACGACAATCATCTCGATCTTTAACAAGGAATTGTACCCCATTAGCAATACAACCCGAATAGGAAAATATTCTAAAATCCGGTTTACATGCTAATGCATACAATTCTTTGCTCACAACTGAATCTTTTTGATTATATAATCTCGTTATCTGTGCTAACAAAAAATATTAATCAATATACCTTCAACCATCCAGGAATGATACGTTGCATTAATAAATAAATAATACATGCATTATAACTTACATGTGAAGCAAACCATCCATGAAACAATTCTTCTTGTTTTTGTTCCAAATTGTTATGATTTTGTTTTTGCAATAGCTCCATATGTTCACTACAAAAGGAACATTCAATTAAATACTACAATACATTAGTAATTAATAGCAAAAAAAATTAAAAGTTGATTACTCACTCTAAATATTGTCGAACTTCATCACAATTATTTAGGACATACCAATGGGCTTTATCAATTTCCTGTTTCGAAAGTAACTTTGGTTCTGCATGACCTAATAGTCTAGTATTTTGAGAGAAAACAGACAAGCTTGCAGATGGAGTCCCACCATCGTCATTGCGCTCAGGTCGATTAAATATTGTTTCAATGTCGTTGAGATACATCGAGCAAAAAGTTAAAGACTCATTAACAATATATGCTTCAGCAATTGATCCTTCGGGTCGAGCTTTATTCTTAACATAACTCTTATATCGAGCTAATATTCTGTCATCAAAATTTACATGAAAAGTTTTTGAAAATGATAAGCCAATGAACAAGTATAAGTGCGTATATATATATATATATATATATATATATATATATATACATATTAGCAATATTAGCAATTACCTTTCAATTGGATACATCCATCTAAATGCAACGGGACCTCCAAGTTTTGCTTCTTCAGGTAGGTGAACAACTAAATGAACCATTACATCAAAAAATGCTGGTGGGAAAATTCGTTCTAGTTTACATAAAATTATAACAATCCCTTCTTTCAATTTCTCTAAATCATTTATATTCAATGTTCTTGAACATAATTGTTTAAAAAAACAACAGAGCTCTACAATTGCAGTACACACTTCCTTTCGCAAAAATTTTCGAATAACAATGGGAAGAAGTTCTTGTAACAGCACATGACAATCATGAGTTTTCAAACCTGATATTTTGCCTTCATTTTCACGTACACATTTAGAAATATTCGATGCATATCCATCAGGAAACTTCACAGATTTCAAGAACTTGCAAAATATTTTTCTTTCCGCTGATGTTAATGTGTAAGAAGCATGAGGTTTCATAAATCCATTTCCATGTGGTTTTAAATGCAATTCTTTTCTAATATTCATATCTTGCAAATCCAATCTAGCCTTATCCGTATCTTTTGTCTTCCCTTCAACATTCAACAATGTTCCAACAATATTATCGCACACGTTAGTAAAGTTAATAAGCCTATCAAAATTGCCAGCATAACCTGCATAAATACATTAACAAACGAAAACTGACTCTCTGGATAAAGCTCATGTACAGACACATAAGTTTCAGAAACCAAATATTTTCAGAACCATCCTCCAATTTTCCAAGACATAAGATAAACCAGTGGGACAATAAATCATCTGTAGGAGAGCAAGAACGGTCCTACAGTGCAACTAGAGATAACCTTCCTCTTCCAACTGGTTCCTTAATTGCTGTTTGAATTAAAGTGCGTGATAAATATATTCAATAGCCAACACATTCTCATAGGAAACAAAAAAAATATTCTAATATATTTTGGAATCATAACCTGGAGGAAAAACCACTACAATAGTTTGCAAGGTGTGTTTCTTGTTCAAGAAATGCTTCACTTCACATGAGGTATCTTTCAGATTTGAATTTGGAGTTAAGGAGTTGCAACACTTTGGGAAATAAATAAAGATTTTAAGCCAATTGAATTGATGATCCAAAATAATACAAAAATCCGGATGTACTATTGTAACTCCAAATATAGAGACTAAAACCCAATATGCTCATTTTAACATTCTTCCATCAGTTTACGTCTATTCAAATTTATAATCTACTTTTGACCATGAATCCTTAATATATCCTATTATGGCATGTTTGTTAAAGTGAACTAGAAAGAGAAAGAAGTTAAATCTGTACAGTCCGTCCAGGGGAATGGTGTCATGAAGAAGAAAAAATATACAACTTAATAATCTTAAAAGGTAGTTAAGAAATAGTACCTATATGAAAGCCAACCAAATATTGCAAAGAACGCGATTGGCTCACTACTCTGCATATTCAGAGTCCTCAAAGTTAGACGTACAAATAACCCAATCATAAACTAAGAATATCTCGAAGCTTATGTAAGCAATCAACCCTTGAATCTCGACTTATAACATTTACTTGCCAAATCTAAACATGCCAATTCTCCATTTAGGATCACTCAGCTATATTAAATAAATTGGATCAAGAGCACCAGATTCAAAAAGGCCCTGATTCAATGCCTGAAATTGCCTTGCTAAAAATAAAAATAAACAATTAAACAACAGTAGCCCACTAAGCTCTTCCGAAACAAAATTAAAATTTGAACAACAACAAAATTTGAAAACCAATTTTTCATTTAATTTACAAATACAAAAAATCGCTTCTTATCTAACCACATTCAAGAGAATTTTTCAAACATGGTAACCAAATGAAAATCCGAGAAATCAACTTCATAAAATCAGTTACATGCAAGCATTGCAAAAAATGAAAAAGAAGCACTTACAAAGTGAGAATCAAACTTTCGTCTGCTGTACCTGTACCCACAAAAAAAACGGTGAGGAAAAATGAAGAATGAGTCGGAGCCATCAATTGGAGACATCATAAAACTTACCCCTGTTTGGTTCAGATGGGTTCAAACCGTGTGGCGTCAACTGATAATCCAAATTTTCAAAATGCCTACTGAAACGGGTTCAAACCGTGTGGCATCAACTGATAATCCAGATTTTCAAATGCCTACTGAAATCTGTTTAGCATTCCTGGAATCTGGAATCTATTCTGAAATCCTGGAATCTGGAATGAAATACTGAATGAAGCTGGAATCTGTTCAATTGGTTCAAACGGGTTCAAATGCAGATTTTCAAAATGAAGCTGGAATCTGAATCTGTTCTGAGAGTGAAATCGAAATCAAAAATGAGAGAGAGAGATGGTAGTGAAATCGAAAATGAGAGAGAATGACTGTTGGGTTTCCACTGAAATGAGAGAAAATGGCCGTTGGGTTTCCACTCAATTGTGAATGGCGTTTTGGAATGTCTAAAACAAGGATGTAAAAATCGGTTTCCACTCAAACCGTGTGGCGTCAACCAAAATATTTTTAAAACCAAAATATTTTTAAAACAAAAATATTTTTTTAAAAAAATATAACAAAAATATTTTTAAAACACAGATATAACAAAAATATAATAAAAATATTTTTAAAACAGAAATATAACAAAAATATAATAAAAATATTTTTAAAACAGAAATATAACAAAAATATAATAAAAATATTTTTAAAACAGAAATATAACAAAAATATAATAAAAATATATATTTTTAAAATAATAATATAACAAAAATATTTTTAAAACAAAGTAACCAAAATATTTGAGATCGAGTATGGAATTCTATATGTATCTTTGAGATCGAGTATGGAATTATGTTTACTTGCATGAATTTATACTAAAGATAATTTACTACAGTAAACGCTTTTTGAATTGTCTCATGTAACTAGCAGTGGACAAGGCAACATGTTGAGGAGGGATACTTCTCGGAGATCACTAATTTAATCTGAAAACTATAAGTTCAATTGAAATTCAACCTTACAGGTCAATATTAGCTCCAATCCTGGGTTATTTTTCATAACGGTTGGTCGTGTCTTGGCAAGTGTTAAGCAATCCACAACTTATTCACTGATAATGTTATGGAGGGTCGATGGCCGGACAATAATATCCAAATTAGTAAGACAATAAAGGTAACAATTCTTAGCATAGTGAGAAAAGACGAATTGTCCGTCTAGTGTTCGCCTTTGATTCCTATAAATTCACGATATCGGTATCTTTTTACTAGGTTTGGGAATATGTCGGAGAATAGTGAGTGTAATTGAAATGCACTTGTAACAAATAATTGAACTTAAGAAAACAAACGTTTTTCTTATTTCAAGAACAATCCTACAATACCTTTTAGGCTCTTCAATGCGAACACGATGGATAACAAAGTAGAATAAATAAATAGTGAAAATATTGAACTAAGAAACTTTAAGTAACATTTTGACTAGCGAATGACTTCAAATGTTTTAAATCCATCATTTTGAATCGTTGCTAGCTTTCCGGAATGGGGTTATGGGCCCAAAATAGACATCGTATGCAAAAATTACGCTATTTTCTCCGAACGCCGACCACCCGAGCATTCCAAATATGTTGCTTTGATCTTCAATAGTAGCCTTGATGCATAATAGAAGTATAAGATTTACCGGCGTAGGACGCAAATTGGAATCCACCAAGAAGAACAATTTTAGTTCAAAATGGAATGATGTTAATTCAATTGGAAAAATTTTGATTGACTGCCGACCAAACTTTAACTGCGATTTTGAGGTTGAAAACGACCTCAACCGGGCTTTGCCGGGTTGCCACAGCATGGGGCTCCGCTTCCCGTTTCCGAAAACATATTATAATAGAAATTCTGACGTTCGAGCTAAAAGTTATGCCCGTTTGAAGTTAACACCTATTTTCTTGCCCCCTTTTTCCCATTCTCTTGTTCAATTATACTTCAAACTCTAACCCCAATCGTCCTACATCTAACATGATCAACTGTATGTCACTATATGAATCACAAAAATTAATAAAGTTTTTGAATTATAAAATTAAATTTTTATAAAATAAAATCGAAGTCTTATATCATTACTACTCCTACTCGAAAAAATGGGATTGTTATAGGTTTATTTTCCCTCCTCTAAAGTGAAAACCAAAAACGTTTTTCTTTTTAAATAAATCCATAAAAGAAGGGTATACCAATAGTTTTAAACCTTTTTTTTCCTTTTTAAATAAATCCATAAATAAAGGGGTAACACCAATGGTCCATCAATCTGGAGGGAAAATTTTTGCTTCCCTCTTTATTTTCATCATCTCTATCTATAAGTATTACTAGGGTGTTTTTCATTTTTTCTTGCACGTTTCCAGCTTCATTTTGTGAGTTCTCGAGACTATGATTCAATTTTATATTTTGTATTTTTAGTTTCTTCTTGATCTATTTTGTATTTTCGGTTTCTTCTTGATCTATTTTATTTTCGTTTTCTTCATCTAATTTATTTTCATTTCTTTGTTTCATGTTGATTCTCTTCTCTTGGTCGTTAATCAAAGGTCGTTCATACAAGAATTCACAATCCAGGTAGGTGAACAGATCCGTTTTCTCATCTGATGTGTCTGTTGCTCAAGATTCGTTTCTTTGCTGTAAATGTTTTTCTTTGCTGTAAACGTGTTTGGTTTTCTAGTCACTGTAAATTACATGTTGTTACGTTTATAACCTGTTGTTTTTATTTGCTGTAAATATGTTTGCTGTGATTCAGAGGTTGCAAGATTTGGGTTCTGTTAACGAAAATTTCTGGTCCTATAATTGCTGTAAATGTGTTTGCTGTTCTTGTTAGTTTTTTTTTTTAAAACCTGATCAGCCTTTCAAAGCCTGTTGCTGATAGAAAATTAGACTCCTCCCCCTTGAGCTGATTGCAATTTTAGCACTTCAGTTCTCTCTTTCTAACAAACTCTGCGTGTAGCTAGAAAAGAAAAATATACAAGTAGAACTTCATTTTTTATATAATGGAGAATACAGATTACCTCATAATTGGTGTCGATTTGTCTTCCAACTTGAATTTATCATCTGCTATCCATGACATAATGCCTTGCCCTCTGGCAGAAAGCAATGGAACTAACCCCTGAGTGAAGTCTAAGAAAGAAGTCAATCCCCAGTCATATCGTCTAAGAAAGAAGTCAATCCCCATTACATGATGTGCATTGATTATTTAAATTACACTCAATACACAAGCCAAGATCTCACAATAAAATAAAAAGTCATATTTAGACACAAGATGAGTGACTGTGGGGTGCATGTCTAGTGCATAAACAATTATGCCAGAGAAGTTAATTCAAGAAAAAC
Source organism: Fraxinus excelsior (assembly GCA_019097785.1). Classification (NCBI taxonomy): domain Eukaryota; kingdom Viridiplantae; phylum Streptophyta; class Magnoliopsida; order Lamiales; family Oleaceae; genus Fraxinus; species Fraxinus excelsior. Next base: position 1,124,157 of record CM032637.1, on the reverse strand, counting down.
ACATTCCTTCAACTCTACCTCCAATATATTGGAAACACTAAAGTCTCCTAAAAAATGCTTAAAACCAATATATAGGAATGAATAATAATGACAAAAGTATAATTTCAGTATAAAGGTAGAAATAGAAGAAATGATCTAACAGAAGTCTGGATGATGCATTACTACATAATATACTGTAATGCACAGTATCTGGATGATGCCTCAGACTTCGACAACTTCAATTACTGGAATCCTTAATTTCCTGAGTACTTTTGTATTTTTTGATAAGTCTGAATACTTACAGGTCCAGATCCTTTTTTTTCTTGATAGATAATGGCTTCTCGAACAAGAATTGGCAGGAAAAATAAAGTGCTTAGTACATTATACGACCCACCTTCAGACGTTTCCTTGTCGAAGGCATCATGCAAGGATCCATTGTCTCAGACAAGTAATGTCCAAGTTCCTACGCCATTAACTCAACCTCTTCAGGTTCCTGCCCCATTATCTCAACCTCAAGCTCAGCCTCAGCCTCAGCCTCAGCCTCAGCCTCAGCCTCAGCCTCATTCATCACAAGCAACCACATTGACCCATGAGACCATTCTCAATTCCAACGGTAATCATTTATCTTAATGTTTATGATATAAAATCATCCTAACGTATACATTTAATTGATAGAAATCTCATTTTTTGTTTATACATTCAATTGATATAAAATCATCCTAATGTCTATAGATTCCCATTCTTTGAAGAGGAAGGGGCGTGGTCTTACAAGAGGCAAGGGCACTGATGATATCGTCAGTGCAGCTGGAAAAATATCATTGGAGATTTCTAAAACAATGGGAAGAGCGATTGGAAATCAGCAAGCACGTTTAGCTAGTGAGTGTGGCTATGTCGTTCGATCATTTGCTCCACTCCGTTACAAAAGATGGATCGACATACCCAATGAAGAGAAAAATAAATTATATGATCGAGTTTTGGTATGTCATAAACAAATTAACGTTTTACAAAATTTTGTTGAATAGTTATTATTTTCCCATAGTTTAATAAATAATTTATTCATATATACACTTTTTCTTTTTTTGGTAGGCAAAGTTCAAGCTTGATTTGACAGTTGAGCATGTCCATAAATGTGTGAACGATACTTTAGCGAGAAGATATCGTGATTATAGATGTAGACTGAAAGAGAAATATTTCAATGAAAAAACATTGGATGAGCAATAAAGAATTGCCCACCTTTTGTAACTCAAGTTGATTGGGAATGGCTATGTGACTATTGGACTACCCCTGAATTTCAGGTAATTTTTTTTTTCTAAAAATATTTACACTTGTAATATGAATAATCACATAATTTATCCGCCATGAGTTAATTATTTATTTCATATATGAATTAAATGCAGGCACTATCTATGCGTAATGTAGCAAGCCACAACTGCATTAAATATAATCATCGTGGCGGATCAAAATCATTTGTTGCACGTCTTGAAGAAAAGGTAATATTTTCTTTCAAATTTATGAATAAAAATATATTTATGTAACACGATACATATTACTTCAAACAGAGATCAATAACTAAAGACAACGCACAAGGAGAAATAGAACTTTATTATGAGACTCATTATAATGAGAAGAAAGGCTGGGTAAACGATGAAGCGCGAACAAGATATGTAAGTATATTAACAATTTATTCATCGTTATTGAGATTTTATATGTATTCAGTTATTAACATATATCTCTTCTTCTCTTTCTTTACTTATATATAGGAGATGATGCTTCAGATTAAAGAGCAACCTGTTCCAGATGGATCTGATGCCCCCACTGAACTTGAGATTATGCAACAAGTTTTAGGAAAATCTAGAGGTTACATTAGAGGACTTGGACATGGTCCAAAACCTGCCTCAAACCACTCTGTTCATTTGACATCGGTTGATACTGAATCAATAGCCCTTCGAGAGCAAATGCAAAAGCAGGAGCAAGAATTATTGGATATGCGTGCTAAGCTTTCTCAATTTGAGACACTAATGCATAAGTTCGTATCGAGTCAAGGTGGCACGTCTCCACAACAATCTGAACCAGCATCAATAGTTTAGCAATTATGATTTCTTTAATTATTTGTTTTAATTGTGAGACAATTATTTTCCTTTATGGATTTGTTTGACCGAGTAGTCCTTTTTTGCATGTTATTATATTATGTGATGGAAATTTTAATCGTATAATGAATTGTTCTTAAATTTTTTGGTTTGACTGAGTAGTCCTTTCTACTTACTTACAAAACTCACTCGCCTAATGCACACAAAAGAGTATAATCTTTACAGGTACTATTTTTTGGTACTTATTTTTTTACAAGTATAATCTTAACTACCTAACACTTGGCGATATCAAACTTATTTTAAGATATCAAACTTTACAAATACTATTTTTTGGTACTTATTTTTTTCATCACAATCTTTGCGACCCCACTCTAAAAATGTGTCGCGTTAAGTCACTTATTGTGACAACGTTTTGTATGTCGAGAAAAATCTTATCGCGAAATCACGATTACATTTTTTAGCAACAAATATTTTTTATCGCGAAAACTAGACCCTATTGCATCATAAGCATCTTGTTGCAAGAAAAAAATGTTTGTCGCCATAAGTTTCCCACCAAAAATATTTTGGCGACATTCTTTATTATTTGTCGCACATTCTCACATTTCACGACAACGTTTTATGTCGCCTTCTATTTTTTGGTACTTATTTTTTTCATCACAATCTTCGCGACACACTCTAAAAATGTGTCGCGTTAAATCACTTATTGCGACAACGTTTTGTATGTCGCGAAAAATCTTATCGCGAAATCACGATTACATTTTTTAGCAACAAATATTTTTTATCCCGAAAACTAGACCTATTGCATCATAAGTTTCCCACCAAAAATATTTTGGCGACATTCTTTATTATTTGTCGCACATTCTCACATTTCACGACAACGTTTTATGTCGCCTTCTATTTTTTGGTACTTATTTTTTTCATCACAATCTTCGCGACACACTCTAAAAATGTGTCGCGTTAAATCACTTATTGCGTTCAACGTTTTGTATGTCGCCAAAAATCTTATCGCGAAATCACGATTAGAATTTTTACCGACAAATATTTTTTATCGCGAAAACTAGACCCTATTGCATCACAAGCATCTTGCAAAAATAAATGTTTGTCGCCATAAGTTTCCCACCAAAAATATTTTGGTGACACCAAAAATATTTTGGCGACATTCTTTATTATTTGTCGCACATTCTCACATTTCACGACAACGTTTTATGTCGCCTTCTATTTTTTGGTACTTATTTTTTTCATCACAATCTTCGCGACACACTCTAAAAATGCGTCGCGTTAAATCACTTATTGCGTTCAACGTTTTGTATGTTGCCAAAAATCTTATCGCGAAATCACGATTAGAATTTTTACCAACAAATATTTTTTATCACGAAAACTAGACCCTATTGCATCACAAGCATCTTGTTGCAAGAAATAAATGTTTGTCGCCATAAGTTTCCCACCAAAAATATTTTGGCGACACCAAAAATATTTTGGCGACATTCTTTATTATTTGTCGCACATTCTCACATTTCACGACAACGTTTTATGTCGCCTTCTATTTTTTGGTACTTATTTTTTTCATCACAATCTTCGCTCTAAAAATGTGTCGCGTTAAATCACTTATTGCGACAACGTTTTGTACGTCGCGAAAAATCTTATCGCGAAATCACGATTAGAATTTTTACCAACAAATATTTATTACCGCGAAATCTAGACCCTATTGCATCATATTACATCACTTATCCCTCATATATTTGTTGACATTCTTTATTATTTGTCGCAACTTCTCACATTTCGCAACAACGTTTTATGTCGCCAAAGGTTTTTTGGTACTTATTTTTCTCATCACAAACTTCGCGACAAACTAAAAAAATGTGTCGAGTTAAGTCACTTATTGCAACAACTTTTTGTATGTTGCGAAAAATCTTATCGCGAAATCACAATTCGAATTTTTAGCAACAAATATTTTTTATCGCGAAAAGTAGACCATATTGCATCACAAGCATTTTGTTGCAAGAATTATAGGTTTGTCGCCCTAAGTTTCCCACCAAAAAATATTTTGACCCTTGCTTCCCTCATATTTTTTGCGACATTCTTTATTATTTGTCGCAACTTCTCACATTTCACGACAACTTTTTATGTTGTCAAAGGTTTTTTGGTACTTATTTTTTTCATCACAAACTTCGCGACAAACTCAAAAAATGTGTCGCGTTAAGTCACTTATTGCAACAACTTTTTGTATGTTGCGAAAAATCTTATCGCGAAATCACAATTCGAATTTTTAGCAACAAATATTTTTTATCGCGAAAAGTAGACCCTATTGCATCACAAGCATTTTGTTGCAAGAATTATAGGTTTGTCGCCCTAAGTTTCCCACCAAAAAATATTTTGACCCTTGCTTCCCTCATATTTTTTGCGACATTCTTTATTATTTGTCGCAACTTCTCACATTTCACGACAACTTTTTATGTTGTCAAAGGTTTTTTGGTACTTATTTTTTTCATCACAAACTTCGCGACAAACTCAAAAAATGTGTCGCGTTAAGTCACTTATTGCAACAACTTTTTGTATGTTGCGAAAAATCTTATCGCGAAATCACAATTCGAATTTTTAGCAACAAATATTTTTTATCGCGAAAAGTAGACC